>VUYV01000156.1:137719-216153 GCA_008711295.1 Anarhynchus alexandrinus | reverse complement strand
CACAAGCCACCATCCCCTTGCAAGCCCCCGTCCCCACGGCCTCCTGGCCCACCATAGCCACTTGCCTTCATCCCCTCACAGCCCCCATGGCGCGGGCCCCTCACAGCCCCTCCCCACCCCCTCCCCATCCCCTCACAGCCTTCACAGCCCCCCCGGTGCTGCCCGGCCCTGCCAGCCCCCTGCACCATGATGCTGCCAGGCTGAATCAGGCCTGGGACCATCCAACGGTCTCCTCACACTGCCCCACTGCACGCTGGCCGTCCCCTCCTCGCCCCCACTGCCGCCCTGTTTCCCCCATGGCTGTCCCCCACTTCAACCCTCGCCCAGCATTAGTTTGGGCTCGCTAAACCCCAGGGCAGCCCGCTTCGCTCTTCTCCGCCAGGTAGGTCCCCGGGCAGCATGCTGGGCTTGTCCTGGTGGAGCAGCTGTGCTTGCTGGCCATGATCCCTCCCTGACACCCCACCGCCGCCACCACCTCCTGCCCCCAGGGATGCTCCGCTGCACCCCTTGTGTTGCCCCTCTCTCCCTGTGCTGCGGTGGCACTGCCTTTCCCCGTGCCTGCTTCAGCTTCTGCCCCACGGGGAGCTACGCCGGCCCTTCCCCGAGGCAGCTGTGGTCAGTTCCCTGCCACCGGAGCAGCTTTTGTCCCGCTCCACGCCATACCTGTGCGAGGTCCCGGTGCCATGCTGTCTGCTGCCACTCCTCGCTGCAGCGCAGCCCGCACCGTGCTGCCGCCCTCTCCTTCCCTCCCAGCTCTGTTGCCGCGGGGTCATGTACATGCTGCTTAACCCGCTGCCCCCGTAATGCTCTGCTCCTTGTGTCCCTGCCCTGCCGGGACAGGCACCCCCTGTGTGCCAGCTCTGCTGCACGCCACCTTCACTCTCGGACCCCAGAAACGCCTTCTCCTGGCTCTGCCCAGCCGTGGGCTTCTGTTTTCCCTCACCGCAGCTCCCACACACCATCCAAACGCAGCTGCACTCTCCAATTTCTTTTTCTTCTTCCCCATGCATCCCTTTTTTCCTACTAACCCCTCTCATTTGTGACCCCCGAAGACAAGCCCGCTGTTTCCCTGCATATCCTCCCTGTGCATCCCTCCCCCTCACCACCACCTCTTCCCTTCGATGCTCACTGCCCTTGGCTTCGCTGTCGCTGCTCCCGCCAGGTAAACAATCCTATTTGTCACCTGTCAGGTCCCTGTGACCCCTGATTAGCTGGTGCGACAAGGGGGAGGCGGACAGTGCCAGAAGGCTCCCAGGTTCTCCCTCTCCCGGAGGGGCCGTGGGGGTTCCCTTTGCACAGCCCTCTCCGGAGATGTGACTCATCCCTTCCTTTCGCCGACTGTTTTGCCATAGATCTGTGTCGTGTGGTTCCCGAGGCTGCAGGGACCCAGCGTTTGGACCACGCTGTGTTCATTGAGAACCGTGGAGGCAGGACTTGTGCTTTTCTGAGGATTTTTCGGAAGGGGTTTTGTTAGGTTCTGGTTTAGACAGTCATGAATGAGACCTGGTGGCCACCTGATCTACACAGATGTAAATGAGCTGTAACCCAGTTGCAGGCAGTGGAATTAGACTGGATTTAACTGATGCAGTTGGGAGAGGAGTCAAAGTGGTATGCCTCTCACCTCGTTGTATAGATCTGTGTCAGACATTGTACTCTGTAGGAGCTCTGTGTTGGGTACTGTTTTTTTTTCTGTGGGGTCACCATACAGTTCTCTCTCTCTCCCTCTTGAAAATGCTGTCCCAAACTGGCATTGTCCATGGCAAGGCACTTCTGCCACCAACATCCATGGCCCAGGTGTGCTTTGGTGGCTCCCAGAGGAAGACATCAGCTCCCGTTCTGTTTGAATAGCCCCTTCTGGCATGAAATACCATAAAACTATAAACCATCCTTTTCCAAATTCAGTGTATTGCTTTTACAAAGTTAATTTCAAAGAAAAATCCCATCAAAAAGTGCCAGCATGCTCCCTGATCTTCTATGATCTTGCGTGCAAGGAAAATCAGGGCTCTTTGGGGCTTTTAGCCTATGTGAATAATTATTAGAAGATTTTTTTAATGGAAAATGATGACCAAATGTCCTTGCTAATTGTGAGTACACTGCTGCAGCTGCTCTTAACTCATGAGCCTGAAGGAATTTATAAAATGGATGCTGCTGCCTGCAAGAGGCTTGCTGCTGTGTTAACGTAGCGTGCCGTAAATTCTTAAGAGGAGAGAATAGTTCATACGCACTTGCAAACTTGCATGCACTTGTTAGCTCCGCTGCCATCTGCCTCCCATACCACCTCCCGCTCCGTGCCGGGTCCTTCAGCCCGGCCATGCTCTGCACGGTCCCCGGGGAGGGATGAGGATGCGGCTGGTGGAGGTCTGGCCCCGGCGCTGGTGTCCGTGCTGTGGTGGGATCCGTGGTGCTGGTGAGCAGCTGCAGGTCCGTGGTGTCATGTGTGTGGTGCACCATAAAACCTGCCGGCTCGGAGGGATGCTCTGACCAGAACAAGGCAGAAGCACTCAGCGTGGCAGATGGCAACCTTGCTTCTGCCTTGTTTTGGTTTTGCTGCAGCTTTTTAATAGAAAAATACAGGGAGGGTCGACTTTGAAAGCAATTCAGCTTCTGCAAAAGATGCGCCTGCAGCAGATTCAGAGGCCGGCTCTGCTGCCGAGCCTCAGCTGATGACAGTCATGACTTCACAGTCCCATTTATTTAAAAAGAAAAAAAGTTTTTCTCCCCCTTGTTGCTACGTGACAGACCCAAACAAACAGGAGGGTGACCTTACAAAGGCCAAAAACCTGCCGGACCTTCCCAGGGCTGGGGGGGATCTGCTGGCGGGGGGCACTGGGGCTCGGGGTGTTCCCAGAGCTCTGCCTGCTGCCCCGGCCGGGCCGGCTCGGCGCTGCCACTGCACAGTGTAAACAGTCTAAAAATAGCGATGGTATGTTTCTCGCCATCAGCTGCAGTCATTTTGGATGGGCTTTGTGTATCTCTTTTCCTCCAAATGGCTATATTTCTAATATCCGGCCCGTGTGGTTGCATTTGGGGTTTTTTTTTCCTGGCATTACTTGGGTCTCGCAGATTGTAAACAGCGCAGCTCCTGTGCGCTGTGGCCTCCTGAGTCTTAACTTGGAGAGGTGAGGAACAGCGCAGGTCCTACACACACACACAAAACTTCAAGCTTGAACATTTTACATCAAACTGTTTGCTGATTTTTTTTATTTCTACGAAGCCACCTGGAAACAAGTAACCCTTACGGTGGCCCTTGTTTATATGGGTTAAGCAATAATCGCAAAATGTTCCCTGAGTTTTAGTGCTGATGGAGCATGATTTCTTAAAGGCTTGTGTCCCTCCAGCTCTAGTGTCCGATGTGATGCAGGTTTGAAGGTTTTCCTACTATAGGGCGATCTGTAAGGTCCCAGCTTTGCTTTATGGGTCCAAACCATCTCCCCGGTGCAACCTTGCCCCCTGAGGGGATACTCCTGGCCCTTTTTCTGCTGTCTACTTACCCAGGACCAAAGGAGGAGAATTATCTTTGAGCCTTTTTTTTTTCCAGTCAGCTCTGGATGCAATTAACTCCAACTCTGTTTTTCTTTAATATGGAATTTTGTCCAGAAGCTAATAGAGAAGTTGAAAGGGGTGGCTGGAAAGTGTGGCAATGTGAAAATGTTTCTCTCCGAAAGTAGGCTTGAGTCAGCTAGCACACTTCTGTTTTAAGGAGAATAAATAAAGTGTAAGGGCCAGTAATGTCACCTGAGCAGCCACATTTGCTTCCAGGGGGACTTTCCACCGGTGCCCGGTGAAAAAGTGGCCGTGTAATGCATGACTGCCGTCAAAGCAGTGTGTTTATCAGGAAGGCAGCAGGCATAGGACCTGTTGATGACAGGGCAAGCAGGTGGGCACCATCCTAGCCTTGGGACCCATCTTCTGCCAGCATCCAGGTGGAGGTGGCCTGGTTGGCGAGGTGGCAGCTCAGAGACGGCAGAGGGTCCCTGCAGTGCGTGCAGTGGAGCTGCACATCAGTGCCGGGTTGGGGTTCGGGTGCTGGAGGCCGGGGCAGTCCCAGCCGGGCGGGTTTGGCTGCGTTTGCTGGAGGGCACTTGTGCTGTCGCTGCACACCCTGAGTGACAGCATTAATTTGTGCCCAGCTCCTCGTTAGCAGGCTTCACGCGGGACAGGTTCTGCCCTCACGCGTGCGCTCAGTGGCAGTGATGTGTGTGCACTCTTTGGTGACGTCGAGGTTGGCGATCTTCAAACCAATCTGTGCTCCAGGACCAGCTTGCAGGATTAGGACCTAATAGCTTTAAAATCCTCGTGAGCCCCTTTGTCACCCGGCACTGGGTGCTGATGGCATATATGGGCCAGAGAGTCTCACTTATCTCTGGCACCAGACAGAAAAACCCTGTGGAAAACAACCACCCAAAACCTGTTACTGAAGGAATGGTTTTAAAAAACGTGGGGATTTTTTAAAATCTGCAGTATGGAAGCAACCAGCGTGTAACTTTCTCTGTATCCTTTTTTTCTCCCCTCAGCTGGAGGTTGGCAGTGATGAAGAACGTAAATTAAATGTGAGGTAAGCAGAACTATTTGGCTCTAAACATCCTTTCCACTGTTGTTAATTGTCTGCCATGTGTCTGAGTCCTGATCCCGCGCAGGGCTCCGGCCTTGAAGCGTGTATGCTTGCCTGGAGGGGACTGCGTTGTCTGCAGAGAGCTAAACACTGGGGATGCTCTCTCCCTTATCAGTTTAGTTTTGAGACGAGCGTTTAATGAACTGAAAGCATAAAAGAGGGTTTGTGGTTGGTTTTTTTTTTCCTGGTGGGAAGAAGCTGGAAAATCGCTCGTCAGCTCTGGCCACAGCACTTAACTGTTATCTCAGCATCTCTGTCTCTGCTGCTGCTCTCTGGGGGTGGGACTCTGGGCTGGGAAGGGGAGAGCTCTGCTCCTTCCTGGGTATTAACCGTCAGGAATTTGGCTCCTTTGATATTGGGGTTGTGTAGAGCTGCTTTTTTCATGTTAGGGGGAGGAAAGGGCTGAGAGAGCCTGCTGGAGAAGCGAAAGGCTTCTCTTGCTGACATTGTGCAGGACTCAGAAGTAGTAACGATGCAGCTGGTTTGGTGGGACTCTGGCCTGATGGGGCTCTGAGTAATTATGTGGGTTGCTCACTCTAAACCCAGCTGTTGCAGACAGCTCTTACCCTCTAACCTGTAAACCACGATCCAAGAGATAAAGTGTAAAAACACAACAGTGGTTCAGCAGGCTTGCTCTCTTCTTGTTACTACTTCCTACTTCAATTAACCTGGTTTTGGGTAAAAGCAAAGCCACTCATGCTGCTGCTTGGGGTTCCATCTTGTTGTTTCCATCCCATTTTATGCTTTGAGACCTGCTGTTGCGGAGATAAAACTGAGACGCTGGTGGCAGTGGGTTTTCTGTCACAGTCTGATGGACTGAGACGAGGGCAAAGCGGAGTTGATTTGAAGTCTGTTTGACCTTGTGGTTTTGGGAGCAGCAAGCGGATCATAGAATGGCTGAGGTTGGAAGGGACCTTAAAGATCATCTGGGTGTTAGGGTATAGAGCATCTTTACCCTGCAAGTGAAGTCAGAGAGCAGAAAAGCAAAGTTGCTCCTTTACGGAGTAGGAAAATGTCAGGCCTTGCCATTTCTGTGTCCCGGGGGTGATCTGCCGTGGCTGCAGCCCATCTGGGAAGACTGGCATTCGGTGGCTGTCCTGCTTGCACGCACGCGGGTCAGAAGTGTGCGTTTGGTTGCTGTGTGGTCTCCTGTGTACAGGCATTTAATGGCAGTCTGTAATGTCTTTCATCAGCTTATTTTCTGGAGAATGCGTTTTGTATCAGTTAAAGCAAAATTCAGGGTTCCTGGTTCAGCTCCCAGCTTGGTTGTGGGCTCGTTGTACAGTTCAAGGCTCAAGCAGGAACCTGCTGAAGTCACGAATAGCAATGCATCTTAATTCTTGTGCTTTTTCCCATGTTGTATTAAATAGTAACACTTAACCAAGCAGCATGATAGCCTCTGCTTTTGTGTGTATGGTTCTTGTGCTGAAAGAGGAAATACGGCTTCATCCCTCTTCATTACAAATGAAATCAATGACAACGTACAGACAAATCGTTGGGACATCATTGGTTTTGTGGCTACCTTTGGTCTGTCTGGCCTTTTTACAAGCCAGGCATGTGCATCCGTCGCTGACCGTAACAGTCGTGGGGGTAGATGTAGTGAGACTGTCCTTAAAGGCTGCTACTTTTCTACTGGCCGTTGAAAAATGCTGCAGCACCAACTTTAGAGACTGAGATCCCAGGAGCTTCCTCTGGGATCTCCGTGGGGCTGCTCTTCTGTATATGATTTTCAGGATAAGAATCTGGTAATTAAATCACTGGGTAGACTTCGAGAATAGGATGGCTTTTGTGCGGAGCCTTTCCTGTACTCAGGGGGAACACCGCCAAGGACTGAACAAAATATGTGGGCACAGCGTAGGTGATAAATGAAGCTCCTCTTGCGGGGAGGTGGGTAGATCCTGTCCCTGTCCCCCTCCTGCTGGCAGCTGCTCCGCATCAATTCACTGAGACTTTACCCAGTGCCCATGGGGTGGCAGAATTGTTCAACTTCATTGTGCTACTTCTCCGGCTGCTGAGTTCAGGTCTCCTCTGAAAAAACCCCACAGGAATGGGGTATGATATTTGTGAATCTTTAAATCCTGCTCTAGCCTCGGTGGAGACTTAGGTGGCAGCTGTGCTTTGTCACACGTGCCCTGAGTGCAGGGGTCAGTCCAGCGCCTGACTTTGCAGACCTCACAGATCCTAATGGTTAGAAAAAGGAAGGGTTCTTGGAAACCCATCTTGCTGCCAGCTCAAACTGTATTTCATCCATACGGGATGAATGTGCTATTACATATTTATGACATAACTTACTCATCCACTTGCTGAACAGATTATTTTCATTCATTCCAAAAAAATGGCAGGATTTTCATTTGAGACTGCATAGTTAGATCTGGTTATACATGAGCTATTTTATTTTTTTTCTTGGAGAAATGGGTCTCTGTCATGGTTTTATGACCAGCCGCATGCCTTGCTGCTCACTTGTCTAAGAGCAACAGACCTTCTTTATGGTTTCTGTCATTCCAAAATGCTTTTCTTTCAGTTTTCTCCCTGAAATGGCTTCTGCCCTAAAATAGACCAAGGGGACATGTTCTAGGTTCAGCTTTTCTTTCAAAGATGTTTGCTGTCTGCATTTTCTTAGATATTAATGTGCTTTAAAGTCTTCCTTTTCTCTCACTTCCCTAAAATTTTGCAGAAGCCTCAATAAGGTAACATCTACATTGTTTCCAGCAGACAGCCAGGAGTCCATTTTGCTCCACAGTGCATAAAGATTCATAGCAAAAGAAAAAGTAAGAGCACAGACTCAGATCTAAAAGCCCAGTGGGGTTCGGTGCAGCTGGTGCAGACAAAAGTTTACACGTCTGATTCTCTGCGTTATCTGTGTCTGCCGAAATCTTCCTTCCCGAACGCCGATCAGCTGTGGGATGTTGTGGCTTGGTCCCATTTTTTCCCTAATGATGCAGCGCACCCACGGGACCTTGAGACACCTCACCCAAATCTTAATAAAACTGCTGGCACGGTTACATCGAGTCCACGGGAGTATGCATTAACTTAGAGGTAAGCACAACCTTAAGTTTTATGAGATCGGGGTCCGCCGAGTTCAACACAAGCCCTGTGTGCACAGTGCCTGCCACCCTATCCCAGAGCCGCGTCGTGCTCTTTTAGCTCGGAGCAACCTCAGGGAAGATGATATCAAGTGCGGGGGAGACTGAGAGCAGAGCTGAGGAGGCTGCTCTGGGAGAATGGGGACTGTGCAATTTTTCCTACGCTGTTTTTTCGTGCAGCCCGGTTGACTTTCATCACTCGCCGTCGGTTGGCTCTCCAGCACCAAGTCAAAAGAGATGTTTTACAAAGCCAGTCGTGTTGTGAGTGTTGGCTGTTTCTCAGATGCGATTGGCAAATGCAGCAAGATAATCACTGGTTTTAATTGCAAACACAAGTAAGTTTGTTTAGCCGGTCATTCTGTAATCTTTGCCGTTATGGGCTTTCCAATCACAATCTGAATGCGGTCAGAAACGGGGCCGGGTGAGCGTTTCTGGGCACCTTCTGCAGGGAGATGGAGGTTGAACTGCTGCAGAATGGCCTGGGAGTTAGTTGTCTCCAGCCTCTGATCGAGCCTGAAGATCGTTACGGAAAGAACTGTTCATGTTTGACACCACTAAACCCAGTTTTAAGAGCTGGCAAGAGCAGCTGTGGGAGGTAAAGGTTTTTGGGATTGGGCTTGTGTACGTTTGCTGAGTCTTTTAATGGCATATGCTGCTCTGCTGCCTCTGCATGCTGCGGGGTCACAGCCGAGCGCGGAGTGGAGACCCTGCGTTGAGAGAGCTGCCTACAGCATCCAGTGCCCTGCTGAACAGAGAGGTGGTGGAGGAAGAAGAGGAGACTGGGGATCTTCCTCTCTTTGCTGCTACCATCCTGTGTACCTCGCCAAGTGACTTAGTGTTCCCGAGCCCCTTTCTCCCATCTGCAGCCTGGCAGATGACTATAGCTCGTCTTCTGAAACACTCAGAGTAAAGCATTAGGTCTGTTCAGTTTTATTCAGCGTTAAAACCTTTCAGCTGTAAGAGTTAAGTGGCTTTTGAGCTCTGAGGAACCTACAGCTGTTTGTGACGGGTAGAAGGCCCCGTGTACCCCTTGCTGTCCACCTCACTCACCTTTGTGTTTTGGACGATTACCTGGTTGGGAATGAACATGCTCCGCCACACTGGTTTGATAACCAGCTCTACGGTTCCTTTAGTTACTGCTTTTTTGTTGTAGTTTCATGAAGTAATTTTCTCCTTTGAAGGCAGTGGAATTACACTGGGCACTGGTTTGACTCGGTTTTGCGTTTGCTGCAGGAATTAGGTGGAACCCTCAGGTTGATGAAAGCTCCCCTTGCAGCTCGGTGATCAACTGGAGGAATAATTGCTGCAGACAAACTCTTTACAGAGCATCATCCTGGCTGGCACGCGCCAGAGGACTCGTTATAAGGAGGCTGTTTGGTTAAAATCACTGTAATAGACCAGATTCCTGGCTGGCCTCTTCAGCAGGGAAACTGGAAGAGTGAATGCGGCTCCAGCCCACTGTTCGGGCTCTTCTCTGTGCAGCCGTGTGTTTGCTCTGCACAGCTCTCCTCCAGCGCTGCGCTGAGTGCCCACCACACCTGGGGATGATTATACACTAGACTTGATCGTATATTATATTTTAATGCACCAAAAATTATTTATTAACGCATTGGTCGTATATCCCTTCTTTGGGGATTGATGAGGATGTTTTGCTGGGGGCAGCATTGAGGGAATGGCTTGTGGCCGTGGTTATGGTACTGGGAAGGTGCACGGGGTTGGGAAAACGCCGGGGCAGCCGTCTTGAGGATTTATTTGTGGGGACAGCGGCTCATTACATATTTGACAAGTCCTGCTCGCTGCAGTATTTATTGTCTCCCAGTTATTTGGTGGGAGATCTTGGGGCAGAAGTTGCTGACTTTATTAACTGTTCAAAACAGGACGCTGAATCACATCCTGGCAAGGCTGCAGCATCCTGCCTTAGCGTGCTCCATACAATGGGGAGGCAAATTCACAGGCTCGTGACCCTCGGTAACTTTCTGGCCCGTAGGTGTGGCCGTGGAAGCCGATGGAGATATAATTAGGCCTTTACATTTTGTGGTGGGTTGTGTGGGGATGTTCAAAGACCACGGAGCCGAGGAAGCATGCACTTATTTGACACTTATTTAAGATCTGGCCTTTCCAGGAAACTGTTGCTGACTTGAAGTTGAGCAACGTGAGGAGTTTACTTGGATGTAGGTAGAGGAACAGCAGGAGGCCTGCCAGTTTGAAGATGTGGTGATCAGACCCTTTTCGGAATGTATCTGGCCCTGTTATCAAAGGTACTGGCTTTGCACTGAATGGGTTTTTTTTTTCTGTAAAAGGCCAGTGTGGTTACTGTTTATTTAGGTGTTAAAGAGCCAGGTCAGAAAAATATTTTGGTTCCAGATGCCTCTTGATTTTAAATACCTTAATCTTTGATAATCAGTTGCCAAGATCTGTGAGTCAGGGATTTCTCATACAAATCAGAGCTGTGATCTGCCTGACAAGTGCTCTTTAAGTTGTTTTTAGAGAACGTGAAATGGACAGGACACCTTCATAGGCATGGCTTTGCTTTTAATGAAAAGAGTGTTGAGCTTTTTATTTCCCAAACACTTACGCATCCCTCTGCAGCATTGGAATCCCTGATGCAGAATCATTTTACTGCTACACAAAAAAATAGGAAAGCAAAATAAGCCAAAAATAAGCCCAGCCTCAAATGGATTAGGATGCAGACTGCACCTCTTAGTTGTTTGGGTTGTTTGGAGGTGTCCTCCTCTCGCAGCCAGTGCAAAGGTTTATCTTTTGCCACGAGAGAGAGATATTTCCCTGTGTCCTTCCTGGGACAGGAGCAGGAACACAAACCATACCTGGGGAGCAGCCGGCGTGCTGTCAGCCAAGGTATTGTCCATTGTACCAAACTCTCCCCAAAGTCCCAGTACTGATGTAACATTTGTTGTAGGACCCAGAGTCTGTGCCTGACGCTCATCTCAGGAGCACAGAGACGCTCTGCAGCGGGACTCGCCAAACTGACAAACCTGCCAAAACCACACCAGCTCACCTATGTTTCTTGAAGAAATCCTTGCTACAGGAATCACTAGTGAAGACAGTTGCTGGGGAATCTGCTGCGGTGTGCTGCTGCCCGCTGGGCACAAAACCTCTGAGGCTTAGCACTGGGGGCCAAGGCATCCAGAAATGCGGAGAACGGGACAAAACGTCCCTTTCAGATTTTCCAGAGAGCTGCCAGGTTGCTTGTTTGCCCTGTCTGCCATCCAAACGGTCATGTCCAACACTCGCATCCCTGCAGAGACCGCTGCCTGTGGGGCTGCTCACAGCGTGTCTGCGTGTGGGCATCTCCCTCCCAGCCCTGGAAAACTTACTGGGCTGCAGATCTCTGCTTCCCCTTCTAACACCGATTCTGCTTGTAAAAGATGGGTTTGGAGTGGAGGGGAAAAAGAAGGATGCTCCTGAGGTTTTTACCAACACTTTTCTGTCTTGAGGTAGCTTTGCCCCTGGCTGGCAGTCTCCTAATTTCTGGGGTGTGCCTCCTCGCCGTGGGGTGCTGGCTGCATACCCCTGGGGGAGCTGCCGTCCAGCTAGACACTAGAGGGGGCGTCGGGGTTGAGCTGGAACTTTTCTCTCTCTGCTTTTACCCGGCATGATCCGCCTAGATTTGTTTTGTTTTATTTTTACGCGTTACCAATGTGTCAAGTACTCCCTGGTCTCTGCTGCCTTTTTTGGAGTCATTCTGAAACCCAGCAGCTCAGCTATTTTTTGGGTTGCTGTGCCACTGCTGCCTGTAGGGTTCTCAGTTGTGCTTCCTATGCCGTTGTCTGTGTCCTGGCTGACCTTCGCACACGCCACTTGGAAGCTGCTTTCTTAATCCTTGAAACTATTATTCACCTTCCTTTTCTTTTCCAGTGGCGCCGCTGGAGAGTTTCCACTTGTTTCTCTGGCCTGTCTCTGGGAGACACCGCTGAGTGGGTGAAGTGGGGTGACTTAATAAAATAGTTTGAAGGATTAAAACAATGAGTTGACGGGAGGAATGCAGGAGGATCGGCCGATGTGCCGACAGCTCGTCTGGGGAGGAGGACGGGAGCAGGATCGGCTCTGCCCCGGAGAGCGCGCGGGAGGCTCTGCCTTTGAAGTGCCCTCCACGGCAGGAGCCTGGGGACTGGCATCATCCCACCTCTCCTACGGCATGGACCACAGCACCGGGACACCTCCCCAGCACTCCCGGGCTTGTGGTCTGCCCTCCTCCCTACCTGTGGTCACGGAACAGCTATGGCAATAACAGGGCAACAACAGCATTCACAAAAGTGACTTGTAGGAAAACACAGGGTGTCTTTTGGGGCTTTTAGTGTGTGGGAAGAAGGGAGCCAGTGTTTTGGGAATAGCTGGTTTCCCTCAGACCACCAGGATGCTGCATGGCAGTGGGTGCACTAGGCTGGAAAACGGTGGTGTCGCTAATGCTGGGACCTCTGTGTATGCCTCTCGTGCTTCCCTGTGCCGGCTGCCACCTTCCCTAGCCTTGCCCTTTGAGTCCATGAGTCCAGGGAAGCGTGAGCTGCTCCGTGTAGCTGTATGGAGAAGCATTGCTCAGCCATCGCCACAGTGTGGGCAGTTGTGGGGCTGCCGCAGAGGGCTGGGGTCAGTCCCCAGGCTCATGCTGGGGACACGAGTGCTGGGGGTCTCTGTAGGGTTAATACTCCTCTCCTAAGAGTGAGAGAAAGGTTTCTTTAGAGCAGTTAAATGGGCAGTTGTGCAGGCTGAGGTTTGGAGATGATTTGGCCCCCGCCTCCTGAGACGGTGGCTATCACAAAAATGACATCATGTTTCAGTGGGAATCTCAGAAATGCTCGTTGGGATTCGAACCGTTAGTTCCAAGCACGTCGCATAGCTGGGTGATGCTGTGATCAGCCTCGTGCCTTTTTGAACTCTGCGATTAATGGGATGAGCAAAAAGGATTTCTTTTTCCTTGTGAAACAATCTCTTATTTTATTTGGCTTTTCACCATCCAAGTACTAGGGATTCCTAGAATTTTCTCTTTCCTGGCCGTTTGGGAGCAGTTCTGCTAACTTATTTTGCCCAAGTCTGCTGGAACGGAGAATGATCCTGCTGATTTGTTTGCTTCCCTCTTCCTGCCCTTTCTCTTGGGCAGTTTATCCGAGCGGCTCCGGCGTTGCCCGCAGTCGCAGCCCGCCTCGTGCTCTGCCCTGGGAGCTGTGTGCCGCCCCAGCCTGGGCTACGCACGGCTCCATGCGGAGCTGGGGCAATCGCTGCCCGAGCCCGATGCGTCGCTCACCCGGTGCGCAGGAGCGGCTGGAAGGCACATCATCAGCAGTCTATTTATGTTAGGAAATTAGCTTTTGTGGGCTTCATGATTGATTTCATTTTTTTTTTTTCTTTTTCCTCTTTGTGCTCGAGGAGCGTTTGTATCTGGTGCTGTGAATGGCCCGCAGTGTCTCAAACCCTTCTTAGCATTCTTGCGCTGTGGATGTGGCCCACGCCTTTCAGCCGAACAATACATGCTCAGACTCCCCTTTTGTTGCTGCGCTGCTAAAAAACACGAGAGGGAAGCCTGCCGGGTCTTCCTGCCTGCCTGACCATCTCGCTCTCCTTCGAAATAGATGGGGAGAGGTTTGCCCCTGCAGAGAGGCATTACAAATTCCCCCCCCCCTTAGCAGGGCTGCTGCCTGACCCCCTTGCAAGCAACTTTTTGCTGTTGCATGATGGTGCCCTGGCTGCGCCCGAGGAAGGGGAGATGTTCTTCCTGTGTCTGAAGGAACGTCAGACCTTGCCGTGGTTCCCAGCTTATGTTCTGGGTTTCTTCTTGGGGTGACTTGTTTTCAGCTCAGGAAGTCTGAGAAGTGACGACTTTTTATAGCCCATCAAAGCTGCACCCTATTTTTTTTGTAATAAATAGGATTTCGGAAGACAAACATTTCCAAAAGTTGTCCTGAAGGTAGCTGCCTCCTCTTGAGACTCCACCGAGATTTCAGCAGAGGTAGAGCACCGCAGTCCAAGTGATGCTGGCAGCTCTCACCGACTTTAGCAGGTGTGTTGGACACCTGCGGTTCTGCTCACAGGTCAGTTTATCGGCATATCACAAAGTCTACGCGTGTATGCAATAGCACGTTGTTTTAAAACAGCGTTGCACGTGTTGAAACTGGGTCTTTCCTGGTCCTGCTGCGTGGTCCCTCTGCATGGCCGCCCGCTGCGTGTGGAGTTACGCAGGGATGGTCGTGGCGATACTCTCGGCTGCATTTGTAAAGGTCATTTATGTTTCGTTTAATCTTCCCGTGGCACTGGACTCTGGTGTGTGACACAGAGCAAAGGCCACTTGGAAACACACAAATTCCTTTTTTTTTTTTTTAAAAAAAGCGTGCGAAATGCCCTGCTGCTGCTGCTAAAGCTCCCGTTCCTGTTGCTCAGGTTGTACAGTAGCATGCGAGCGAGTAGCTTTGAAGTTCTTTTTTTTTCCCCTGGTGCTTTTGTGTCACTCAGACCCCTTCAGAAGGCCCCTTTCTTGGTCAGGAAGTGTTATCTGATGTGCCTCCTATCAAGCCAAAGCAAGCAGTCAGCGTGCTTTAATTGTCGGCTCGGCTTGGGAAGCAGGGGCCGCGCGGCTGCCGCCTCGTCTTCCTGCTGTTTCTCTCCCCGCATCTTCCTTTCTATTTGATGTGCTCCTTTCCACTTTGGTTCATGTTGCTATTTCGGTATGACTGCGTGACGGCCCTCTGCCTCGCTTGCGGCGGTGCCCTGTCTTAAAATCCACCCTTCTGGCACATCGAGGGCCTGGCCAGGCTGTGGGAGCATCCGAGGGGAATGGCTCCGTCCCCGGGCTGCGGCACCGCGGTGGGGAAACGCACCGGAGAGGTCCCTCTCCAGGGCTGCGTTTCGTGTTCTTGCTTAATTGCCTTGGGATGGCTGGGCTTTTCCCAGGCTGAGCAGAAAACAAGGAGGGGAAGAAAACGGAGGGGAAAAAATCGGTTGTCTTCCTCCTTATCAAAGGGGCAATTTCTTTACTGAAAGGGTCATCAGGCACTGGAACGCGTTACCCAGCGCAGTGGTGGAGTCCCCATCCCTGGAGGGATTTAAGGGTCGTGTAGGTACAGCGCTCAGGAGCATGGTTTAGCGGTGGGCTTGGCAGTGTTAGGTTGATGATTGGACTAGATGGTCTTACAGATCTTTTCCAATCTAGGAGAGTCTGTGATTCTGTGAAAAGGGAAGCGTGTTTGATTTTGTGGAGCTTGGGAGGCCCATTTTTTCCTCACCTTATCAGTTTGTAAATGTTTTGAGCAGAAGATGCTGTAAAACCCAAGGAACCAGGAGGCACTACCATTTCCATGCCTCTGTAAAAGTGTGACCAACTTTGAGAGAAGCGAATATTGCTGCTTTTTTTTATTTTCTTTTTTTTGCCTAAAAAACAGACCTGGTTGCAGGAGGGGATGGGGAGAGGTCTGCGTGCAGTGGGTAGGAAGGGCAGGACAAGCGTGTCCGCTCCTAACCGCGGCGATGATGGATGCTGGGATGCGGGGGTGTTCCTGCTCCGACGCTGCGGTCTGCTGTCAGATGAGCCCAGAGGCCATCATTGTCCCCCGAGTGCTCTGGCTCAGCCCTGATGGATAGATGACCTTCTCTGCCCCTGCGCCACACGTACGTTTTGTTCCATTAATGAGGAGGAAATTAAGGACCTTAATTTGACAGAGATTTAGTGCCCGGAGAGCATGGTGGTGGCCCTGTGCCTGGGGAAGGCTTCGTTGCAGAGCTTTTCTGGGACGTGGAGCTCCGAACCCGAGCTGCGCAAGCGCACGACAGGTCAACAATGTGGGGGTTGCTCAAGATGAAAGGTTAAATAGAAACAGAAAAAGCTTTGGATGAGAGCAAATATCTTGAAAGGTCATCTGGAATATTATATCTTTGGGAGAAGAGGATATAACTGCAGTGTAATGTCCAGGCAGAGGTGAGCTCCAGATGTTGGTGGAAGCAAACTGAGACCCATCGGGTGCATGTGCTTCGGTCATCTGGTGGTGCTGGGCTGCTCCCGAGGACAGCCTGTGCCCGGGTGTGTGAGGAGCAGATCCCCGCTCTGATCTCGGAGCTCCCTGCCCTCGGACCTGCCCCTGGCCGGAGCGCGGGGCTGTCCGTATCCCCGAGGAAAATGCAAAGCCAAGCCAGGCGGAGTGGAAGTCTGCTCTTGTTCACGACGTGAACTCAGCACTAAAATATGCTCTAAGAGTAGAGCTGTAAGCAAGCAGATCTGAACTTGCACTAAATGGGCTTCTCGGTTGTGATCAGCAGGAAACACAAAGATAACAAGTTGATTAAAGGGGGCCTACAGGAGAGCTGGGAAAGGACTTTTTACAAGGGCATGGAGTGATAGGATGAGGGGGAATGGCTTCAAACTGGAAGAAGGAAGATTTAGATGAGATATTAGGAAGAAATTCTTCCCTGTGAGGGTGGTGAGCCCCTGGCGCAGGTTGCCCCAAGAAGCTGTGGCAGCCCCATCCCTGGAGGTGTTCAAGGCCAGGTTGGACGGGGCTTGGAGCAACCTGGGCTGGTGGGAGGTGTCCCTGCCCAGGGCAGGGGGTGGGACTGGATGATCTTCAAGGTCCCTTCCAACCTAAACCATTGTATGATTCTGTGATTCCAGCTCCAGAAATACCAAGGGTCGTTGCAGGTGTGGAGATGAGCCGGGCTCCTTGGGCATCCCGTGCACTGAGTGATCCTGCGGCAGCTCTGGGAGCAGCAGGGATGCCCGGCCGGATGCAAATGCAGATGTTTCTGTGTTCTGCCTCTTTTAGCTAGATAGTATTTTTTAATTCTTAGACTAGCAAGAGACTGCTGAATCAACCTTAGGCTTGGCTGTGTCTTCCCAGGGAAAGTGGTTTTCTCTCTACTGACTTTTGTGTATGGGTATTTATTTTGAGGTGAGTTATGTAGCTATAAGATACATTAATAAAGTGTTTTCTTGTATCGTGCAAGATGATTACGTCTTAGGTGAGACTTCCCATTAAAAGAGGGCACTGGAATACCTGAGGCATGCAAGGTTTCTTCCTGGGACACACCACAGCCTGAGCCACGACGGCAAAGCAAACTGCGTAGGGAAAATCTTTCTGTGACCGGCAGCTGGCTCCCAGCTCTGTCTGTCTGTCTGTCCAGTAACGCGAGCAGCTCTGTCTCTTGTTCCGAAACCCAGTATTTTTAACAGAGTGCTCGTTGGCATTTGTGGAGCCGGGGGGGCGGCATTTTGTAATGATTAAAAGGCGCTGCCTATTGTGTTCTTAAACAACTTGAAACGTAATTGATGTGTGTTGCAGCCATGCTCTTCTGGAGCTTTCCCAAAGGGGAAGAAATATTTCCTTTTCAAGTTGAGCAGCGCGGAGCCAACGGATGGAGCAAGGGGCGGTGAAGCCAGAGACGCTGGAGCCCACTCCCAGCGGTCCTGTGGCCACTAAGCCCCCTCTCCTCGCCAGCCCCTGGGTGCCGTCCCAGAAGGGCTTCTGCTTTACAGACAGCAAAGCACTCTGTACCCTCCTGCTGACACTCTTGGCACTTCCCAGATGCTTGTAAGCAGAGGTTTTTACCTCCCATAGGGGGTTAACGCCGTTAGTTTGGTAAGCGGAGGTTATGGAGAGGAAGGAGGACTGGTCTGCAGCTGTGCTGGAGCACCAGGGACCTGGGCTATGACAACACTGGTGGGCTTTGCATTTATTTGAGAGCCTGAAGTGACTCCTGTGAAGTATCTGTGCTGGTCAGGATTCCTGGAAGGGCGTCCAGGGAACGGGTGGTTTCTGTTGTGCGTGCCAGTCAGGCCGGGTGAAAATTGAACAGAAAGCTGCTTCTCCCCCTGGTCAGGCCGGCGGTACTGGTGAAAGGCGAGCGGGTGGTTATGGTTTATGCCCAGAGAAGGAATTAGTCAGGGGTCTGTAAGAAACAAGTCTTCAGTGAATTTGATTATAGCCAGCCGCTAACAAATAAATGCCGAGCCACCTGAAAGACTTTCTTGTTCAGTAGGAGCTCAGTAACTCACGAGTCGCTCTGAAAAAGAACAAATCAAACCGTGGGAGCTGTACAGTAAGCGAAGAAGTATTTTAATTTGACAGCTAATGCCTTTGTCATAGCTATGTTACAGTGGCGGCATGCAGTGTTTTAATTGTAAAGAAACAAACAGGCGTTCGTCGATACGATGCTTTTTATCTAGTCCTGTCCCAGGGAATACGGACCTTCGACGGCGCTGGGCTGCTCCGCTTTGCGGTTGCTGATGGGCGCTGCGTTGCCTTCGGAGCATGCGGGAGGAAGCAAACAAACAAACAAGTCTGGAGGAGGGAAATGATTAGACGAGCCTCAGCTGGTTTTTTCCCCTCTTGAATGGCCTTCTTTCATCAGGATATGTTAGGACAAGTGCTTTTTCAAGCCAGGATATCAGTGGAAGACAGAGTGTTCTGTAAAAGTCATCCAGTTCCTGGGTAGCATCAACAGACGCGATTTCTCTGCTCCGCACAGAATATACGGTCGACCTTTTTCTTTTCCTTCTTTTCTTTTCTTTTTTTTATGGGTTTAGAAGCAAAAGGATGTGAGTTTTACAGCTAGTTATGAATCTTTTCGAATTTACTGACTTCTGTCTGACTCTTGGGCCAGCACAATGCTTCTGCTGTTCAAAGAAAACCAGTCCAAATTAGTATGTATAAGCCACTCGTTTTTATGCTGCTAACAAATGCTGCTTACTAGGGCGTTTATCACTGCTGCCGGGGGTCAAAAGTTGGGGATGTTCTTTAATGATAGGATTTTTCTGTTCTTTGGGAGATTTTTTTTTAAAACGGCTGGAGTTTTAGTTTTTTACTGGAACTGCAGGATTTAAAAGGGGTTTTTAAAACCGGGTTGGAGTATCATGCCTTGCTTTTTTCTCACTTTTATTTTGTTAGTTGTCTTTTAGAGCACTTGTGTGAAGTGGCTGAGAGCAAAGAGTGTTCCTAGAGCGGAGATAAGGGACGGTGTCGGGTAATGTTGCTGCTTCAGTACGGTGTAAAATAGGAGTTTTTTGCGGGGAGGCGCTTGGACGTGTCACCTCTGTACAGCACCGCGCTGGTCGTATGGGAACGGGAGCTTCTGTGGAAATCGGGGGGCGCGGGTGGTGTTGGGGAGGTGCGGGCAGTCTGACCGGTGGCAAGCTGCACTTCGTATGGTTAGTGTGCAGTTTAGGGAACAAACATTTAAATTAAAAAAAGAAATCTTGCTCTCAACTGCTTGTTTGGGTTTGCTTTCCGGTTCATTTCCGTGCAGACGAATACAGGGTGACAAAAATTTTGCCATGTGGGTTCTCCTTACCCTGCAATGGCTTTCGTGCTCCCACAGTGCAGCTTTCTCATTTGCCTGCAACTGGGAATATTCTGCTTTATTGCAAAAGATTTCCTGACTGCAAGAGAGGAGAGCATCAGGCGAGATAAACCTTCAGCAGGAGTTACCGATGCTTTTGGGAAGGAGCTTTGTCTCTTCCAAGGTTTTTCCTGCTGTAGAAATCCCAGTCTGTACTTTATTAGGGATAAAAGAATATCTTTTGGGACATTTTTTTCAGTTTTCCAAAGACATATTTCCCAAAATTCTTGGGACGGGGATACTGTGAATTATCTCCTCGTGTGTTATCTAACCATTCCCTTCCTCTTGCTGAAAAAACCAGATGTGCGTGTGTGCAGCTGGTATCTAGCTGAATATCCTATACATTGTGTTGGTGTCACTGCTTTTGTGTAACTTCTGGCCTTTTTTAACGCTTTCCTGTGAGATCTGGGGTGAGAAGGAAACAAGACTCTTCCTGGCTCGCTTCTGGAATGAACCAAATCCCCATTTGCAGAAATTCTTGCCGTTGGCGTGTGTGCCAGGCAGAGCAGAGCCGGTGTTTCGGATCCCAGGCAAACTCTGCACGACTCGTGTTCAGACACAACTTGCTAGCGGAGTGAGTGGTGAGTGCTGGAATACTGTGGGAGTGTAAATGGAGAAAAGCTTGTTTTTAATTAGAGTGCAGTTGTCCTGCTGGCACTTTATTGATCTGATATATGACTCGTGGAGCCGGCAACTTAGGCGAAAATTTTAGTTCGCTTTTGAAAAGCGGCTGAAATCTCAAATTTAAACCTGATCCGGATTTTTCTGGGAATTTTGCACCTTGAAGATTCAGTTGAGAAAACGTGGAAGCTTTGCCTGGCTGTGTTCTCAGAGAAGGGAGAAGCTGAACTTGCACCAGAAGCTGAAAAGACGCGCAATTCATGTCTGTCTTCACAAAAATAACTGAGGTAGAGTGGAGCATTAGCGCTCACTTCTGCCCGAAGGCAAAGACCCCAGATGAAGTACAGAACAGACGAGTGCTGGGAGTAGTAACTCCTGTGGGATCATTTTCTGTAGCATAAGTAACTCCCATGTAGCACAGGCTTGTAATGGAGCGTTTATATTTAGTAGATAGCAGACAGTAATTAATGATGATCTATGTTTGGAAGTGTAGAGCGGCAGAAAATTGGGCTTTGTAACAAGGAATGTCTCTTGTGATGTTTTGAGCGGTGTAAGAAATGCAGTGTAAGCAGTTACTGTGGCAACTAAAAGGTAGCTTAGTAGATGTTGATTTTCAGCCTTGTGGGAAATGCTAACTTCACCCCTTACGTCCAAGTCTATTTCTAAAACGCTCGCGAGTGCATTATGGTACTATGTAATTAGCCTTGTGCTGGTGCTTGCTGCAACTGCTGATTTTGTTCAGCCTTCTCTTTAGTTTTGTTCTGGGGCCTGTGTGTCATTTGGCTCTGTGGAAATATCGCTATGTATTTGCACGTCCAGCGCCCTGCCTTCTTATCAGTCGTGCTTTCCAGGACGGTGGTATCGAGCCAGAGCAAAGCGAAATCTTTGCTATTGTGTCGGTCGCTGCTTCCCCTGAGGTTTCAGTGCAGTTTCCTTTCTCTTGTGATGTGCAGGTTTCATCTGCCCTCCCTTCCTCTTTAAATCTACAGACAATTTATGGTTGCATGTTCTTGTTTTTGCATTCCAAAGAAGTCTCAAGAACTGAAATTAGTAGGAACTGATTGACTCGGAACCCGATCTGAAGTCATTTGACAGGTCTGAGCCTGTAAAAAGTCTTACCCTCTGCTGTTTTTAAGTTGCAGAATTTGATAATCAAATGATAAAGTCATTTCCAGCCCATGACAGCTCAGGCAAGTATCTCCTGCAATGGCCAATTAATAAAACGTTGGTGGAAAATGACACATGATTAATCCTGGAGCCGTGCCGTGCAAGTGGCAGGATCGAATTTTGGGAACAGCTTCTTGTGGCAAAATCCTACTATGTTTTAGTGAGGAGAAGCCCTTCCTCCCCGAGGCGTACAGACCTGAGCATGTATTTTGCTGCTATTTCCTTTCAGTTGACTTCCTCTGTCGTTTGTTTTCCAGCCTAAGCGAGAGCTTTTTCATGGTGAAAGGCGCAGCCCTTTTCTTACAACAAGGAAACAGCTCCCAGGGCCAGCGAAGTCTCCAGCATCCTCACAAACATGCAGGTAGTGGATTGAATCGCCTGTTGAAATGCCTTTTCCCTCTTGCTTTGCTGCTCGTCCCGTCCACGCGGAGAGGCTGATACCCCGCGTGGGCGGGTGGATGACTTCTCGAATTGTCATAGTGGGCCTTGTGCAACCTGCGGAGTAAAACCGGGTTTTCAGCCCACTTGATTTGAATGGGAACGTATGGTTTTTCAGTCTTTGTTTAAGTCCTTAAGTCCTTTTTCAGTCCTTTGTCGTTGTCTCGGAACTCTACCTGAAGTAGAAATTTATTCTCTGCAGGCATTAATGGCATTCACCAGGGCATTCTTTAGCCAGGGAAGCCTGCTGAGCCAGAGGGTCTGTGCTGAACGTGTATCCCTGTTTTCCACAGCCACGGATGAAGAAATGTCACTTGTTTCTGCTTCAGTGATTTGATCTTTGCCTTCCCTTTGGCCTGTGGGGAGGAAAACTGGATGGGCTGAGTCACTGGGCTCCAGCACCTCTGCTGGAGTTATCGAGGTCCCAATTCGGCACGGCAGGGGCATTTCTCCGGGTGCTCTCCCAGCCTTCTATAATCTGAAGCTTGGGACTTTTGGTGCCAGCTGATAGCATTTGTTCTTTTGAAACTACCTGTTGCTGGGTTGGTTTGATGCTGCCACGAAGAGTGAGGAATGTCTTAGCAGGATTTGTGTGTCTGCATAGACATGCGTTTCTTAGCTCCTTATATCCCCTTTCCTGGTTTCAGGAAAATCCCTTTTTCAGTTAACTCATCACAGTCTAGCCTGTAAGAGTTTATCATGGTTTAAGAACAGACTGTCCTTCCTCCCCCAGTCCCCTCCAGTGTGCCAAACTGGTGGGAAGAAATGGTAGGGAGTTGTATGGTGAACGTACGTAAGGACTGATAAGCAGATAGGGGCTTCAGGAAAGCGCGTTGTACTCACCAAGTGGTTTTATGCCTTCTGTCTTTGACAGTTTTGGAATAAGTAATTACCGGGAAAGAAGAAATAAGATCATCGGGGCGTTTTGAGTGCAGGAGCATGTGGGAAAGGCACAGTGTGGTACTGTGTGTCTGCTGCTTAGTAAACACTCCAAGCACAAAGAGGGTGTTTGAATGCCAAGCTTGGCTTTGGGTTTCTTTAATTGTCAGCAATTTCATATACCCAGCAAACATCCTACGGAAGGAATTTTATCTTGTATGGAAAGTTATGAGTGCATTACCCAGTTGTTAGATGTGAACTTGTTTTGTTTTCTTGTAGATTCCTTGTTCCTTTTGCTTGCTTTTACCAAACAGAAATGTACCCACCGCTCTAGAGCCGAAGGGACTGGTTGCGTGAGCAGGCCAGTGGTGCTGATCCCGCAACGCTATGTGTGTTTCACACGTCAAAGGTTTTCTTTTCTCCTTAGTTCCTCTTTTTTTTTTTCTTTATAATCAGAGTTGATCCTCCTGCCTCTTCCTCCCCTGTCCTCAGTGCCCATCTCTTTCTGTCTTCTCTAAGATGCTGTACCAGGGAGAGTATCATCATTTGTGCCAGTCACAGGTGGTCTCAATAGATTTGGTAGCTTCCAAATATCGTAAGGCTGAGTTCTCACGCAGCCAGATAACAGTCATCCAAGAAGCTCGCTTCTGTCAGTACTCTCTGGGACAGCAAAGTTAATTGGCCTTCCTTAGATGGTATTTTTTGACTTAGAAACATCCAATTTCATTAAAGGTCAAGACTCTGCTGATTCTTAGTGCCGCAAGTGAGAGACCCTTTCTGATTGTTTCTCTGCTCTCTCTGCAGGTGATTTGCCTCAGCACCTCCAGGTGATGATCAACCTCCTTCGCTGTGAGGATAGGATCAAACTGGTATGAAAAGATGCATTTTCCTGATCTCCTTTCTGTAGGAGGCGTTCGAAACAGACCTGTAAAGGTTCATGAAAAGCATTGTCAAATCCCAGGTTTGAGAGTCAGCTCAGCTCTGTGCTGGCTGCCAGCCCTACCGTGTTTTCCTGTCCGCTCCTTTCGCCCTGGTCCTTACATCCAGGTAATGAGTGGGGTCAGGAAACCCATCTGTCCAAAATGGGCTTGTTTTGTCAAGTTTAATTTTCCAATCAGCTGACAAACTTTAATACGGGAGAAGAGAAGGGAGCTTGCTGACGCTAGCAGACACTCTTAAGTCAGTCTTGAAACTGCATCCAGACGGGGCTGGGCTTTCTTTATAAGAAATCTGCAGAGGTTATAACAGTCACTGCGGAAAAGTCTGTGTCAGTTATCACCTTCAGCGTGATTAACATATTTCAGTGAAGGCTTGTGATTGTAGGAGTCCTCTGAGCCTGCCTCTGTTTTCAGTTCAGTACATGACCAATGTTTTTACCAACTTTCTAGTTGAACCTCTTTAGAATAAATTTTCAGGTTACATTTTGTAGTATTTCTCGGGACTGGGGCAGGTAATCCAGGCTAATCTTCTCCCCACCCGATGCCAAGTCAAACTGGCAACTAGCCTTGCTGGAAGATGCACCATCTCTCCCTGTGTCTTTCATACTGCAGCTGAATAAAGCTTTTGGGCACAACTACATCTTAAAAAAAAATAAAAATAGGCAGCAATGGAAGTAATAATTATCCAAAAGCTAGTTTGTAGAGCTTGATGGTCTTTTTCTAGGCTGTCCGTTTGGAAAGTGTGTGGACAGACCGAGTCCGGTACATGGTGGTTGTATACAGCAGCGGACGACAGGACACAGAAGAGAATATTCTGCTGGGTGTGGATTTCTCCAGCAAGGAGAGGTATGTCTAAGGCGAGGCTGGGCTTGGGAATCGAGCAGGCTGGCTTCTCTGGAAAGCCTGTCAACACCAAACCGTCCCCGAGCAGTTGGTTTACATGTATCTGCAAATTCTAGCAAGAGAGAGGACGTGTTGAGTTTTCTGACCAGTCACGAGGGTGAGAGAGTGATTTTTGTTCCAGAAGGCTTTCAGTCTCCTTGGAATCTCTGGGCGGTTGTGGGCAAAGCGTTCACATGTAATCCATCTGTAGGGCTGTGGCTTCTGCCTCATCTGTGGTAGTTTGCTCTCCGCTCGCTACAAAATGCGCTTGAAGACACATTTGCAAAACTGGAATTCATTCTGTTCACCAGACTTCAAGTCTGTCGCTGGTATGATGCAACGGAGCTGGTTTTTGGGGGGGTAGCTTAGTTGCCAAATAACATCGAAAAACAATACTGCAAAAGTACCTCCAAAACCAACAAACATGTCAGTAATGAGCTGTTTCTCTCTGACTGATAAGAGCACATAATATTTTGAAAGGCAAATAAAATATTTTGTTATCGCAGACCCTCTCACGTTATTCCAGTTCTAGGAGAGTAAAGCAAGGCAGAAAAGCTGTTGGCTTGGAGAGACGGGGCTGGTTTGGCAGAGCTGGAGTCAGAAGGCAGAGCTTCCAGACTGTTGTTTCTGTTCCCCGATGATTTAGCGGGCTGCCATGTTGTGCTGGTGCAGCCAGTGTGACTTTTGTTTTCTTTTTGGAAAACCGTGGTGGATGTTTCCATTGTTGTAAGTAGAAGAGGGGAGATTTTGCGCTGCAGTGAGACCCGTAGGGAAACTCCTAGCTGTACCTTCCTAATGAGAGTATTGTCATTGGCTTTGGGGCCGCCTCTTGTCTCTGCTGTTAAGTTACTGCTGTTAGTGACAGGGAGGAAATCCTAATTTCCTTGTGGCACACTTAGTGTGCGACAGCAGTGAGTGTTTGCTATGTCGTCTGCAAATCTGAAACAACCTTGCAATAATTTGCTCCTGGTGGCTGTTGATGGGAGACAAGAGGAAAGACGGAAAAGTTATGACAGATCCATCCCCACTGCAAGATTAGCTGAAATTTCAGTTACTGTCTCCCCGAAAGCCAAAGTTTTTGTTAATTAAGGGTAAGTCTCATGCATAAAGTCACCAGTTGGCATTAGCGACTTTATTGAGGGACTCCGTGGCTCTGTGTTGGGGCTGAAATGTCACTGCTGAGCTGTAAGTGTTCTGACTGCTGACAGTTTGACTAGTCAGGCGCTTTTGTGGGTTTTATTCCTTTTACATGTGTTTAACAAAAACCATTTTTTCTCGCAAAGCTGTAAAGTGCACAGTGTCCATATGTGTGTTCAAACTGGCCTGTCAAATCCTCTGATCCGCTGTCGAAAGCGGCTGAAGACTTAAAAAAGAAAGGAAAAGAACAAAACCAAACCTGAGTTCTTTGCTAACTGGATGTTGCTGTATGCATCCCAATTTCCTTTAAAACTTTAATATCTCAGTAGCTTAATTATTTACTAGCTGAAAGTTACTGGCTCCCATTATAATAGGGTTTTCTTGCCAGATTGCACCTCTGAAGTAAAAGTGTTCTTTTGGGTTAGGTAAACTCATAAAATCCTTCTTGTCTTTTTGACCAGCCGGAGTGATGAAGTGAAAACCCCACACAGAATCCTTTGAAAGGCCCCTTGGGCGCTCTTTGGGAAGGGCAGGCTCCTGCTCTGCCACCTGCCGAGGCTCGCTGTCTGCCTCCCCTCAGCGAGCTGAATCTCTCCAGCCGATCACTGCGATCTGCTTTTGTGCCCGGTTAGGAAACTGCCTTGCACTGAGCTTCTGAGGGTAAAAAAGCAGGAAAGGTGATGGGCAAATATTGTGGTGCTTTCTGGCAGGTTCTGGCGAGAGAGGGAAGAACCGGTAATTTTGACTCTTGCTGCTGTGATGTTTTTCCAGCCCAGTGGAGCAATCAGCATGCTAATATCAGAGTAGAGCTTTAGACTTCAGCTGCCTGTCTCCTTGTGTGGGACGCGTTTGATGGCCTAAGATATTACTAGGAATTACTAGAGCAAGACTTGGGGATTTTAAAAATTAAAGAGTATTAATAATTTAGGGTATTGGTGTGACCGCTTTGTGGCCTATATTTAACATCCTCTATAACAATCTCTCTTCCAGTAAAAGCTGCACTATAGGAATGGTTCTTCGTCTGTGGAGCGATACTAAAATCCATCTTGATGGTGATGGGTAAGAAACCACATTAAAAGGATAAATGTGAATGTCATTCCCTACTGGGGGCTGCTCTAGGAGATATTCTCCATCACCTTGCAAATGAAGTTCCAATTTTGGATTTGCGGCTGCAGTCCTCTTATTCAGACAGTGCGTTTTTTGTCTCGCTGCCCTCAAACTGCTCGGTGGATTCGGCGATACCCAGTGAATGTTCCTGAAATCCCACTCGAGGGGTGGAGCTCCCATTCCTGGCAGCCTACGCCGGGAAGGGTGTCCGCTTGCCGTTCTTATTTGGGAAGGTGTTGGAAAGTCAGTGATGCAAATTCTCATCCCTGATTCTTTTTGGCTGTGAGTGCCCCTTGTGAGTGCCTTGCAGTGGCTGTTTGTAGAGTGCGGCTTGCGATGCAGAGAAGAGCAGTTTCTGACTGGTTATTTTTTCCCTCTCTCCGTTAGCGGCTTCAGCGTGAGCACTGCAGGGAGGATGCACATCTTCAAGCCAGTGTCGGTGCAAGCCATGTGGTATGTGTGTTAATTAGCTTTACTGAGAAAGAGACTGTCAGTTCCGTGAATAAAACAAATAAACAAACTGCATTTTAGCATCATCCATAATTGGTATTTCGTGAGCTGCAGCAGCGATGCAGCTTCCCTGTGTCAGCAGGTACTATAAAGGGACTGTGAGAATACTGATCCCAAAAGATCTTCTGCTTCTGTTCAGAGCAGCTATGTGCTCTTCAATATAAGGGGAATGGCACTAGCGAGATGAATAAGTCTGAAAGACCAACTTGAATTCATCAGGCTGCAAACCCAGTCTTTCCGCTCTCTGCGTATTTTTCTAACTGGCTGAAGGAGGAGTCTCGGGACCGGTTGCCAATCTGATGGCATTCCCCGTGCTCTGCCTCGTTACTGGGGCCAGGCTGGGGTTCCTGCCCTGCGGAAACTTTCCGTGCCGCCCCGGGTGCCTCTTCACCTTTCAGCTCCTGTCACCCCTCCCATGTGCAGGGATTCCAAAACACTGAAGCAGAGGTGGCTGAATCAGCGGCAGCTGTGCCAGCAAATTCCTCCTTGAAGAGACTGCTACCCGGCCCCGCGCAGAACAAATGCCTCTCTTCTGGCCTGGGCAGTTTGCTGGCTCCTCTTGGAGCCTCGAGAGATCCCTGTCCTCGCGGCATCCAATAGGGAAAAGATACAGATGTAGAGAAGGATGTCGTGCTAGCGATGATTTGGTACGTAAACAAATGAAACTCTTGTTCCTGTCATTTTTTAACTCGGCCCCTCCCGTTGGCAACCTTAGATGTGGTTAATTTATTCAGTACAATGACATCTTCGGAGTAGAGCCTTTAAAAAAAAGAAGGGAAAAAAAAAAAATGAGGAGGGAAGGAAGGAAAAAGTAATGCTAGAATTTGGAAAAACAAATGACCCAATCTGGGCCTTGTCCCTGGAGCATGTCAGGGGCCAAGAATGCTGGTAAATATGCATTTGACTCCTTGCTGAAGGTGGTTTGAAAATTGTCCATGTTCTTTATTTTCCTTTGGTCTGGCTTTACAAGTTAGCTAATGATTAGATCCCAGAGCGACTCGTGCCTTGTGCTTGCCTGTTAATCAGGAGAAGATTTCGGCCTCTGCCTTGGACCGGCTCTTGAGAAGGGCCTCCAAGGTGCAGTTTGTGCCCTCTCTGAACTCTGATACAATAAATCTGCGGCTCTCAGAAAGCAAACTGCAACAAACAGTGCTGAAAATCTTTTTCCCCTGTGAAAATCTCTCGGCTCCTGCTCCGTCTGTTCCTGCTGCTCACATCCGTACAAATTTGTTCTCCAACCTTGCAGGTCTGCTTTACAGATCCTCCATAAAGCCTGTGAAGTTGCAAGAAGGTACAACTACTTCCCAGGTGGGATGGCCTTGGTCTGGGCCACGTACTACGAAAGCTGCATCAGCTCCGACCAGAGCTGCATCAACGAGTGGAATGCGATGCAGGACCTGGAGTCCACCCGCCCCGACTCTCCAGCCCTGTTTGTTGACAAGTCAGTTCTGAATTTTATTAGAAAAAGTTGGCTTAGCTGACGAGAGAAATCTCCCCTTCTCCCTTTTCTTCCTCCAGTGGTTCATTTCCTTTCTTTTCGTAAACGTCTTCAAATGTTTTTTCCATTATTCTCATAAAAATTTCTTTTAATACATGTCTTTACCACCACTCCTCTGTGCAGCATGAGTTGCACCATATGTTTACTGCCAGCTTGGAGACATCCTCTCCTCTTTCTTTTTAGGCCAACTGAAAGGGAACGAACAGAACGGCTCATTAAAGCCAAACTCCGGAGCATCATGATGAGCAAAGACCTGGAAAATGTGACTTCTAAGGAGGTAAATACAAAGATCCCTGCCGTCTTTATTCTTCCTGCTAGACTGTTTCCAGAGAATGCTGTACTGATGAAGACACACCACATGACTAGGTGTCACTGGCTTTTGCCTGTGTGTTTCCAACTGTTCCGTAACGGCTCTGCTCTTTGGCTTTGCTCTACCTCTCTTTTTCCAGCAGGGAAATCAGGGTAATACCAACATCTGAGTGCATTTTTCAAGACTTTAGTACCAAATATGTGGCTTTCAAATGCAAAGTGCTCGGTCCTTTGCCAACGGAGTGGCATCGGAGGGGATGCCTGCGTTACTGTCGGTTGTAGCACGTGTCGGCATGTCCAAGCAATGAATTTGCAGCCACTTACTCCTCTGCGTATCCCTGTGAATTACAGGAGCAAAGGCAGCACCCTCAAGAGAGACAGTTGCTGTCTTGAGGCCTCGCCGCTGTGTTAGATGAGTGTCCTGATCTTCACTTGCTCGTGGACAGTGCAGAGCAAAATACATGCCTTCCTTTCTCCTTGTTGGCTTCATTTTAAGGTTTAATTTTCTTTGTTCCTGAACAAATGTCAGAGGGACTTGCAGACAACATTTTGCTAGTGAGTTTGTGGATAGAAAATCACACGTCAAGGCTGAAGCTCGTTTGGATCCATCCCACGGGCTGGTGTAAATACGTCCAGCTGCAGTGCAGACATACTCGGAGCAAATGGAAATGGTTCTTTTTGGGTTGGGTTTTTGTTAGCTTTTCGAGGGATGCTATTAACGTGCAGGGCTGTCCTTCCTAAAGCTTAACACCGCAGGCTTCGGATGCGCTCCTGTGTAACAGCAGCGTTACAAGTCGTAGATGTAAGCTGAGAACTCATCTGTCTGTGTACGCATCCTTAACTCTTGGTGCAGTCGAGATGCTTTGGTTTTTTTGCTGCAGCCGTTTTCCATGGTGTTTTGAGAAGGGAGAGCACTGGAAATCTCTCTTCCCCAACACTGCTGCAGTTACTCACTCCTTGCTTCTAATGGGTTTCGCGTTTGTTAGCTGCTCTGCAAGGTCTTGGCTTTTATCTCTTGAATTATTTTAAAGAAGCTGGTACCCCAAAATACGTTTTTTGTACTCGAATGTTATCTGAAGCTTTTTTTATAGATCTTAAATCTGGGGGCCTGGGATACTTGGAGAGATGCCATGTAGTGAGATTCCTTGTCTCCAAAAGGTCGAATCCCTCTTGCTGTTTTTAATGAAGTACAAAAAAAGTGTTTTGCAGAGGAGTGCCAACAAATGATTCTGTTGAACAGACATGATTCTAGGTGGCATCCTTTGTTTTCTGCTCTGCAGATACGAAATGAGCTGGAGAAGCACATGAATTGCAACTTGAAGGAATTCAAGGAATTTATAGACAATGAAATGCTGCTTATCCTGGGTCAGATGGACAAACCGTCTCTGATTTTTGATCATTTATATCTGGTAAGCTGCCACAGTGGGAGTTCCAGAATAGCAGGAGGCTCAATGGGAGTGATCTGGCGAGTCACCGGGCTCAGGGGAAGCTGGATTTTGTGTCAAGGCTGACTTGTGCAGCATGAGCAAGAGGTACAGCCCGCTCTCCCGCCCTTTGTGCAGACTTTACAAGCAATATGGGTCCTGCAGTAAAAGCCTGCAGGAGAGAAGCCCTTTTTTCTAGCTACGTTCTTGCTTCTGGCACTTGATGCGATGGTTCTTTCCTGGCAGGCTGATCCTGTTTCAGGACATGCCATGGCATAGCTGAAGTTCTCTCTATGCATGTTCATTTTCTGTTTGGAGCAATGGAGACTTTCTTTACGGCAAACAAAGGGTCTGGCTGCAGATGCTGCCCCGGTGCGACAGCATTTTGCTCTTTGACTCTGATTCGGGTCAGCGCATCGTTTTTCTCCGTTGAGCCTATGAAGTTCTGTAGGTACGGCCAGAACTAACTAAAGAATAAGGCTGAAGGAGATGCGCTGTACCAGCTTGGGCGAAAGCAGAGAACGGTGCATGTCTCGTCTAATCTTTTGCCACTAGATGGTACTCCAAGCAAAACCAGGCACTGCCAGCTGGAACAAAGACTTGCTTGAGATGAGCACATTTGTGCCCGTTATGCTTGGGTCTTTTTTTCTTTTATTTTTTGTTTGGCTGGAGAGCGTCAGAGGAAGTGCTCGTGTTTGAGGGCAAAACCTCCTTTTTAAACCCTTTTCAGCTTTCTGTTTTGCAGGTGTGGGGTGGGATTTGAGGTGTAACCACCGCATAACTGTCAGGATTTGCCTTCTCATATACCTGTGATCCCAGTCGTGCCGTGCATAATGATTTTCTTTCCCTGCACTGTTTATCTCCGTGGTTAAAAATCCAGAGTGGCAGTGGGCAGTGATAGGGAATGTGCTCTGTCACATGCTGGCCTAGAATTAACTCCTTAGGTAGGACGTGATGTCCTTGTCCCCGCCTTCAGGACATCCCTGCCTGTTCAGCCCAGGACATCTCTTGCGCTGAGCTGCAGCGCTGGCTGCAGTGGTGCCATGTTGCTTTTCCAGAGGCTGTTACCAATATTTCCGTAAGCCTGGGGGACCGCAGGACTTTAGGAAAGAGGGACGGTCTCAGGCTCCTTTGAAACATGTGTTTTGTGGCTGTTGCAGGGGTCCGAGTGGAACGCCTCCAACCTCGAGGAGCTGCAGGGCTCGGGGTGAGTACTGCACCTTGCGAGCACCAGCCGTAGGCTCGGAAACCTCCAGTTGTTTGCCTTTAACTTACATTCAGGTCTCTTGAGGTGACATATGATGTTTGTAGACTGTAGGGATGAGTTTGGGCCCATTCCCAGCGAGGTGGGTAACTTACCGTCTAGACCTTGGTCGAGAAATTTTTCATACCTCATTTCTATCAATCACATGTAGAGTAGAAATAACGGAACTTCTGGTTTGTGAAATACATCAAGATCTCCAAATTGCCCTATGTGTAGCAGCCGAGTGTGAAATGGCCATACGTATTGTTGTGTCAGGTGTGAATTCCTGCAGGCTGCAGAAGAGCAAATATTATAGCGCAAAGCTTAGGAAAAAAAACTCTATCTAACTGGGGCAGAACTTCCTGTGGATGAGCAATCTCCACCTCACCTGCCCAGACAGGCAGCTGCAGGGCTGTCTTTCACCACACTCTCATCGCCGCACCACTTCTTGGCTTGATTTACTTTCACGCTTTTTGGACGAGTGAGAATTTTGCATATAAATATTTGCTGCTTGCCCAAGGCATACACCAACCCTGATGTGAGAAACTGAAAACTATTGCTCAACAGCATGACTAAAAACGTTTAATTTGGAGTCCTTGGGAACAGATGTCTGAACATCTTTGAACGAGTAAATCAACCAGCGCGTTAATGCTTTTGATCTACGGGGAAGGCATCTTGACACGCAGGGTCTAAAAGTCAAAGCTGGACAAATCCTGAAACAAATGTCCCATGTCCTTGATTTGCGTGAATGATAGGAGGTGATGAATCGGTGGGGGCATTCGTTCTCCCCGGGTTCGTTGTAATCCCTGCTGTAATATTTGGCAGGAATCAAAGAGATACCATGTGACTCTCGTTTCATATTTTTGGTCAGAAAGAAGAGAAAAGGATGGTTTTGCAGCTGAAGCCTGTAGTTGAAAACTCTGACTCCTGGGGTCTGTTCCCAGCTCTTGCCCAAACGAATCACTTGCAGCCGATGCCCTTTCCTTCTTTCGGCGTCCCACAAGCTGTGCGGGGCACACAGTGAGGAGTTTCTGATTAGGTTAAAAAGCCTCAGCAGAGGGGATAAAATAAACTTCTCCCTCCTGTGCCCGAGGTCCTGACGCTTTGAATGGGATATGCTGGTGGTGAGGGATGGGGGAACGGGCGGGCCCTGCACGTCATGTGCGTGACTTGTGTCACTGGGTGTCCCAGGGGTTCGGGATTAGGGCTGCAGATAAAATCATAGAATCATAGAATGGTTTAGGTTGGAAGGGACCTTGAAGATCGTCGAGTTCCAACCCCTCCTGCCATGGGCAGGGACACCTCCCATCAGCCCAGGTTGCTCCAAACCCCGTCCAACCTGGCCTTGAACACCTCCAGGGATGGAGCTTCTTACAGTTTGTGTTGTGTCAGATTTCATGGACTTCACAATGTGTGTCAGTTCCCTGTCATGACCACGGCCATTTAACTTTCTTTTTCTTTTCATTCTCCACAGCATTGACTACATTTTGAACGTGACCAGGGAAATTGATAATTTTTTCCCCGGTTTGTTCGCATATCACAATATCCGAGTGTATGACGAGGAGACGACAGACCTCCTGGCCCACTGGAATGAGGCGTACCACTTCATAAATAAGGCCAAGTAAGCGGGCTGGGAGACGTGACTTAGTGTGAGAGCGCATCCGAGCCACGGGGTCTGACACTGCGCCCTGCGTGTTTCGTCCAGCATGGAGCTGTGTCCTCCCTGCAGCCACACCACCGCTGAAGGAGGCAACGGGGCTTTTGTGTTACTGCTCTTGCCGGGAGTTTTCTGTGTCCCTGGCACTTCCCCGTACCTTGTCTCTTCCTGCACTGCCATTAACCTGTTCCTAGTCTATGGTACTTTTTATTATTATTATTTTGTTTTGTTTCCAAAAGGAAACGAGGACATTTCCTCTTCTCAAGAAGTTCTGGAAATACTCCCAACACGTGTCCGTGTTGGATTAGCCCCAGCTGTCTCTGCAGACAAGAGATGGTGACAGAGCCCGTCAAACTCTGCTGGCCTTTTACGCTCAGGTTGTTCCTGCTGATCCCTGTAGCCAAAGACTCAGGCAGGCAGGAGCCTTCATGGCGGTCTCTGAAACAACAGCATGATTGAGGCTGCCCTTCTCTAACTCCCGACTTTTCTGGAGAGAGATTCTTCTCATGGCCCACTTAATCCAAAACGTTTGTCACCCACTGAGCCATGGTGTTAGGGTGGTCCAGGAGGACAAAGCACCGCCCCTCCACCATGTGAAATGGTAACAACAGGTACCATAACCAGAACGATGAGACGTATTTTTCTCTTGGTCCTTCTGCAGGAAGAATCACTCCAAGTGCCTGGTGCACTGCAAAATGGGTGTGAGCCGGTCGGCCTCTACCGTTATAGCTTATGCAATGAAGGAATTTGGCTGGTCGCTGGAAAAGGCTTATAATTACGTGAAACAAAAACGCAGCATTGCGAGACCGAATGCAGGCTTCATGAGACAGCTTTTGGAATATGAAGGCATTTTAGATGCGAGGTAAGGCAACAGGGTGAACGGAAGGGTGACTTGCAGGAAATACAGGAGCTAATTGTAGGCAACCTCTCGTGGTTTCGTATCGCAAAATCTTAATCGATCTCCGCGGAGTTCTGTTCAGGCGATAGGTTCTTCTGCCGACGTCTTGCACACGTGTGTGTCATGCGTAAAGACACGGGCAGAGTGTGCGTGGTGCTGTAGTCTGAAGGGTCCTTTTTAGAAGGGCAGATGCAGAAGCCTGGGCTAATTTTGTTTTTCTAAACCTTTCCCACGCTAGGCCTCCCTGGACGGAAAATAGCTGTCTTCTAGGGAGATCTGCCCTGGTTTAATTCAGCGAGGGTGTCTCTGCGTTTGGGAAGCATGTTCGTATTTCTCAGCAGCCAGTACTGTTCAGCAAAACATTGTTCTTGTTTTATGAGGCAGAACTGAGCTCAGGCAGTGTTGGAGGCAAGTCATTCGCAGTTCTGGGTGACCGTGCCAATCACAAGTCTTTGTCATTGCAAGCGCTGTAGTATCTAATAAGGGTTTCTGCACGCTCTGCTTGGCCTCTGCCCTACTGGGAGAAGAGGAGGAAAATTTTTCACTCTGGTGCAGCGGGAGCTGTGCCATGAGATGTGCAGAGATGTTGTTTCAGAGTGTTTTGCTCAGACAGAGGGCTCTGCGTCCCTCAGCCCTGAGGAACTCCTTCTGAGGGCTGTTCCCATCATGGGTGCAGTGCAGGGCACTGCTGAGAGTCTGCTGGGCCAGGAGACTCCGGAGTGGGCAGGCGGGAGGGACAAAATCCTGATGCTAGAGATGGTTTTGCCCAAGTGGGACTGCCAGGCTGCACCCACCGTTCAGCCTTTCAATTCCAGGTTGTGGAAAGGGATGAACATTCCTGGAACTGAGTGTCCTACAGTTGAACGGTGGTCACTTGTGTCTTTGTCCTTTCCCCCAGCAAGCAGCGCCACAATAAGCTGTGGAAGCAGCAAGCAGAGAGCAACCTACCCCAGAACACGGACGGCACCACGGGGTCAGGCGACTTCTTACTGGAGAGCTTAGACATCGATCTAGAAAACCGCCTGGCTGACCTGGACACACCTTCGCAGTCAGCGTACCTGGACAACCGCGCCGGCACAGAAATGTCCGTGGGGTTTAATTACTGCTTCCATCGCCTCTCGGACACGCTGCTGGAGAACAAGATCCCCGGTGACAGGGAGGGCTTTTTCCACGTGGAGGAGCTGGAGAGGGATGCGCTTGCAGAGCGCACTGCCTCACTGGTGGGACAGCCTCCGTCTGCGCCTTCGGAGGGGAGGCTGGTGGAGACGGCGAAAGGCCTGGAGACAGCGGAGCCGCTGGCGGAGCTGAGCAGTTTCACCGAGAAGGAGGTGAAGAAGAAACCGGACTTCAGCCCCCGGAAGGGAAGGGTGGTGCTGGGCCCCGGGGACCCAGGGGAGGACGGTGTCAGGGAGGAAAATCCGATGGAGAAGTGGAAGCGGCGCTTGTCCATGCACAAAGAGGAGAGCAGGCTTAATAGAGAGAACTTGAATAACAACAACAGCAAAAGGAGTTGCCCAGAGGATTTTGAGGTGCGTATGGAGTTGAAATGTAGGTGATTAGCATGGCTGACTCTACTGCAAGTGAAACTGCTCTTCTCATCTTCATAGCACAGTTTCATTTGACTTGGATAAAGCCTTTCATTCCATGATGAGCTGCTTCCTTTTCGAAGTGCTTCTGAACATGGCTTTGCTTGCCCAAGCTATGGATTTAGATGCCAGAGAGAGAGAGCGCACGCATGTGAGTGCCCTATAAACTGCTTTGGGCAACTTGCTTGCATGACCATCGCTCGAAACGGTAGGTATTCTTCCATTGAAGATACTCTCTGCTGAGAAAGTACGTGGCTTTTGTTCCTGCTGCAGGGCCTTAAGAGAAGTGGAAATGGGCTTTGTTTCAAATCTGCTTGGCTGTAAATGTATCTTGTGGTCTGTGCCTCTCGCTCTGCTGATAGCTGATGTTTGGGTTCTGTGCACATTTATCTGTGCCTGTTTTCTTCTTTGCAGCACGATGCCGTGTTTGGGATCCTCAGTAAAGTCAAGCCTTCCTATCAGTCTTGCACTGACTGCATGTATTCCTCGGCCGGTTTGTCTCCTGACTCCTTTGGGGAGCAGTGTGAAAAGTTGAACGCCGGCTCTGCGCGTCGCAGCACCACCATCTGCACGCAACCAGCCCTCCTCTCCCACATCAATTCCAACTTGGCGGACCACCTGCCCAGCAAGGCGCACTTGGAGGAAGGAATCAGAACTAAAAATAATGAGGCTCCGCTTCCTCTGTCGGCAGGAACTGGTACTTTGGAAGCCGGCGCTTGCAAATCGCTTGATCAACACTGCAGCATTTTGGAGAAAGGAAAAGATGCACCAAAAACCCCGGTCAAAACTCTGCCGCCCAGGAGAAACTCGCACTGTGACAAGAGCCTCCTTAACGCAGAACTGGTAAAAGAAGAGTCTCTAGCCAGAAAAGACAGCAAACCTACCAAGGACCTGAAGTACTTGTTGTTCAGCAAAGACTTGGAAAAGCCAAGTTCAAACAGTTACTTGATGCAGCACCAGGAGTCTCTTATTCAGCTGCAGAAAGCAGGCTTGGTCAGGAAACACACCAAAGAGCTGGAGCGGTTGAAAAGCCTGCCCTCGGACGCCGCGTCGCTGCTCAGAGAGAGCCCCCTCAGCAGAGGCGACTCTGGCGTCGCGGAGGAGAGCGAGGATTTGATTGCGCATCACAGCCTCGTACCTCTTCTGCACCCAGCGCCGTTGATACCCGAAGAAGAAAACGATGTGGAGAAGTTGGAGGTGAAACGCGTCTTGGAGGGCGTCTCTCAGAAAACCTCCACCCCTGTCATGTGTCGGTTGGAGCACACGAGCAGTTTCACCAAGGACTTTCTGAAGACCATCTGCTACACCCCCTCCTCCTCCCGGAGCTCCAACCTGACGCGTAGCTCCAGCAGCGACAGTATCCACAGCGTGCGGGGCAAGCCCGGCCTGGTGAAGCAGCGAACTCAGGAAATCGAGACCAGGCTGAGGCTGGCTGGCTTGACTGTGTCTTCTCCTCTGAAAAGGTCCAATTCTCTCGCCAAGCTAGGATGTCTTAACTTGTCCTCTGAGGACTTATCAAGTGACATGGATGTGTCAACTATAACGGACTCAAAAGAGGCCGTTTCAAGTGAGTCTTCTGTGCTCTGTGAGCCACAGTCCACGCTGAGGAGTGCAGACGTCACCTCCAAACTGGCAGGGAAGCCAGTGGTCGGAAACTTGAAGAACACCCTTTGGATGGGCAAAAGTTGATGCCTTCTGGGGGGGCAGGGGTAGATTTGGGGTTTTTTTATGGCATTTATTCGTTGCACCGATGCAGTTTTATCATCTGACTTGCAGTAGTTCATCTGATGCCACCTCTTCTTCCCCTCCTTGTACTCTGAGTGGGGAGAAAAAAATCCATAATGGGTCATGATGAATGGCACAAGGGAAAATAAAATGTATTGCATGGCTTAGAGGAGGACTTTGTGTGTGAATTGCCTGTTGTCCTGCAGGATGCTATTTCTAGTACTGTTTGCCAAGTATAATAACGTGGTTTTGTGTGTGTGTGTATATATAGAGGGATATTTGTATCTATTTATCTATCTATCTATATATATAAAATGCTGAAATACTCCGTTTCAAAGACTCAACAAAATAATTAGTCATGACTTTTTTTTTTTTTTACAGAACAAACACAGGTCTCTGGTTAAAACAGGGCACTTGTGGAAAAATCCTTAAAATGGTGACATGAACACTACCTCTGTTCTTGCTGACTTTTAGTCTTGGTTTGTTGTTTGGTTGGGTTTTTTTAAAAAAAAAAAAAAGCTTTTCCCACAATACTTACCATTGTTGGAAGGTATTCCCTTAGCTGTAAAGGCCTGGAGGAGCGTGGAGACGGAGGCTTTACGGCACCGAGTGACCTAGCTGTGAAGAGAAGGAGTATTGAGCTGTGTTCGTGTTGACTGTGTGACCTGCTGGCGTTAGTCCGTCTTCGCTGCGTGACCCAGGTGAATTGTCGTTGTCTCATGTTGGTGCCGGAGTGACACCCAGACTGTGTCGCTGTCGCAGGCTTACGCTCCCGTGCAGAGGCGTCGTGTTCTTTGGGTGTTTTTGCTGTCGTTGTGGTTTGTAACGTCCCAGTCCTAATGACGAGCCTGGCCAGTAAGTGACCGTGGACCCTAGTGAAGCTTTGTGTAACGCTGTGTCGGTGTCGTGGATCCTGTGTTGGGGACCTTTTGTCGTCGGGCTGTTGGTGGCACACCGTGCCGGCGAGATGGCCGAGGAGGGACGGCTCTCCTGGTGTCCCACACATTCGAAATCCCAGTAGGAAATAAGTGAGCATATATGTCTTTCCTGGTTATTGCTGTTGGTTTGGGTCAAACGGTTCCCGTGTCCTTGGTTTGCTGGCAGCCTGGAAGCTGTTGACGAAGTCCAAGGGGTTATTTATGGTGGGCGTCAGGAGGCTGGGTGGCCCCAGAGCAGGGAGCCCCGGCGTACGTGTCCCAGCTCTTGCAGAGGTGACAGAGGCATAAATCCTGCTCTCGGGGGGGGAGCTGCGTCCTTCGGGCGAGCAGTCAAACAGAAATATGGGCTCTCTCCAAAGACAGAGGGGATAATGAAGGTGTGGGTGAGATCTTTTGGAGGAAAGCTGGCGTGACCTGCGGGAAGAACACCGGGGGCTGCCCGTGCTCTCTCTCGGCGAGGTGCCCGCGGTGCTGCGTGCTCTGCAGCTTTTATAGCCGAGGAAGCGCGTCCCTTCCCACGCCAGAGGCTGGCTCTTGGGGACCCGTCGCAGACGAGTTCACCGATGCTATAGGAAATGCACATTTTCTTAGAATTTTTCGGGCAGTCAGCCAGGTCGAGAACTGCTCTGTGCGAGATGCTCTGCCTGAGTCAGGAGGGAAGAACTTGAGAAGGGTGTAGGGGATGTGCTCCAAACTTGGTGCTCTCCGAGTCCCATCTGAAACCGTGCTGGCTGTTTGTGCCTTTGGGGGGGTATTTTGGAGCAGGTTCGGGGGGTCAGAACAGACCTCGGGAGTCACTGATGGCAAATGGGTGGATTTTCTCATTAGCAGCCAGGCCGTGCATGCGAGCTCTCCCGCGTTTTAAGATCTCCATCGAAAGTCATTCTTAAAAATGCCCTCCCTGCGGTGGGGGGGAGAGCAGGGCTGTACGCAGCCGTTCTCAGAGTCTGTGTTAATCAAAAATCCACAGTCATGAGAAAGGCAGGGTGTTTTACTGGCCTAAATGCCCAGAGTTTACCTTTTTTTCCTTAAGCATAAGACCCCACGTTTTTCTATTAAGAGTGTGAGGAATCGTAGGGACTGGCAATCAGTAAATAAGTGTCCCTCCTTCAGATGTCTTAAATTTGATGTACGTTTTTAGCTTAAGGCACACTTCCTGGTTTGCCCATGAAAGCTGGTTTGGCGCAAAAGCTGGAAAATGAGCACAAGCTTTTGCTCATTAGGGCTGAGAAAGCGCTGGGTCGCGTTCAGAGCAGGACTGAAAACCCCTCTGCCCGTTGTCGGCGTACCACGGGTGCGTCTGCAAGTCCGGATCTGCAATAAATTTCCTGTATTCGTATCATCCTCACTATCCCTGTTTACACCCAGGTCCTGATTTATGAAAGGGGGCAGACGACGGGGACGCGCAGGAGGCGCCGGGGCTGTTTGATGCCCGCGGGGCTGTTTGATGCCCGCAGCGCTGGCGGCGGCCGCCTGGAGGGGCCGTTGTGCCTCCTGCCCGGCAGGAGCCTCTGCCCCTCTCCGCGCTGCGCTCGGGTTCGCTCCCAGCACGGTTTGATCGTCACCCTCCGCTTCCAAGGGCCATTTGCACCGTTATTTTCCCCGCTCTGTGTTCCACCGGCACCTTTCTCAGCGCCGCAGACGCTTCCATCGCTGCCCGGTCGAGGGAAGAAGTGGGGTGGGCGGATTTGAATTAAACTCAGAAAAATTCCGTTAAGTGATGCAAGTGAACGTAGATATTTTCTTCCTGTTTTCTTGAGTGCCTGCCAAGTTCTGCTGCGTACAAACCGCTGCTTTCCCGGGGCACAGCTCTGTGCCGGCCGAGGCACGGTGTAGTTGGAGTTGGTCTCGAAGCCGACGTGCGCTTAGAAGCACTGAGTGTGCCATTTGGAAGGGTTTTGTAGCCAAACCTGTGATGCTTGCGGACTTCATTAGATTTGTTGCATGAGAAGGTAGATGTGTTTGTCCTCTCCCACCTATTGTAATTGTTCTTTTACAATTGAGTGCCTTAATAATAGTTTACAAATACCGTGTATTTATGCTGAGCTGTTAAACTCTGCTGTTTGCTGTTCTTTTTTTTGTTGTTGTTGTCGTTTTTGGTGCTTTTGGTGTTTCCGGCGGCGGTGAGACCATTAACGACTTCTGCATATCCACCTCCCGGCCCCGCTGAGCTCAGCGCTGCCAACCACTTCCCTTCTGCTCTGTCTATGGCGAAACCAAAGGGCTGCGATGAGACGCCGCCGCGCCGGCAGCAGCTCCCGGTGCCCCCGTTTATCTATGCATCGCTGCAGAAACGCGGCTGGGGCCGGGGGTGGGGGTGTCCGGGGAGACGTCCCATCGCCGACGCTCTGCTCAGCGGATTGCCCGGTGCGAATCCAAACCCAGTCCCATTCTGCCAGAAAACCCCAAATGCACAAAACTGGCACCTTATTTTCCAGTCCAGGCTTTGTCGGTCCGTGTGATAGCAATAGCCGGTCCTCCTGGTTGTCCGTTCGGTGGAGGTGGTGTGTGGCTCGGCCGTGTCCCGCTGTCCCCCCTGCAGGCATCGCCCGCTCTCCCTTGGGGAGCCGGCTCCCGACCCGGGAGGTGGAGACCGTCCTGGTTACACCGTGACCACGGACCCGGCGAGGAGGGGTGGGTGAGTAACGTGTAGCTGTTCCAGTGCATCGCTGTACTCTATGATAACAATGTTCCTATTATTTCATGGTATTTCTTAATTCTGGTTTTATATTTAAATATGCAGTATCTTTTGTACTGTACGTTCGCGGTAGGGGACGCATAATGCACTTTTTTTTACTTTTGTTTGTAAAAATGTACTGTATATTTTATGTGCTTCTTGTGAGGAAAAATAAACTTTTTTTGTTTTCCTTTTACAAATTGAGCTTTGCGGCATTTTTGGAGGTGGGGAAGGATGAGCGCAGCTGTGGGGGAACAGGCCCTGCGAGGGGGCGGAAAGAAAAGGAGGCGACGGACGCGTATCATCGGAGCAGCAGCCGCCGCCTGGCTCCCGCCGTCCCTGCCCCGTGTTATCTCTTCCCGTCTGTCCTGGCTGCGCTCCCCTTTTTTTGGGTCCTGGCTGTTTTCTGCCACCCCCGAAGGCCGCGTCGGGAGATGCTTTCATCCCTCTCGGTTGTGTCCTTGCAGTGCTGGAGGTGGTTCAGCTGCCCTGCCGGGACCGCGAGCGCTGCAGAAACACGCCCGAGCCGCGGCACGGGGGGCACTTGCAGGTTTTTTAAGGGGAAAAGGGAACAAAATAGAATCACAGACTGGCAGGAGTTGGAAGGGGCCTTCGGAGATGACATCCAGTCCAACTCCTCTGCCAAAGCGGGGTCACCCAGAGCAGGTTGCACAGGATCGTGTCCAGGCGGGTTTGGAATCTCTCCAGAGTGTGAGACTCCCCCACCTCTCTGGGCAGCCTGTGCCAGTGCTGTCACCCTCAAAGGAGAGAAGTTCCTTCCCATGTTCAGATGGAACTTCCTATGGTCACGTTTGTGCCCGTTCCCTCTTGTCCTGTCACTGGGCACCACTGGAAACAGACTGTTCCCATCCCCCTGGCACCCTCCCTTTGAGTATTGATAAGCGTTGATGAGATCTCCCCTCAGTCTTCTCTTCTCCAGACTGAAAAGCCCCAAGTCCCTCAGCCTTTCCTCATCAGAGAGATGCTCCAGTCCCCTCATCATCTCCGTAGCCCTTTGCTGGACCCTCTCCAGCAGTTCCCTGTCCTTCTTGACCCGGGGAGCCCAGAACTGGCCACAGTGCTCCAGATGTGGCCTCCGCAGGGCAGAGCAGAGGGGGAGGATGACCTCCCTCCACCTGCTGGCCACACTCTGCCTGATGCCCCCCAGGAGACCACTGGCCTTCTTGGCCATGAGGTATAATTAAGAAATATACTTAATTCCTGGAGGCTGGAATTAAGTTCCTGGAACTGAAATCTGTAATTCTCCCCTTTAGCCTCCTCTCAGCACCCCAGGCTGGGTTTCGGGAGAAGGTCCTCGTGTTTCCCTGCGTGTTCCCCGGCACCGAGCAGATGTTGGCAGCGGAGCGGTCGTGCCTGTGAGAGCGCCGCCTGCGCCGCACTGAGCCCTCCCTGCACGGCGGCGCGGAAAAACGCTTATTTGGAGAGGGGCTCGGTGCTACCGCAGCGACGTGGGCTTTCCAATTCCCACGGACCTGTGCTACCGCCTCCTCCAAAGAGCAAACCCCCAGTGCGAAAGCCGAGGAGCTGAATCCTGGGATGCGGTTCTTCTGCCCTGAGCCGATCCTGCGGCCGCCCCACGATCCACCCGAGGTGGGACCGGCCCTTCCCGGCCATTCACCAAATTTTGCCTTTAAAGGCAAAGAGCGAGCATCCGTCTCGTGTGCCTGCGAGGAGTCTCCTCGCTGCCTGGGATTGTTCTCGCTCTCAGAGCTGCTTCGGGGAGGAACATGTCAGTGTTTACCTTGGCAGGGTCGCAAAGCGCAGGCTGGGGATGCTCTCCAGCTTTGGCACACTTGCTAATTGCCTCAAAGAGTCGTTAACCCTCACCAGAAAGATTTGCTTTTTAGTTTTGGGGGTTTTTTTTGGGGGGTGGGGGGAGTGATTTGGCTTGGAGTTGGCAGCTGTCGGTCACCCATGGGTCAAGCGTGGCAAAGCGTGGTTTAGTGCCACCCCCCTCCTCCGTGTCCCGGCCCTCGGCCCGGCTGCCCCACGGCGCTGCCGTCCTCTGGCCGGGTCCCACCGGCCGGACGCAGGGCAGGCACCGCGGTGCGCTCGCCGCTCACGGCACGATGCTGATTTGCCAACTCCTCCTGCGCACGGAGCTCACGCCGCAAACCCGTCGGGGGCGACTGCGGTGACTTCAGCCCCCCGGCAGCCTTAGCAGAGGCTGTGCGCGATGCCGGCGCGGTGAGGGTGAGAGCAAAGGGCTCGGCAACACCTTCCTTTCACCTCGCAGCCGCGTGTCACCCTGCAGCCATACGTGGCACGCGCTGCCTGATGCCGCTCCGTGTCACCGGCACGTTTCTGGGCTGCGCTCGCAGCTTTGCGGGGCCTCCCGTGTGGGCAGCGGTTCACCAGCTGGGAAAATAATCCGCAAATGATGGAGGAGAGCGCCCTGGGCTGCCCGGGGTGGGTTCGTGAGGGGTTTTTTTTTTTGGTCTCCTCCTTACACTTGTGAGCATCTCCAGTGGAAACGGGGCTCTTCCCGCAGCAGGGGGAGGAGGGCGCTGAGCGGGTCGGCCGCGGCGTGGGCAGGTACCCACTGCGGGAGCTGCAGCCTCAGGAGCTGGAACTGTGATCTGCCGCTCCCCTGGCCAAGGAGGAGACCCCTGGCCGAGGAGGAGACCCCTGGCCGAGGAGGAGACCCCTGGCCATGGAGGAGACCCCAGGGCAAGGAGGAGACCCCTGGCCATGGAGGAGACCCCAGGCCGAGGAGGGGACCCCAGGCCATGGAGGAGACCCCTGGCCATGGAGGAGACCCCAGGCCGAGGAGGAGACCCCAGGCCATGGAGGAGACCCCANACCCCAGGGCGAGGAGGAGACCCCTGGCCGAGGAGGAGACCCCTGGCCGAGGAGGAGACCCCAGGCTGAGGAGGAGACCCCTGGCCAAGTCACCCCAGCACGGAGCGCTTGGCTTTGTGTCAGGGCCTTCCGAGAGTTGCCCAGACACGCTTACGTGATGACATGCGAAGGAGAACGGTGGGAGTGAGTGTGTGTGTGTTGTGTGTGTGTGTGTTGTGTGTGTGCAGCTTTTACAGCCAGGGGTTAACTCTCTCCCGCGCTGAGCCACGGCAGAGCTGGGAAGTTTGTGCTGAGCCCCGGAGGCTCCCGCTCGCCAGAGCTCTGCTTTGGGGGGACAGCAGCTTTCTCGCTGTCGTGTGCTTTTGAGGTCCTCGGGACAGAGTCTGTCCCTTACCCGGTGCCATTTTGGGGTCAGACGTTTGCTGTTGGCTCATTTAATTCACACTTCTCTCGGCTGATTGGCAAGACGACGCTCCCCGCTCGTCTCGGCTCCCCAGAGATGGAGATGTCCCCACCGCAGACCCTTTGCATCTCCAGAGTTGCGTCCGGGAGGTGATGCGCTCGAGAGGCACCAGCAGACGGGACTGTGGGATGGCCGGAGGGTGCCCCGGGGCTGCCGGTGAGTTCGTGTGTCATTATTTTTATGTTCGTGTTATGATTGAAAGTTGGTTCTTTACAGAGCGGTTCTTGTTATGGCCGAACGTTACATCCTGTTGTGATGTTGCCATGGCAAAGCCAGGCAACATCTGGAGCAACACGAGTTCTCTCCGGCGACCGGCGGAGGGTTTATTTATAGCCTCGCTGGCGAAAGGAGATGCCGGAGCGTGAAGCCTCCGCGGGCGGACCGTGGCGGGGGCAGCCGGGCACCGGGTGCCCTCCTGGTTGGGACCCGGGGTGGTGGGAAGACACGGGGTCCCGCCAGCGGAGGAACCCACAGGCGGTACCGAGCAGTGGCCAGGAAGAAGCCCATCTCCTCCAGGACCCTCCGACTCCCTTCTTTGCCCTCAACGGGAGGAGGATGGTTCCCTACCAGTGCTTCCCAGTTTCATGCTGGGGCTGGGTGACTGCAGGGGTGGCGAGCAGATATTGTGATGATGTTATTGCTGGGGGGGGAGGGAAGAGAAGGTTTGGCAGGTGAGTGATGGTGGTGGTAGTGAACAAAGCGATGCGCGCAGAGAAGCGACAGGAGGGATGCGAAGGGCGGCTGCTGCGCTCCCGCCCCAGCAGCGGCGGAGAGGAGAAGCCGCTGCTCCGGCTGCGGGTCTCCGGCTGCCCGCAGCCCCAGGATGGTGCCTCTGTGGGCATTTACACGGGGCGGCGGCTGGAGAGCCCCCACTGGCCTCTAAAGAGGTAGAAACATCGGTATTTTTTTCTAAGCAGAAGTTCAGTTGGCAGTGCTGACGTGGGACGCGCCGGTTCCCAGGGTGGATGGGGGGACAGGGGCTGCCGGCGCAGCCGCGCTGCCGGTGGGGGCTCCGTCTCCATCCAGCCATGGCAAAGGCGCTGCCGTACGCAGCACGAGCGGTGGCAGGTCCTCTCCATGCACTCACACACACACGTGTGCATGTCATATCGATAGCGGCAGCTCTGCAGCTTCAGCCCGGGGAGCCGCCGCTGAGCCCGCGGGGCGTTTGCTCCCGCCTCGGCCCTCGCCCTGGGCGGTGCGTATTCCCTAAAAGTCTCATCCCTCTCTGCTTTGAAGGATGGGGCAGCGGCGACGTGGCTGCAGCTGCCATTTCCTTTTATGCAGAGGGTTCAGGAGCAGAAACTGCGCTGCTGCCGCCGTGTCGGACTTTCCCCGGTGTTTAATAAGCAGCTCGCAGGAAAGCGGTGCAAAGCGCGGCAGGGCAGGGCGAGCCCAGGTCCGGCGACCCCGCTGGGCGGCTTCTGCACCAGCCCTGGGCTCGACAGCCCCCACGCAGGGCAAGCCAAAAAAAAATCAAGATTTTTTACAGGAGAGCTGGGGAAGGACTTTTTACTGGGGCATGGAGCGATAGGACGAGGGGGAATGGCTTCAAACTGGAAGAGGGCAGGTTTAGATTGAACATTAGGAAGAAGTGTTTCACTGTGAGGGTGGTGAGGCACTGTCCCAGGTTGCCCAGAGAGGTTGTTGAGGCCCCATCCCTGGAGGTGTTCAAGGCCAGGCTGGACGTGGCCTTGGGCAACCTGGGCTGGTGGGAGGTGTCCCTGCCTATGGCAGGGGGGTTGGAACTCGATGATCTTCAAGGTCCTTTCCAACCTAAACCATTCTGTGATTCTATGATTTCTCACAAACCATCACGATTTGGAGATACATAGAACATCTTTGGCTTTGGGACGGGGGGGACCGCGGGCGGTGGCTCAAGCGGGAGAACCCAGAGTCATTGATGGGGTCGTTGTGCCAACGTCGAGCATGCCCGAGTCTGGTGAGTTCATCCCACGGAGAGGTGACTTGGCTTTAAAACTTGTCACTCGCACAATGGTCAGCAAATCTGGCCGCAGCATTTCACTACCTGCTGGGTTCAGGTGCTGCGAGGTCCATGTCGTCGTCCTCCGCAACGCTGACATCAATGCGGAGCATCGTCCGCTCCTGGCGCGGCTCGGGAGCCCGGCCGCCGGCCCCGGTCCTGCTGGGAAGCGGTTGTGTTTATTTTGGGCAGCCTCAGCAGGGATGTAAGACTTCCAGCGGTAACAAACGGGGTTTTGTCTCAGTGCAGAGCAGCTCTGCAACGTGCGTTGATAAAAAAACCCTATCGCTGCGAGGGGGCCTGGCTGGCTCCCGGGCTGGTTCGGGCTGGGATGACCATCATCCTGCACTCTTTCCCCTTAGCTCATGGAGCAGAGGGATGAGGTGGTGGCATCATGAGAGACGGTGGTCCAGGTGTCACCCACACAGCCCGTGAGAGCGCTGCCGGGGTCCCTGGGGGCTCAGGGCTCGGCCCCGGCAGGATTTTCCAGCTCCATGGAATGTCAGGGGGATGGATGACTTTGGCCTTTTGGTGGGCCAGTCGCTGTTTGCAAACTCTTCGGGCTGATATTGGGGTAACTCAGCCCTTGCTGGGAATCCCAGACTGGTGAGGGCTGGAAGGGCCCTCTGGAGCTCCCCCAGTGCCACCCCCTGCCAGAGCAGGGGCACCTCCAGCAGTGGCACAGGACGGCGTCCAGGCGGGTTTGGAATGGCTCCAGAGGGGGAGACTCCCCCACCTCTCTGGGCAGCCTGTGCCAGTGCTCTGCCACCCGCACAGGAGAGAAGGCCCTCCTCAGGTTGAGATGGAACTTCCTATGGTCACGTTTGTGCCCGTTCCCTCTTGTCCTGTCACTGGGCACCACTGGAAACAGACTGTTCCCATCCCCCTGGCACCCTCCCTTTAGGGATTTATAAGCATTAATAAGATCCTCCCCTCAGTCTTCTCTTCTCCAGACTGAAAAGCCCCAAGTCCCTCAGCCTTTCCTCATCAGAGAGATGCTCCAGTCCCCTCATCACCTTCATAGCCCTTTGCTGGACCCTCTCCAGCAGTTCCCTGTCCTTCTTGACCCGGGGAGCCCCGAACTGGCCACAGTGCTCCAGATGTGGCCTCCCCAGGGCAGAGCAGAGGGGGAGGATGACCTCCCTCCACCTGCTGCCCACACTCTTCTTGATGCCCCCCAGGATGCCATTGGCCTTCTTGGCCACCAGGGCACAATGCTGGCTCATGGGCGNTGTACCGGTGCATGGCGTTATTCCTCCCCAGACGCAGTACCCTACACGTGCCCTTGTTGAACTTCATAAGGTTCCTCTCTGCCCATCTCTCCAGCCTGTCCAGGTCTTTCCCTATCCAGAGGAAGAGCACCCGGCTCAGCCCCGGCGCCGCGGAGGTGCCTGCACAGGCTGTCCTCTCTTTAGGGACCGGCTAGGTGTTTGCCTGCATCCCGCCTCGGGATGCTGCCCCGCGTCGGGCTCGGGCAGCCGGCACCTCCTGCACCATAAAAGGCAAAGCCTTGGGGAAGCGCTGGCGGGGTGGGAGCCGTGGCGGGCGCCGCGGCTGGCTGCAATGCCAGGCATGCCGGCTGCGTATAAACGGCTCGGAGCCCTCCTGCTCCCCCTCCTCCCGCAGAGTTTACAGGAGCCCGTTTGGCAGAAGGATTATCCAAAGGGAGGAACTTTTCTGCTCAGAGGGTTGTTTAGAGAAATGCGCCGAGCGCTAATAGGGACGTTTTTGGAGTCTCCTAAGGGAAACTTGTCTCTGAGGCTGCTGCCGGGGCTTCTCTGTTTATCCCGGGTAGAGTTTTCCTATGTCACGACAATTTTCTTAGCAATAACGTGTTCCCGCAGATCATTCCAGCCGGCCCGTCTCTGCCCCGCGTGCTCTGTGCGGGCGGTATCTCTCCCCGAAACGCTGGGACGCGGACCAAGGCTCGCGCGCCGCTTCCAAGGAAGGAGCGCTGGGGGAGACGCTCGGCGTCCGTCGGGCGCAGGGCAGGGAGGCGGGGGAAGAGCGCCAGGGGCACGGATGCGGGTTTCCAAGCTCTCTGTGAAAGCCACGGAGGAGCTGACGGAGGTGATCCTGCCCAGACGAGCCGCAGCAGATGACCTGGCAGTAAATCGCTCTGGAAGCGGCGAGCTCGGAGGGAAGGCAGGGAGGGTTGCGGCACGGGACCGTAGGGAGGTGTTGCTGCGGCAGGTTGGGGAACAGAGGAGTGTCCCCGCAGAAAGATGCAGGCGGGTGGCAAGTCCTGCCTGTAAAGTGCTATGGACCAGCAAATTAGAAGCCGGGGGGTGCTTTTACGGTTATTCAGGTGGGATATATTTGGGCAGGGACCGGCGTAGCGTCATCTTTGACAGCTGTTGTGTTAGGAGGGAGCCTCCTGCCCCGCCGCAGAGGATGGGCTCCATCACGCCAACGTGCGTTTTCATCTCCGCTGGCCATGAGGCTAAAAAATGCCGATTCACATGACCCAGGCACGGAGGCTTCCAAGCTGCCTCCGTCTCTCCCAGTAGCGGCGGAAGGAGAAGGCGGTGCTGAAAGTCTGCCGAGACCCAAGGTGGGAAGAAATCTTGGCCGGCCAGTTTCGAAGCGTTTGGACCAGGAATTACAGTGACTGCGCTCCCCGGCCATGGAAGCCTCCACCTGGCAGTACTATGGATATTTACAGGATGACACAAGTAAGGCGAGGGGGAGAGACTGCGCTGCTTCCCGGGGAGGCTCTGCAGGGACGTGCGAGGATTATACTCTGCTGCAAGTCGGCCAGGAGGGCCTGGGGCACGGGCTGGAGAGGGGGGACCTCCCCGAGCCCGGGAGCGACGCGCAAGCCCCCGCCAAGAAGGCAGAGACGAGGAGCAGCGGGCAGAGAGGGCAGTGGGGGCTGGCAGGGGACCTGTGCTTGGAAGACCACCCCGTGTCGCAAGGGTGGGGGAGAGGGGAGGAGGGAGAAGCCCCTCCGAAGGTGTACGAGATGGAGGTCGGGCACAGGCGAGCGGGCAGGGGCAGGACGGTGAAGCCGGTGGTGTACAGGCTGGAGGAGAGCGAGTACCGGCGCCTGATCGAAGAGGCAGAAGCGGAACCTGAGGAGGAGTGGGAAGCGACGGAGCACAAGGTACCTGTGATTCAGGAGGGTTACCCAGGGGATGGGAAGGCGGCAAGTCCGAGCCTCAACAGGCTCAACGCTTTCCAAGGAGTCCTGAGGAGGCAGCTGAGCCGTTCGGACTCTGAAAGCAGCGCAGAGAGCAGGCAAGTGAATAGACTGACCCTGAACTCTCCCTCGGAGAGAAACAAGCCCAGTGTCCCCATCAGGTCGGACAGCTTCGAGCGAAACGCCATGCTCATGGATTACATTTTGCAAAGCAAGCAGGAGGCAACAACATCTGTTTCCTACATCCCCAGAGAAAGCGGCAAGGCAGCCGAAAGCTTCAGGCAGGCGGTGAGCTTCACCCCCCAGCCTGACGGCGCTCCGGACCTTTGCCAAAACGGCCAGCCCGGCGAGGAGGACCCGGCCAGGAAAACGGAGCCAGACAAGCAGGTAGCGAAGAGCCTGGAGAGGATGGTCCCCGCGGTCGCGAATTATGCTTCGGCGGCTCGAGACACCGCAAAGCTTTCGAGCCAGAGCAGCAGCCAGCTCCTCGGGAGCAGGGAGCAGCTGGGGGGTGAAGCAGATGCAGGGATGCTGGATTCGTACAGCCCGAAAAAGACCCCACCGGCCCCTCCTGTCAGGTCCCACAGCAAAGAGAGCCTGGCGCTGAGCATGAGCAAGACTGTGGCGATGACCGAGGCGCTGCTGGAGCCCCGCGGCGAGGCGGCGAAGCCTGCCAAGGAGCAGTGGGCAGCTGCAGGCACGGAGCAGCTAACTGGAGGCAGGACCGCAGGAGGAGGGGGCTCGGAGGAGCCGGAGCGGAAGGGGAGGAAGAGTCAGGAGGATGAGAAAGTGCTTAAAGTTGCCGACGCAAAGAAAACCTTCGAAAAGGCCAAGGCGGCAGAAGGGAAGGGAGCGACGCCACCGCCCAGCGCCGCCAGAAAAGGTGAGGTGCGAGGGCTGCGGCAGGGGCGGGCTGGCAGCCCCCCGGCCGGGGTGGACGCGGAGCACGCCGCAGCCGAGGGCGTGGGGGGGGGCGAGGGGGAGGTGGGCGCACGGGGGGCGTGAGGCTTTCGAGAAAATAACCTGCCTCGTCGTAGCCCGGCGGTAGGTGGGACGTGCCGGGGGGGCACCTGTAGCAATCTAGGGGCGTAACGAGGCAGGGGGAAAATCAGGCGTGGAGTCACGTCTGCTGTCCGCTGGGCAAAAGCACTTCTTGCAGCGAAGCTGTTTCGCGAGAAAGGGATTTGCTTTTTAAGACTCTCCTGTATATTAATAAGTATAATATCGCTTTTGACGAGGAGACACAGTACAGGAGTGCCCGTCTGATACTCTCTCCCACTGTCGTGGGGGATTATTTGCCTCTGTCTCTCCAGGCATTGGGTGAGCCAATATCATTTTATTTTAGCAAAGGCATAAAAAGGAGGCTTTTTTTTTTTTTTTTCCCATTAGGTTCTTTTTCTCCCGCACTGTGACTTAGCTGAATAAGCCTTTCAGGAGAATGACATCAACTTGGAAAGCCTTTCACTGAAAAAACTAGGGATAAATGAACTTTGTTGAAATTTTACTGGTAAAACGGCAGTTATGCAGAGATAGGGAGAGATGAGAAGTGAGGGTTTGCAAGGACACATCCGACCCATGCTGGTTAACTCACGTCTTCTGTTTATTGACGATCTGCAATTGTGGATTTCCTTATAAGGGAAAATAAATGTTTTAAGGCACAGGAAATCTATGCTAGCTTTGAATTGAACAGCACGTTTACTTAAAAAAAATTAGGTGCGCTTATCCCACGGTACTTGGCACATCGCGCTGTCGATTACTCTCATTCGCAGAAGCCACGAAACCAAGTCCGAATACGAACATTGCCACAGAGGTTGTGTGCATGTCAGTGATCACACACACACACACAAAAAAGCCTACAGCAATGAAAAATAGATCCTATCCTCTCAGGAAGCGTCTGAAGACACACTGTCGTTCTCACGATGTAAAGAAATCGGGTTGTGAAATATTTGTCGCAGCAAAGTCCCCGCCGTCTGCCAGGCCCGGGCGCTGCGCGTGAAGCAGCGCCAGCGCCGGCACGATCAGGGTGCGCGGATCTCCGCAGCCTCTCCGCTCCTCCGCGAGCGGGAGATTTGGCTGACGAAACGGTACAGCCGATACGGCGCGTTGCCATCGGCCGGATCAGACGGCGAGCTGCTCTCAGCAGCCGCGAGGCACGCGTCCTTCGCGGGGAACAGAAGGAGCGGGTGGATGCAATAGGTGATCTTGCAGAAGAGGGGGGGTGAGAAGGGACTACAAGAAATCCTGCTCCGTGCCTAAGGCAATACCGGCTACAGCTAAATCACTCCTGACAGATGTTTACCTACTTGTTCTTCAGAAGAAATAGGGAGGGAGGGTCAAGACCGTCTATTTCAGAGCTGAACTGTGAAAATGTTGCAATAAAGAAGAGTAGGAATAGCTTGTTGTCTTGCTCTATCTGTGACACAGTCTGTTTTTTTTTAAATCTATTTCAAAACCTGTATCTTCCCATATCTCATAGTGCCTAACTGAACACAAACATCTCGCGTATATTTACCACTATATGATTCCTTTCTTTATACCTCTGATTTTTCCAGCACCTTTGGTCCAACTTGATCCTAGAGAGCAGGGAGAGAAACAGAACAAGATGGCAAAAGGATTCAAAACTGGTTGAATAATGAGGCCAAGACTAGGATGTGGGATAAGTGTAACATGGAGCGCCACGGGAATCGCAGCGCCAAGCCTCACGGTGCCGCTCACTGCTCAAAGCCCCTGCGCGTTACGTGGTGCCCGGCTCATTTTTTTTTCCTGCTGTTCAGAACGATAGGAAGTGTCAATCCCAAGATATTCATGTTGTAAATAAAATACGGCTTGCTTTTTTCTTTTCTTCTTTTTTTTTTCCTTTTTTTTTTTTTTGTGTGTGTTCTCCTTTCTTGTCTCTCTCTTCCTAGTTAATCATCTGGTGTAGCAGAGATAGCAACAAAGAAAATCCCATCTGTTGCAACTAATTGCTTCGTTTTTATTTGGTGTCCCAACATTTTAATTAGGTATTGGGACCACCTCTCCTTTATCGCAAAAAGAGGGAAAAAAGAAAGAACGATATATTTCATGATCCTGTACAATGACAGAGGAGAAAAATACATGATGAGCTCGAAATTAATTTAGAGATTTCCTTCCCCTCTAAAAGCTGTGGGCAGTGGGTATTTCTGTGCCTTTGCTATAGACGAGTCGGTAGGGACGCGTGTGACATCTGTATTACTGCATATAGCATGCAGGAGAGCCGGTACATGTAGTAATAGATGTGCTTTATGAAATGTATTTTAAATCATTAATAACAATAGCATAAATTATTAATCCCCATCCTGACCTAATGTTCACTTATTACTTGTCAGTCTCCAGCACCTTCCACCCACACCAGGCGGCACGCAAGCGCCGTCAGTGCAACTCCTCGCTCGCCGCAGCGGGTTGTCGTTGCCCTTTGGGGAGGGGGTTTACGATCCAAAACCCAATTTACTGGGTCTGGAAAGAGCGCAGGGACTCGTTTGATGTCACGCAGAAAGGTGGGGCAGAGCTGGGAATAAAACTGAGGGGCGCTGACTCCTAACCCTCTGCTTTAATTCGTATATTCCTCTTTCCTCCTTGTCCACGTGCTCTGACACACTCTCACACACTTCTCCCTTCCTTGGCTGTTATTTTAAAAAACCTGATTGAACATATTGCTCTCTTTATCTTCATTCCATAATTCTACAGCTCCCCTTTCTGGCCGAGGATTGCATAAGGCCAAACCAAATGGATTTTGCTCTCTCTCGCTCGCTCTGCAGCCAAACACTTTGCTGGATCTGGGGAACAGATCAGCCCAGGGCAACGCTTCCCTGGGCAGAACACGGAATCCCCTCCAAGAGACAGAATCAATTAGCTGTAATCAAGAGCTGTTACGCGGTGGCTGTTAGTACAATTTTGTCTTGGCAGCTGCTCAGCATTCGATGATCATTGAAACGTCCCTTAAAGACTAGGTTTCTAAGCAGTTTAATAAAGCTACCCTCGCCGTTCCGTATGTGCCCAACAGACGCTGAGAAAACAAGGCAGAAACAGTAAATCTAATGCTATTCTGCGCACAGAAAATGGCTTGGTTATTTTATTTTTTTTCCCCATTGCAATCAGTTCAGATTTCCCTGCGTAAAAAACAACACTGCGTTCCAGTAATGTTAAGTGAAATGTAAGATCGCATCACCGATTTCAATGGGAGCAGCTCTTCTCAGTGCCGCTGAATCCGGCCTCGCGTAGCTAAATCACGAGCGCCACAGGCAAACAAATATTAAAATACGCAGCTTTCAGGTAGGAGAACCCAGTGCTTCTGGTACGGTTATTTAAATATAAAAACAAATCAAAAGGCTTTGAGAAACAAATAGATAAATAGTGGACACAAATGTCCTTCACGAGCTGTATAACTCGGATACCTGCAAACCCAAGGTCTGAAACACAAACTGTCGTGTCCGGTGTATTTTCTATGACTTAGAAATTAAACTGCAAAATAACAGGACTTTAAATTGCTGATCTCTCTAAACCCTCTGTAAGCTGTTTCCCTTCATTCGGAATATATTTAGCAATGTGGATTTAAGGAAATTGAAATGTTCGAGACAAATTCATCTCCCAAGTGACTTTACTGGTTCGGAATGACTGGGTTTGCCGTCCATCTGAGATTGCTCAGAGGCTCCGAGCCAAATTGCATAATATCAGTTGAAGGCCAAAGCCATCAAAATTTCTCCTAGAAGGAGATGCCTCAGGTGTTTGGATCTTTCTTTACCTTTTCTAACGAATAACACCGCACTGGCAAAGGCGGCTGCGGGGCATGCTGAACGCGTTACTTATACGGCACGTCAAGATCATCATAGGACCAAAGCAGCGTGATTTATTGCAGTGGTGGAACTGGTGCATATTTGCAAGCAAGCTAAATTTAGCTGCTGACATAAGTTTCAGAGGTGGAGTCTGTAGACAGGGCGCCGTTTCCGTATAAAGGCTGGGAGATAGGCTGTTTGCAGCAACCGTGCAGCGATGTGGCGGAGGGTAAAATATGTGGGATGGATAAAACGAGTGAAATGTGTTTTTGAATAAATTCTGAGCCTTTTCTGCGAAATTTAATCATCAGGCGTGTTGGTACTGAGAAAATAGAAGGGCAAACTTTGTCGTGTGGTTCCTTGTAGCTGCAAGAATTTGCTAATAGGATATTTTCCTTTACAAAAATTAGAATTTGTGACATATTTTGACAAGTTGTTAAGCTTGCATCACTCTGGCTATAATTTAAGTACTGTTTGTTAGAATGATTTTATTCAGCCGAAGTGATGAAGATTACTGTTTACAGTGGAACCAAAGAGCATGTGTAAAACCTTAGCCATTCCTTCTGCTGTTGAAGGTTTCAGCCTGAAATTCGTGTCATTTCTTCACCGCCTTGCGCGGTGAGCTGTTGGCATCTAAATGGCTCATTAATCCAGGTCAGGATCTGAGTGATCTTTGGAGCATTTCCACCCAAACGTTTAAGGAAGCACTAGTGAAAATTCGACAGGTGTTGTTTCCCTCTGAGTCCATCCTCAGTGACTCTTCCAACGATGTGTCAAGCCAGCTGTGCTGCAGGAGTCTCCATCCCTGCAGTGACAACATGAACCAACCGTTCAGGCGGCAGTTATTGAGAGGGTTAGGTCTCAATCAGATTTCTCAGGATAAATTTCACTTTGCATCCTCTGTGCATCACTTTTTTTTTTTAGATGGATGCTCAAAACCTTCCTTGGTTTCTTTTCCAAGCTGTCGGGTAGTGCTGGGTACTGACGCCTGCGCTGTTGTTTTTCAGCCCAGGGTAAAGCATCGCCTGGTGCACAACTAAAGTATCATTTCAAGCTTGCCCACTGTTTTGAGCTAGGAGCTATGCATACATGTAATATTTTTAAGTACCATTTTATATGCTTGTATTAATAGCTTTTTTTATAAAGTTTTAACCCACGTGCACAGGTTTGAGACTCCTAATAAATTAATGGCCGTGGGACTGGCAGTCAAGACACTCAGCTCTATCACTGACTCATTGTGTGACCTTCAGCAAGTCACGTACCTACGTGGAAAATATGAATCACAATCTAAACCCACTAAACTGCAGATTACCTGCAGGTCGGCTCCGAGGCTGCCAAACTGCTTTTGTTTTCTTCTTTTTTAGCTTTCACGAGATTGTTTGAGGGAGGAGGGTGGAGAGAAAGTGCACTGGGCTGGCTTTCAGAAGGAAGGCATTAATTTCACGGTAATTGGTGCCGCGGGCAGCGCGTGGCAGGGATGCACGCAACTCTCATCTTTGGGTGTATCATTTTTTTATCAAGGTGTTGCTCAGTACGTAAGAGAGACTTTCCCGCTTATGGAATCAGTGGTTAAACTCGTGTCAAAGTTTAACAAATGTTAGATAACGTTTGTTTAATTTGTAGCTACTGTGGCATCTGATGTTTCCATCAGCTGTAATCAGTCAGAGCAACAAGACCATGACAAATGTATCTCTGTGAGGCTTTCTGCATGCTTTAACACCCAGCTATCACTTACCAGGGGGCAGTTCACTGTCCTGTTGCAGTTTCATGTGGGAAGAGGAGGGTTCCCAGCTGAGCTCATCAAGACACACATATTTCCACAAATTCTGAAGGATTATAAGGGGAGTTACAGGTTTTTCATCCCCTGAAAAATCAGGCCCCTTAAGCACCTAACCGCACGCAAACGAATTTGCAAATATTGGCCAAAACATATAAGGAAGTTAGACTAGCTTTTCGTTTTGGCCATGTATGGTAAACACTGTGCAACGTGGGCACTGATCTAGCATCGTTCATCCGCTCCTCAAGTTCCCCGGAGGAACAGAAACACGCAGCCTTTGAGCGCGGTATTACCCTGCGTGCCTTGAGGTATTTGCTGCACAGGTACTCGCCTTCTTACTGTTTACTGTATTAACAACCGTTAGCCTCTCTCATCAAACAGCAGAGACAAAAACTCCTCTTTACAACCACATAAGCCAGCACCCCCAAAAGTGGCTTTACTTTTAGTGCAACGGGGAGAATCTTTGGTTTCAAGCTACCGCCGTGCGCTTCTCAATAAAGTGTGATTTTCAGCAGGGATTTAAGCCCTCCTTTTGTCCCCCCTGTCTTGCTGCCAGCGCCGTTTTCCGTGGCGGCGACAGCCCCCCGCGAGCCAGCGCGACAAAACGCGGCGACGCGGTTGTTTTTCCTTGCAGAACTGTTCGGTTCTCTCTCCGGCGCGGCTTTTCTCCCCAGCAGGCTCCAGCTGCGCCCCGCTCGGCCCAGGCCTCACCAGCAGGTTGTGCCTCCTCACTCATCGCTACGAGCGCTCCCAGTTTTCGGGTTTTATTGCCGCAGCGCCCCAAACCCGCCCTGTCCCTTGGCCAGCGCGTCCCCACCTTTGCTGGCACGCTGGGTACCTCAGGCAGAGGAGGGGAGCGCCATGACAGCGGGCAGCCGCAGCCGGGCCTGCGAGGGAGGAGGCCCGAGGCAGGCTGGGGAGCAGCGGGGGGGCGCCGAGCCGGCCAGGGGCTAAACGCCTGAGGGGAACCGGGCTGCCGCGGCCCCTCCGGGGCCGTGGAGGGGCGAGGGGACGGTCCCCTCAGGGCGGATCCGGCCCCAGCGCGGCTGAGGGGCGGCCGCCACAGAGGGCCGCACCGGCCGGCGGAGAGGAGGGGGGAAGTGAGAGGAGCGCGCGACCACGCGTGGCGGCGAGCGCCGCGCCGCCATTGGCTAGGCGGGCCGCCACTCACCTCGCCGGCCCCGCCCCTCCGCCGGGCGAGGCGGGAGGGGAAGGCGCGGCGGCGGGGAGGTGCTGGTCGGGGAGGGGGGCGTGGCCCGCCGCGAGGGAGGCGGGGCCGGCAGGGGGCGGGGCCTCGCGCCGGCGCTGCCCGCCCCCGCCTCGCGGCGGTCAGTCAGTCAGTCAGTCAGGCGGTGGTGGCGGCGGCGGCGGAGCGGCTCCGCCGGGCTGAGGAGCGGACGCGGGGAGGCGGCTCGGGATCGCGGTGCGCGGCGCGGCGGGACCGGGGAGGGGNCCGGGCAGGGGCTGGGCAGGCTGGGCTGGGGTCCGGTCGGGCGGGCTCTTCCTGCGCGGGGCCGGTCGTTGCCGCCGAGCCCTTCCTGAGGCGGCGGCCGCTGTCAGCGCCCGGGCCTGCGGGGGGGGAAGCGCCCTCCCCTCCCCTCTCCGCCCCGGCGCTTGGGCGCCGCTCTCAGCCCGGGGCTTCTCCCCCGTTCTCTCCGCCTTATTAGGTAGCGGAGCGGCCCGGGGTCGCGGCGGGTTGCGGCATCCGGCCGGGGCTCGCAGGTTGCCGGTAGGACGTGCCCCAGGCGGGGCCACCCCTCCGGCGGGGCCGGGCTCTCCCGCCGCGGCTCGGGCGGCCCCCGCACACCTGATGCCCGCTGCCGGCCCCGGCCGCCTTCTGCAAGGACAGAACCGTCTGTGTGTGTGTGTTTCCTTTTGTTCGGCTGTTGTGGTTTGGTTTTTTTTTCCCTTTTTTTTTATTTTATTATTTTTTAATTTTTATTTTCCTGGCGATGCGGCAGCAGCTGGATGGCAGCGGCGTGTGCGTGTCGCCCCCGGAGCGCCGCGTCCCCGCTGCCACCCCGATAACGTTGCAGAGGACAAAAGATGACCGGAGGGTTTAGGTTTGGGTTTGTTTGGTTTTTTTTATTATTATTTTCTTTACGCTCGTGTTGAGCGGGTACATGTCACGCCGTTACTAATGGCTCTTCCGAGCCTGTTGGGGAGATGCGTAAAGCCCCGGGTTGTGTGAGATGCTTCTAGGCTTTGATTTTCTATGCAGAAAGCCACATTGTTTTAATAGCGATACGTCAACGGCCAGAATTTAAAGGTTAGTGCTTACCCGTGCTTTGTGAAATTAGCCACTTCTCCGCTCACCGTGCAGGGAAAGGTGTCCAACGTGCAACCGCAGCAACGCTCAGCTGTAGTACCCCGGTCTAGACAATGTGATGCTGTGACTGCACAGGAGACAGGGTGGTTTGTTTTTTTTTTAAAAAAAAAAGAGACTGAAAGCTGACTGGAAACAAAAGTAAAACTGATTGATGCAGTTTTATTGTTGAAGATAAGTGATATGCATTAGGGTTTTGGGGTTTTTTAATAGCTGTAGTTTCAGCCCTGCACACGTTTGTTTGAGCACGTCTGTTCAGCCTGTTCATGCAGATGTGCATGTGGATTAGTGTAAGCAAGACCAAGGATGTTAGCAAAATGAAAGAGTGACATTTCGAATATAACTAGGCTGTGGCTGGTTTTTCAGTTCGCTGATACCGATTCTGGTTTAATTTTAGGCCAGGCTGTATCCAAATTACCTGACGCTATCCTCTCTCTTCGCGTGCCTCCGTAAGCACATGCAGGAGAGATGCTCTGTGCCTGCTGGAAGTGTGGGAAAATGGTGTGAACTGGCACAGTCCGTCCTGTAAGAAGCGTGTTCGTATGTGCTGAATGTGCGAAGGCTAGAGAAAACAGTGGGTATTTTGTGCGTGAGGCAGGAGAGGATATATTCGATTTTCATTTGAATAACAAGAATTGAATCATCTTTTCTGCTCAAGGGGAAAAACAGATGGCTGCGCGCTCACCGCGATGCTTTATTGCAGCTAATATTGGTGTTTGCTAAAGACTGTGTACACAAAGGTAGAAGATCAAATACTGTTGTGATAAAGTCAATGCATGTTTGTTTTGTGTATATATTTTTTTAAGTATTTTCAGTAGCTGTAGTAAGACCTGACACTCAGGTACATGTCAGGGAGCATTTGCTTTGTGTTTGTTGTAATATAGCGCTTCATAATAGTAATTTTTTCAATGGTCACTTGTAGCCTTTTGTACAGATTGCTTTAATCAGCATTTGTGTGTCTCCCTTAATGTTCTCTGTTGGCATTACTCTATCTTCGAGTGAGCTGCCTTTTCAAACATCATTGGATTTTTTCAAGTTAAATCTTCATGCTTATTGCATCTGTCACTTCTGGGATTCACTCCAAGCAAAAGGCAGAGATTCAGTTTAATGGCAATGAGAAGGAATGCACAGAAGGGTAAAATATCAGCTTTCCTGAGTGATGCAGCAAAGGACGCTGAGAGATCTGCCCTCAGTAACTGTTCCAGGCATCATCTTCAAGATTAATATTACACTTTAATGACGGCTGCATAAAACGGCTCATTAAAGCACAACATTGCATTTTGACCGTAAGAGAATTTATGTTATTGGTTTTAATTTGATTATCGATTCCGAGGAGCGTAACTCGGGTGCCAGCTTCCTATTTTGAAGACATGAGCAAAACACTTCCTGGCCTGAGTTTGCAGCTCGGTGAGGTCATCAGCGCACCACTCCCAGGGCTAGGAATGTCCTTTTAGGCAAACTCACAGGCACATTTTCACTTGACTTTTAAAGTATGGGTTTGTTTGTTTTGATTTTTTTTGTTTTACTTTTTTGTGATAATGTCAGTCCTTCTCTAAGGATGTGTTGGAACAGAAACTCACCGAGGATTTGAAGTGCCCCAGTTTAAGCGTTTACAGGGCATATGAACAAGAATTAAAATGTCTGTGTTCTCTTCTAGCTCTTTCCCTGTAGTCTCCCCCACCTAATATTTTTAGTTTGCTTATATTCTGGTTGTTAACGCTGAAATTAATCTGATTAGAAACTGCTTACAGCTTTAGTTTACAGTCACACTGGTTATGTAGCCACGTGAAAAGTCAGATTGTCAGTGGCTGACAGGATGTGAACTGCAATTTTTTTGTCACGATATGCACAAATGCAGGTGGTGGTGGCATTGCTGGGATGAACGCTGCGTCAAAGCTAAAGCAAAAAGGTTTAGGTTAGCTGAAGTGACTCTGGAAAGCTGGCGGTAAAAGTTGATTATTCCAAATGTGTTGAATATACCAGTATAGTTGGGAATTGGTTACTGGGCCCTTTCTTTCGATTTGCTAATAGGATTGCTTTGTTCTGTTTTTCCTCGTGTGAGTAACTATACTACAAATGAATTACTTGTTTCTTTTTGAGGTTATAATTATTCAGTACTTGACTTTATATGTGTTTTTTTAGATGGTAGCATTAGGCACATAAAATACTAGGTGACACTAGAATTGTGTGGCTTCTCGGCGCAGCAGTGACGAGCCCGAGAGGTCCCACCGGCAGGTCTGGCTTTGCGCTGGAGCATTCTCTGATGCTGAGGCTGGCGCTGATGGTCCTCAGAGGAGCAGACTGTCTGGAGAGGTTCCTAATGGAATATACCAGCCATTAGTTGTATTACCCACCATTAGTTGTGTATGTGCCTGTATAGGTTTGTGTAGTGACTACAAATCTGATCAGAATTAATGGCTGGATGTGACTGGAGGTAACGATGTAGTTATAAAATAGAAGGTGACTGTTGGGCAAATAGCTGATTTTACTTTACACCTCTCCCATGCGGTTCTTCGTGCCGGTAAGACTGATGTAATCTCTTTACAGCAGACCTCTTCGTAAAAAGTCACAAAGTGCTCCTGAAATGGAAAAGGCTTTTGTGATGGCTACCATAAAAGCTTTAAAGTCCTGCTCTGTAGGTCAGGAACTAGCAAGCAGCCTGACAAAGAAATAATGAAAATGGTATCTGCTACTGCCTTCTAAGGGAAATAAAACATATTGTTCTATCGAAGGCTCCTGGTGCTCTCATGGTGCCTGTTGATAGAAGAGGTCTCCTTGGTTTACAGGTGACAACATAAAACATGGGCTCTTTGTCCGTTTTTCCTCTTTGCTTTTCTTCTTTGTTAATGAGTTAGATACCAGGGTAGAATCACCTGCATTGGAGAAGGGGCAATAGCATTTCTTCAACATTATCACTTTGCTTCTTCAACATTATTTGCTTTGTCTCGTCCCAATTTTGTTGATGATAACAATAAATGATATATAATATGCTTTTTGCTATGAGCATGTAATGACTCTTTTGAGGTCTGGCTCTCAGTGGGAGAAGCAGGATGTGGTTGGATCGGTTATAGTGACTCTGTTTGATGTTGAGCTGGGCCTCTCAATCCATCATAACTAGGTTTATCTTGTTTTCCCTTTTAATAATTAAATTTGAAAAAGCAATGGAAATAAACCAGTGGTGGGATCTGACTTAAAGTGATTAAGGTTCAGCCTGATGCGGTCAGGCGCGCTGAGATGAGCGCGCAGCTTTCATCTGGAGCATTGCTGAGCTGCGCTAAAGGCTAAGCGTTGCCTTTAGGAAGAATCATGGTTTTCTTGTGGCTCTCCAAATCTTGGCTGGCCGTAGCATCTCTGTCTGTAATCTATGTGCGTACAAGCATATATGTCATCTACGTAGAATTCTTCTTAGCCGAACATTTCTGCAGTCTTAACAAATATGCCTGAGCAGATACCGTGAAACTAGAGGAGGGCACTGTGCCTAAAACTAAGAGCATGTTTCCATCCATGTATGATCCTAGGCAATACCTTTCATCTGCAATTCCTGGTATAACCAGTCCCCAGAAAATGGACTTCAAATCACTCTGATTGAAGTATTTAGAAATGTGGGAACTTCCCCTCCCTCCCCCTCCGTCCCTGTAGTTCTGCATATAGTTGCCATAGAGACTGCATTCTGGGGTCCTTGAAAAATCCATTGTTTATCTCACATAAATGTATAAACCTGCTGTATTGAAACATCACACTTTGAAGCGTCCCCTTCCCCTGCAAATCTGATAGGGGCTTGACAGCCTACGGTACCTCAGGTTTGGATATTGGACATGCGTCAGGCACAACCAGACAAACTGATAATGGGTATAATTAACACCACCAGGGATTAGCAGGCAATAACAAATTCAAGCCATAGTAAGCACTCTGTCCCTTGGGAGCCGGGCAAACTGGCAGTGCTGGGCAGATGATCACTTGATATGGAAGATAGTCATCAGCAAAAGCTCGATGGTGAGGGACTCGGCAGTGCTAGTATTACCTCTTGAAATTGCCCCCCCCGCCCCCCTCCCCTTCACTTTAAATACTTTAAAACCTCACGGTTGGATAGTTCATGCTGGAATCTTGAACACCCAACTGATTTGGGGTATATGCTTGGCATTTATTTGGCATTTTTTCATCATGCGGTGGCCAGGCGGCGTTGCAGTTGTTTCTTGCAGTTACCCGTGTAAAACAGATTGATATCCCTGTTTCCAAACTGGAAACATGAGGTTAAGCGTTTTGCTTGGGGTTGTGCAGGTACTAGGCTGGGAGTAATTCTACCATATAATACTAAGTGTACTTATTGTTTTACAGGTGGTTCATATATTTGCACCAGCACACACAGTCGGATGTGCGTGTGTGTGTGGATAAATGGCCGTTCTTACACTTAGCTTTTCAACTGTTAATTCTTACTGCAGTACTTATATTAATTATCCTGTATGTTGGAGGTTGGTATAAATAGGCACAAAGCTGTCTTGTTCAGAACAGGAGGTGGATTAAATTTTTTGAGTTTTCGGTGAATTTTTTTTTAAGGTTTATTTTCATTTTTGGATCTGCTGAGATTGGTTTGCAAGGCAGGAAAAAAAATCTTGAGCCAGCTTAGACAAAAAGGAGTTGCCAGACGTACTTCAGCAATATATACTTCTGCTTTAGCACAGCATGGAGTGTAGGCACAAAACACTTTTAGCTGAATGTCGTTGTGCCTTGCAGCATCTTTTTCCTGGCGGCTGCTGCTTTCTGCCGCAATTTGTTAAAGTTCTGCATGGTGTCTTAAGGTGCCGTGGTTTAAAGGTGGGCTGCCCTGGTTTGCCCTCCTGTTTCACCATGCTTTGGGTGGAAGTATGTTATCTCTATGCACTTCATTTTGCTCCCTGATGTGTCTTTGGGGGTGAAGGTTATCTTTTTGTTCTTTATATGTAGTGCTTGCATCATTGATCTGGTCTACGTGGGGAATTCTTAAGCACTATTAAAGATCACATAAAAACCAGCTGGGGTTTATCTCAGTGGAATACCGCCTCTTGTTTTGGCTGGTCTCCTCCAGAACTGCTGTAAATGCCACAGGGACCGTCCAAGGGCTGGAAGTGTGGGTTGCACGTGCAGTAACATGACTGTCAAGCTGACAGGTAAGTAAAGCTTAAAGGTCATCAGACACAGGCTGTAATTCTTCATGCCTCTTACCGAAAACAAGTTCCCCAGCTGAGAGCAGCCAGCCCCAGGCCCCTTCCCCAAGAAACCAGCCTTCACCCAGCGCGTATCAGGGTGTGATTCTCCCCATCAGGTAGGCAGAGAGCGGCTGTGGGAGTGCTGAGGGTGTCGAAGACAGCAGGTACACCCCTCGTCCTTGGCACGGCGAGCGTGTGGGCGTAGGAAGATGTTTTTCCTTCTTGCATCTGAATTTTTTCTTCGTAACATAGCAGGAATGTTTATTAAAGCTGCTTACTAAACTAAATACACTTTCCTAAGTCTGGTTTTTTTTCTTGCCTGCCTAGAGAGGTGAGAAAGGTGTTCCGTGTTGCACTCGTGGTTTGACACCAGCTCACCCAGGTTGCTGCCCTCTCAGCTATGGCATGCAGCGGCCGGGGCTCTGCCGCAGCAAAGGACAGCAGCCTTGGCCTGAAACGGATCAGCGACAAAGAACATCTGTAGGACGGAGGAAATGTGTTTGAACTTGGAAACATTTGCTAAAACAGATGTTTGAGGGGCTGTAATTGGTACCACAAGATAAGGATTTAAAATCAAGTTAGCAGATTGAGCTATCTGGATTTGAGTTTTAGCCTCCTCCAGTCCCTTCCTCCCTCCCCCAGCCCTGATTTCAAATTGCATGTTACGGAAACGGGACAGAATGACAATGGTACTCTTTGAATTATAGGCTGCTTGGCCAGAAGAGCTGGCAGGACAGCAAATGGAAATCTGGAGAAATACAGACCCGTTCCAACTGTGAGAATTGAGATTCATTTTGCAGCTTATTTGTACAGCATTAAAATTTGAAACGCGTTTGCGTTGTCCAGTCTGAACCTTCTGCGTTCTTCTGTGCTGAGGATATTGTCTTGTCTTTGACAATTAACCATTGTTGGGTTTATTTTGAGAACATCAAAAGTTCAATGTAAGTGCCTCACCTCTTGGATGGGTGTTATGGAGCAGCTTGAGAAGTGAAAGTTGCTAAATTGGGCTCCAATTTAGGTAGTGTTTGGACAAAGGTGTTTCTTAGGGTATGCTAACCAAGCCCGTTCCTACTTTTTAGAGTAGAGCGTCTCCATTCAAAATTGCAGTGTGATGGACCACACTGGTCTGTGCTGTAACTCCAGCCTAACCATGACATTCTCCAGGTCTCTGGCCCATCGCGTTTGCCATTCCAGGGCTGGAAACAAACTTCAGACACCACGGCAGCAGTGCATGGCTGCAGCGCTGGTCCAAGAGGTGCTGCCATTACGCTTGGCCATCCCGCTCCTCTCTGATCACGTCCCCCAAGGCAGTGCTGTCTTCTCAGCGGGCTCCCGGCAGGTCTGGGTGTTGTGCTCCATCCAGCAGACCAGCGGAGCATTTGTGGTCAGGCAGGGCCATCTGGAGAATGCTGCATCCTCGCTTGGTCAGTCTGACTCACACTTGGCTGGTCTATTTGTGAGCCTCGGTTGTGCTGATCTGTTGTTTCTGCTTTATTTCTAACTTGTGAGGAATCTGTGTCCCGGCTAACTTTATGTTTATAGCGGAGGGCTTTCTGCAGGTCTTGGTTTCCTGATGGTGGCTCTCAGTGCTCCAGTGCTCTTGAAGAACTGGGACCTATGACCTTTTATCTACGAGACCGTTTATCTCCTTAAAACATCTGTAACGTTTATAGTTTCTTCCTATGATATACCATGGCACATTGTAATTGAGGATGAATAGAAAACAGTTTATCACGTCCTTTGGAGATTTCTCGTTTTGATAAATCTTTTTGTCATTTTTTTTAAGGAATGATCCAATTAACTGTAAGCAAGGAGAAGCAGGGTAATGTTTCCAATAATGTCTTAAAGCCGCTGCAGTTTAACAGTAAAAGTGCTTACCTTAGAAAATACTGTGTTAATCAAATTACCTTCATGTCTGCACCTCTTCTTGACTTTTGCAGAATGGGAAATCCTGCACGTGTTATTTTTTTTCTGTGCTTTGTGCTCCCAGCACCTGGGTACTGCTGTCTGCTTGGCTTCTAGCTTAAGTCCATCACTGAAGAGGACAGACTACGTCCTGTATCCAGGACTTGAGTTTCAGGTCTAGTGGCTACCAGTGAGCTCCTCTGTCGCACACATAGAAAGACCTTATGTTTGCCGTTTATTTCATTTGGGCATGTTTGATTGCCTCAAGTTGTAGGAGAAAATATGGTTGTTTTCTGCTGTTAGCACTCTGTCACGTTAGAAAAAATTGCTTGTGCCTTAGCTGGCTAGTTGGCAAGGGTAAGAGCTGGTGGTGATTTGGTGAGAAATTAATGAAGCTGTGGTGGGGAAGAGCTCTTTCTCCATTCGTAACCACCATCCTTTGCTGGTACTAAGCTTTAGCCCAAAACCAGGTTAAAAAATAAAAAAAAAAGCTTGCGATGTGTCTCGTGAATATGGTCTGGAAGACGCTTGCATGTAACCTTCAAGAGAGCAGAAGAATTCAGCAAATTGGGGTAGCAGCTCTGAACAGATTGGTACCTCCTTCTTAGCTCTGTTGCACTGATAAGAGAACTAGGTCAGCTCTATGGAGAAAGCATTTTATCTGCATACTTCTCTTAACTGGAATCCTGGCGCTTGGCTGTTGTAACAGGCGTGCTGACTTGCAGCTCTGCACAGGGGGTTGTGCTCTCCGTCTCGTGTTTTCCTCGGGGTCAAAGTGTGGTCTGAAGCCCCATTGCCTTCCTCTCTGTGGCATGTGCTGCTTTTACTGGGGGGGTGATGCAGCCAGTCCCCAGGGGTGTAAGTAGCATCTTCCATTATGCTGGTGTAATGTCTCTGGCTGAAGTTCATAGGGCTGTTGTTCAGCTCTGGAAGTATATTGCTCTGTCTTTTGGCAGCGGATGAGGATACAGCGTGCGAAGAAGCATCTCTGGTGTTTATTTCAGTGGAGAAAGTGGAGGAGAACGAAGGCTCTTGGAAGGGAGGATATGAAAGGCTATGGCCTTCTGTGGTCAGTTGCTGGAGCAGTGGTGTCTTATGGTGGGAGTCTGTCTACTCCAGTGCAAAGGTTCCCTTCCCTTACCCAGTAAAGCTTGTTTGGTGCCCACCAACTGTGTAACTGTCTCTGGTGGCAGCAAAAGTGGAAACTGAAATGCGGAGATGCACTGAGGCATCGTACCCTAGTCCTCTTTTCCCCATGTATTCTGTACGGTACTTGCCTTTATGAGATTTTGTCCAGGGTTTCAATGCTTTTTTTTTTCCCTCTCTACTTTGCTCTCCTCTGTCTTCTGTTTTCATTTTTACTAACCTTTTTTGCCCAGCGTGTGCTAAATTTCTATCATCCAGCTATCCCCCAGTACCTCACACATGGCTGCCTATGAGGTTGGCAGCTTTAGTGCTAGCTGACAGAAGATACTATAGAAGATGGAAACCCCAAAGAGGAGGTTGGTGTGGAGGTTGTTGCTCTGGCACCCGTTCCTGCTCCTCAGCTGCCTCGCCGTTTCAGGTCCAGGGTTTGTGTAACTGCTGCTGTGCCTTTCTTTGCTGGTTACCCATCTCATTATGGCCTCCTGATAAATTATTTTGTGTAATGATTTTTGTGGGCATTCATTGCTCTAGCTTTATGGTAGATGACACAGATTAAATGAAGACAGACAGAGCTCTCTCTTTGGGGTAATGACTTTCAACTGCGGTGTCCTTTTGTCAGTGTAAATTATGGTAAATGATGTAATATTAGACCGTAAAGATCCAAGCTACAAAATCGTATGAGTAGTAAGTTCCCCCAAGAAGGTGAATTGCACACCTTGAAGTCTTTAAGTGAAAAATATCCATTGCATCCCTATGTGCATGTGAAGGAGTGTCAGCCACAGCGTGGGATATGTGCGCTTGAGGTGAGCACGTACAGGGTAAACTCTTAGGAAACTATATGTGCTTCCTGATGATGCCTAGAAGATTTATGCGTTATAGGCACTTCTGACTTAAGAGTCCTTCATATTCTAATGGTCTTAGTATGATTGTTTCAGGGTACTGTTCTGAAAACCAGAATCGTATCAAGTATTTCACAGGTTAGAACCAACACCTTGCACTTTGTCCAGAACAGCAATTTCAGCTTATTTTAAGTTTGGGTTGTGTTACATTTTTGAATGTGCTGGGCTCCCCAGTTGAGATATAATCGAATTCCCTGGTAGTTTGTGGTTTAGGTTCCCATCCCAAAATAGAATCTCGCCAGTGGTATAACAGCTGGAAATTTCAGTATTAAGTTCATATTCCAGCTTTTTGTCTTTAAAATGAAGTGAAATCAGATGGTAGAGTCTTGCTCAACCTAGACTAAAGTAACCAAAGACTGAAAATAATCTGTGCACAAATATGATGTATTTTGGAATTGTGACCATCTGTAGTAGTGTTCACCCTTGGTTTAAATAACTCTGAACATCTGAAAACAAAAGTTCTGTCAGCAATGGACTTAATATGAATTGATTTGAAATGGTATACCATAGAGGGAACAGCATTATGTTTAAAAGTAGGGGACTGCATCAAGGTATTCGTGGCTGTTCCTCTTTTTTCTGCCAGAGGTTTCATGTGAAGTCGTAGGGTGAGCTGAAATTTTTGTGGCCTTGTGACTTTTTTTTTCTTCACTTCCTCCCTTGCCCAAGTATTGCAAGACTTAATATCATGAGACTGAGTTGATGGATTCCCTTGATACTTGGAGAGGGAGATGAAGTCCTCCTTCAGCCTTGCTGTTGGCATACTGGTTCTCCACCGTGCCAATGGTGAGAATTTACTGCTCTTGTGGTCTGATGCCAGCCATGGTGCTGAACTCGCTGTAGGACATGTGCTCGCCTTGGTCTCCCATGGTGGTTAGCTTGCTCCTTTGGGGCTTGTCAGTCTGGGCTCATTTGGTTTCAAAGAATGGATGGCCTTCACTGTCCTTGCTATGTGCATGGCTCATGTGGTGGAGCCAGCAGCAACCGCTTGCCCGCTTGCTTCCCCCACGGATGTGTCTCACTTTCCTTCCTCTGCCAAAGGTGTGCTCAAAAATGCTATCCTTCAAATGATCTGACAGACTTTTCTAGATAAGTGAGTCTTCTGAGGCATTTGTAAGACACTGTCGTGTGCAGTACGGTAAGGCTGTAAAGCATTTGTGTGGAATATGTGTGCAACTAGACTAAGCACAAGGCAACATATGCCCACAGGCACCCATATGTGTGTTGGTGCTTATGTACGATGTGCCGTGCATGCGAACGGGTTACACAGAATCCCCGGAGGTTGCACAACCAAGCGCTCTGAAGTTAAGAAATGTCAGAAGTGAGCGATTAGGAAATAACCTGGGTAATATTTGTTCCCTTTTTCACACGCAGTGGGGTACGGCTGTTAGCTCGGTCCCCGCTCCACTGGCCCCTTGCTCTGTTGGCCATGCAGTGATGGCCATGGTGGTGGGACGGAGTCCTCCTTGCCTGTGTGGAGCAGGGGGATGGATGGTGGTCTCTTCATGGCCTTAAAACCTCTGAATGTTTATATCTTCTGTTCCATATGCAGCTCTGTACCTTATCTACCATATGATGTTCAAAGTGCTCTGAAGAGTGAATTACTAGATTCCTTGTGGGCTTTTCTCTGGTGCTTATCTCCATGATGGCCAACTGCTCCACAGATGTGGCTCAGCCCTGCTATGAGGGAGGGTGTTTTCTCCCTGCTGGGGGCACTTAGGCCTCAGGTTGAAACATCCATGGCCTCATTATTGGCTTAAGATTATAACACACTTTCTTTTTTTTAAAAAAAAAAAAAGTTTCAGCTCTGAGCACTCATGGCTTTTGCAGATGAGACCCAAGCATCTCAGCCCAGGTGTTCAGAAACACCTTGGGCTGCATGGTCAATGTGTTGGTACTTGAGAAACCTCTGGGCTTCCCCGCGTCAGGGACCCGTGGTGTGGGCTGTCCCATCATCTTGCAGGGAAGCTGTGGGCTGTTCCAAGGGAGTGACTGTCCCCTCTCCCCGCTGGCCCCAGCACCCTGTCCAACCCATAACAAATGCGGCAGGTGCCCCCAGTATTAATCATCATTCACAACTGGTGCTGGTGGCATTGCCTACACTGCATCTTCATTTTTTTTTTCCTCCTTATCTGCTTCTCATTTGTTGTTGTTGTTATCTGAGACTGTCCATTTATTCCAAAGCTGCCATTGAACTGTATGCAACCTCTTCAATAAGGCTCCAATTCTGAGTTTGGGGCTCACCATCAACAGTTGCAACTTACCTTGACGTTTTCCACTTGAGGAAGAGCCTTTCCAGTCCCAAGTACCGACCTTTTCTAAGTGCCGTTCTCCCTACCCAGTGCATTTGTATCTCCTCGCCCCCCTTTAACAGTAGCCTACGGCTGCCTGTGACTTAAACTGGCCTTTTATTTCAAATGTCTCCCTTTCCAGAAGGGATCACAATCACATGGGCTGAGCAGGATTTTGCCATTAGTGGGGGGTTTTCCTGTAAGTGTTCCCTAGCAGGATGCGTTTCCTCTTGCATAAGCAGGCTGAAAACCCTCCGAAGCCACAGAAATACATCTGTTGGATTCTTGAGACAGATAAATCCTTTATAAACAGGAAAATGGGCAAACTCATGGTAACTCTTGTGACACATCATGATGGGAGATCAGAAAGAAATGGAATGAAAAGTATCACTGTGCAAGCACGGCTGACGGCATCCTGCATTTCTAAGGTCCTTTTAAATGCTGACACAAAGGCCAGCGGCTGAGCCGTACGGCGGGCACAGGCGGTGGGACACAAAGTTAAATGTTTGGTAAAATTCAGCTGGAAGTCACTTGACATTTGGGGGGAAACCAGAAGAGTTTTGAAGGCTCTTTCCTATGTCCCCACCAGGACGTGTAAGATGCCGTGTGTCGCAGAGCGGGATCCAGGAGATCAGCGCAGTCGTAGATCTGTCAGCACTTCTATTGTAGTGGTCTTTGCAGGGTGTCTAACGCTTCTGTTTTAATTTTGCTGAGGGCTGTAACTCTGGCAAAATTTAAACTCCTTTCAACTCCTAGTCGTGAGGTTTTAAATCCTCCAAATTTGTACTTTACCAGAGAAAAAAAAAAAAAAGAAAATATTTCCTGTCTAGCAAGTGTATGGAGATTGTTCCAGCTCCTTAGCTAAGCTTTAACAGCAGAGACAATGATCTAATTAGACTTCCTTTTTAAAAACTCTTGCTCCAAGTCCACTTCCTAAGAGTAAAGCCCTTGCACAGCCCTGTCCACCGTGGATGCGCTTTCTTGCCCGCTCGGGTATTTCCAAAGCCACTTCCCAAGGGTCCCAGGTCACAGTTTTGCGTGCGTGACAGAGGCTGAATCAGTCTTTCCTTACAGTGAATCATCTCAGATATCGGAGTCTCACCTGATAATCCTACAAGTGGCCAACCTGGGAGCTCCGGCCCGCACCCACGGCTGCGCATGGCCCTGCCGAAAGAACCTGTGGCAACCAAATTCAGCTGTGGTTTTCTTGCAGATGGTGGAGGAGGGGATCCTTTGGCACTGCAGTATTGCAAAACAAATGAGGATGCTGAATTCTCTTCACGTTTTAACTAGAGGCTGGGATAGGGAGAAGATGAGGTTTTTGGGGTGGTTTTTTTTGGTGCTCAGGACCAAGCTAACCCTGTTTTGTTTTTCACCTGCTGGCTTTCTGCGGTGTGCTGAAAGATCCACGCTTGCCGCTCTTTATAACTACAGCCTGCACNTTTCCCCCCCCCCCCCCTCCCCTTTCTCTTTGGAGAGCAGCCAGATCAAAATGGCTGTGATCCAAAGCCAAGAATCACTCCCTTTGCTATGGAAATGAGGACTTGGAGGCTGCTCGCCATGTGTTCATCGCAGAGTTCCTGCTAAGGATGATGAGCTGTAGGTGGGGAAGAGGGCAGCGAAGGTGTGCTGGAACAAATCCGCTTGGAACAAATAAGGATATTTTGGGGATACATCTGACTCTTTGCATTTTTTAAAAGGCATATATAGAAAACCGAAAAATTACCCTTTCCATCAAGTGGTAAAGATGAGGGAAATAAAGTAGTAGCATTTCACCATAGGATAAAGGGTGTTCCTCTTCCAGTAGGGTGGAAGACCTTTGAGTATCTGATGTTTGAGATAAGCATATATATATTTTTTTTTTGTGGTGTTCTGGCATTGATCAAGCGAAAGAAAGATATAATTAACCAAGCTATAAGAATAATCCTTCTTCTTAGCTATCATATCCACATTCCCAGCATTAAAGCGGACAAATTGCAAAACCCCTGTGTATATGAGACGTTGACACAGGGCAATTTGCTGCGCGTTAACTCAGCAAGGCAGGTTTAAGCCCTCGCTTTACCTTCTTCTAAACCATCAGATTTTAATCTTGATGCACAGTGGGATGGGAACGTTGCCAGTGGGTGAACAGTCACGAAAACTGACTGTGCACAAAGCTGGGGACTTTTCCCTTCTCCTAGACGAGTTACACGCCCCAGGCAGATGAGCGAGTAGGGTTTTGCTGCAAAAAGACCTGCAAGGTGTGTTTTCAGAAGGGAAAGGGGCCGAGCTGTTCGCAAGCTTCCTGCGGTGCTGCAGCACCGTTGGGCTTTGCAAGAACGATCCCTGCTTCTTCAGGATGGCCTGGTGTCACCTCGCGTGCGATGGCTGGGAGGGAGGGATGGAGGGAGGAAAGGGGTGATGCTGCTCTTGCATGGTGCTTGCAGCAGCAGGACTTTGCGTCCAGCTCTGGAGCCCCCAACACAGGAAAGACATGGACCTGTTGGGGTCCAGAGGAGGCCCCGGAGATGCTGCGAGGGCTGGAGCCCCTCTGCTGGGAGGACAGGCTGGGAGAGTTGGGGCTGTTCAGCCTGGAGAAGAGAAGGCTCCGGGGAGACCTTAGAGCCCCTTCCAGTGCCTAAAGGGGCTCCAGGAGAGCTGGGGAGGGACTTTTTACTGGGGCATGGAGTGATAGGACGAGGGGGAATGGCTTCAAACTGGAAGAGGGGAGATTTAGATGAGATATGAGGAAGAAATTCTTGGCTGTGCGGGTGGTGAGCCCCTGGCGCAGGTTGCCCCGAGAAGCTGTGGCTGCCCCATCCCTGGAGGTGTTCAAGGCCAGGTTGGACAGGGCTTGGAGCAACCTGGGCTGGTGGGAGGTGTCCCTGCCCAGGGCAGGAGGGGTGGAACTCGATGATCTTCAAGGTTCCTTCCAACCTAAACCATTCTATGATTCTATGACTTGGCGGAATCGAAGCCGTGGATGCCAAAGTCCGGGCAGCAGAGCCCTGCCCGCCGTGGAGCGCCCGAACAGCTTACTGCTGGGAGGAGCCCTCTTGGGATGAAAATGTCTGGCAGGTCTCTGAATGAGTCTACACAATAAATTAGTAACTGGGTGTGGAACTGCATTTTTTTATGATGTATCTTAATTGGGCCTGGGGCAGGTTGATAGTACAAGCGCGTTTCTTGTCTTTCGGGGATCTTTGAGTTGAAATTCACCTTTTCTTTGTGCGTGATTCAGCGGGGCTGGGGCTCGGCTGGGATCATGCTCTGAATCCACCCAGGGAACGGGGCTGGTGCCCGTGGACGGGGCCGTGCCCTGCCTTATCCACCCACCCGCCCTCCCCGCTGGGGCCACGCATCCCCGGGGAGCCTGCCCGCCCGCCTGCGCTGGCACCGCTCCACCTCGAGGCACGACGTACCATCTGCTTCGGCAGAGTTTCTCCCATCCATTTTGGATAACTTAACCTCTTCCTTTGCCTGAAAACAAAACAAAAACCTGCATGGCACTCTGAGTGGAGCAGTTGTATTTCTCCCCCCCCAAAAAAAATGGGTGCGCTTCACTGCCAGGTGACTAATTATCTGTCCTGTGTGCATAATGGTTTGCTCCTGATATTTCATAGTGCCATTGCATGAAAGGTGCTGTCTGCTCTACAGCTTCAGCTGCTCCATCCAGCTGTAGAGTTGAGCATCTCTCGTTATGAGTGTGAAAAGAAACGGGTGCCTGGGTTTTGCACCCCTTACCTGCTGCCTGGAGCTGGAGAGCAGCTCCTGGTTTATGGCTTCCCATCGCACTTGGGTGTCACTGGGTGTGCCCAGCATGGAACAGGCTTTTTATTTGTGCTGTATGTGAAATAGTTGGCAGAAATTGTATTATGCAATTCTATTAACTGATGTTAAGTACGGAGGAAGCCTAAGTTCATTTATAATACGATAGTAATCATTAATAATTTATATATAGCTTTTTTTTACATGATCATCTTAAACACCCCAATCATTCACAAAATTTTGCGTTTAAAAACTACACCTGTTTTTTCTTAAACTGCATGAGTTCATAACAAAATGGTGTTTGTGGTGTTTCTGTAGCTCTGAAATGACTGAGTTAATTGGGGAGACTTAACAGGGCATCACTATAGAAATGCTACCGTGAGAAATGCTGCGGGGAAAACCCACCTACTCGCAATGGCTGGAAATAAATGCAGAACCCTTCATGTCTGTGTCACCAGCTCGTAGAGGTCAGGTCATCGGTGGCTGAAAGCCATTGCCAACTGCATGGCTGGTGTGAAGGCGGTCCACGGCCTCCACCCCACACCTGGGGACAGATGTCCCCATCACAGAAAGGACCCCATAATCGGGGCATTTACTATGCGTGTCGCAGAGAAGCTGGCTTTTCCCCAGATGGGTAACTCGCTGCCTGGGCTGCAACTCTCGGTGTGGGCTTTGCTCTTACCGTCACACTGGTGACACCGATGGCACTTGCACCTCGGCAGCGGGTCCATGTGGGCAGCAGCTGCCCAGACTGGGGATGGAGCCACCGTGGAGATGGTCAGTGCCAATTCCCAGATGCTTCAGCTGGACCTGGTGGTCGGGGGGGAGCTGGTGGAAAACAAATACTCTGATTCTTTTTTCTTACCTATGCGGAAAATGGAGTATTTCACTTGATAGCTGTCTGTTATGTTAATTGTAACATTTTTCTCCGCTTCAAACATATTACATGACTGCCTATTTCCCAGCTCTGATGAGTGCTTTCCTTTAGTTATTCAGCTTTTTGCTGCTGTTAATTTATTTTTTTTTAACCTCAGAGTCTACAAAACAGCGATCATTCTGAAGTCTTTTTCGCTCTGCTTTCATGCGAAGCCTTTGCAGTTAGCGACAGCCGTACAACCTTTTATCACTTTTGCTGCAGACAGGCTGTGCCGCGGGAGTCGTGCTGGAGCCGCGCTCAGAGTCTCTCACTTGAGAGCGTCAGGCTGGTGGGTCTGGAGCAAGAAGCTCTGTCAAGCTGAGCAGTTTTTCCCATCCTCTGCATGTGCTCGGGGACCGACTGGGAGGCAAGATAGGAGGACTCTGCTTATTTTTATTTTTTTTTAATTTTTTTTTTTTTGCTTTCCCTAGAGACTGGGGCAGAAATATTTTTCTCATATGTAAAAGCGAGATGCTCTATGGAGGCTCCTCGTTCTCCTGCAAGCCCTGATCGAGGGAGAGGAATCTTGTATGATGGGAAAAGTCCTTCCCAGATGTGAGGGCTCTGTAAGGTTGCATATGCAGAGGGCAGGACAGTCGCTCGCTTCCAGGGTTGGTGTTTGCATGCGGTGTTGTGACCGTGTGTCTTCTTCTAGGGCTTGGGTGCTGGAATTTTCCACACCAGTCCTTTTCCCTCTATTCTAACTCAAGCCTTCTTGAAAATTATTCTTCTCAAAAGAAGTGCTACGGACACACTAAGTTAATTAGCTTGTTTCCATTACTCCTTTCTGCCTAGGAAACTAATTTTATTATTTTTTAGTGAGATTTTGGAGTTAGAAGAAAGCAATGGAAGCTCGCGAACATGTGGAACCACTTCACAGGAACACCGGATTTTGAGAGCTTGCATTTTTATTTACATCTTCTGGACCCTGTCTGACTTGAAAGTAAACAAGTTCAATCTGAGACCAGATTTATCCCCTGAAAATATGTGGAGACTTGTCTAAAAACTGCTTTTAGGATTAGGAACTTCCTTTGCTGCAATAAGAGAATACATTTACAATGGGAAAACTGATGCTTAGCCGGCAAATTCTTTCTGTAAAACACCCTTGGAAGTGGAGTTCCGTTGTGTTTGGTACAAAACAATCTGAAACTTTATTTTTAAAAAAGAAAAAGGCAAATGTAGCTGAGAATTTAGAAGGTGTGAAGCAAGGTGTGGAAATAGGGAGTGAAACTGTATTTCTGTGTTGCTGGCAGTGGGGTGATGGTGCAGATGAGAAGGTGCTGTGGAGGTCCTTGGCAGGCGTCTTCTGGGCGAGCGGGAGGTCCCTGCACCTGTAACTGATCTCCTTCTTTTGACGTTCCTCTTCCCTGCAGACACAATGAGGCGAGTGGTACGACAGAGCAAATTTCGGCACGTGTTTGGCCAAGCGGTGAAAAACGATCAGTGTTACGACGACATCCGCGTTTCCCGTGTTACTTGGGATAGCTCCTTTTGTGCAGTAAACCCCCGATTTGTTGCAATAATTGTAGATGCTAGCGGTGGCGGAGCGTTCCTGGTGCTGCCTTTGCACAAGGTAAGTGCTTTTTGAAAGTTTCTCGCTATTACACGCTCAGCTTTGTTGTCATTTCGGCACTTGTTTATGAATAACATTAAGGCTGCGAAGTCTCTGCTGTGTTGTGACAAATGCTGCTCAGTAGTGCCATGTAAGAATCCATTTAATGTCTCTGTAATCAGCCTGATGCTTCCTGTACATTACACACAGTAAATAAGCAGTTTGCTTCACTAATCTGAGCCAATTCCTTATGACAGAAGTTTCTACATAGAGTCACACTCCTAATGAAGCCTCTTGCTTTATGATGGCAGCGGTCAGGTTTTTCCACTGTCGGGGGTTCAGCTTTTTGGGTGTCACTTAATTCAGGAAAGCACCTGAGCCTAATTGCTCCTTGCAGCCCCGTATCGGATGGATGTGAGGGAGGGAGCTGGTTGCAAGAAGGGCATTTCCACAGGCTGCCTGGCCCCGGCATCTGAGCTGGTCTCAGCTGCTGCCAGCCCCTTCAGTTACTCTTTCTCTATACGGAATAAGACAAGAACGAGGAGGGGATCTTATCAATGCCTATAAATCCCTAAAGGGAGGGTGCCAGGGGGATGGGAACAGTCTGTTTTCAGTGGTGCCCAGTGACAGAACAAGAGGGAACGGGCACAAACGTGACCATAGGAAGNCTCTGGAGCCATTCCAAACCCGCCTGGACGCCGTCCTGTGCCACTGCTGGAGGTGCCCCTGCTCTGGCAGGGGGTGGCACTGGGGGAGCTCCAGAGGGCCCTTCCAGCCCTCACCAGTCTGGGATTCTGTGATCTCGGTAAGAAAACAGCTCATCTGAGTACCATCGCAGCTGTCCTGCGGTTCTCCCACATCACCGGGTTCCGTCTAGGCTTCATTATACTTCAGCCAGATCTTGTTATCCCGTAGTACCTGACGTATGGAGGAGAGGGGCTTCCCCTCATCTTGGGCAGGGAAACACCCCTTACCTTATCCACTGTCCAACGTGCTGCTAAGTCTCCAATAAATAATCGTTCAGAGAGCCCCTATATGCACTCTGCTTCTTTCCCTTCTACTCTGAATGGATTTGTAGAGCCCCAGGGGTGCGCTTTGTGAGACACACAGCAAAGTTACGTTCCTCTCCATGTGCCATGAGAACGGCCGCATGAAGGGTTTGGAGTGAGGCTGAAAAGATGGGTAGAGAAGCCGTCCTGGCAGTCTCTTACAACGCCGTGGTGTAAAAGCCCACAAAAGAGCAGGAGCAGTGTCTCCGGCTGAAACACATTCCCCTTGCCCCCTGATACTGCATGGAAAAAAATCGCAGAGCATCTTTCTCCTGCCCTTGGTGGAGAGCGGTGCTCTCGTCGCCCTTTCCGATGCTTAACCAGCAAATTCTGGTGATGGAAAGTCTTTTTCTGTAACGTTATTTTCTCTGTGACCCTCAAGCTTCTCTCCCAACTCTACACTTAAGATGTCCTCAGTCTGTCATCAGCCCTGTCCTTTTTTTTCTAGCTCCATTTGCAGATCTGCCCTGTTTATATATAGAAATAGTGACCAGAATTGAATATAGCATCCCACGTGGCGAGTGCGTTAGAGGAACAGTGGCAGCGAGTTCTCACTCATGCCTCAGTTGCGCTAAGCGAAGCGAGCCGAGCCCCCGGCCTCCTGAAACAGCTCTCCAGTTTGCTCCTCTCGCTAACGGCCCGGCTTTGCACGTATTCCGGTTTGCGCTCTTCTTCGGCCCGCGCGTCCCGCTCTTGCCCAAGCCACGCGCGCGCGCGGCGGCGCAGACCTCCATTAGACCTCCTTGCTCAACACAGCCCGTGGTTGCGCTCGCGTTGCGTCACGGCGCCATCGGACGCCGATGGCGGAGGACGCACACCCCTCTTTTTTTTCTCACTTCTCAATGATTTCTCAGTCAGAAATTGCTGCAAATTCCGAGTGATCTGCCCTTTTGCGTTTTTAAGTGCCATCTGAGGTTGGGGTGTTTTTATGTTTATTCAGTTACTCCTCCTGTGCTCCTCTGTATTTGTCATTACCTTTGTGCCCTCAGCGATGTTCCTGTCTCACATGGCTGTTTAATATTCACACATGAGAAGGTTTCATGCAAAGCCAGAGGAACTCTGTTCCTAAACCCCTCGGCCTGACATGTTCTTTTGCAATGCAGCATGTTGCTGGCGTTGCTCTAACCAGTTCCTGTGTTCCTCGTTTATTTTTATAGCCGCGGCTGATGAAATTGTCCCTTCGGTTCCTTCAGCGCTGTAACGTTTTGATGTCTGTTACCGGAGGTATCCACTGAGATCCTCTCTGTTATATTCGGGGAGAGGGGGGGCGGAAATCAAACAAAGCGGTCAATTTTAAACCCTGGGTTTGGTCTGATTTTAAAATTGAGCTATAAAAGCACCCTGGCTGCATCTCGGAGCCGTGGGGAGGCCAATGTCCCTCCTATAACTGAATTGCGTCGTGTCCGCTCGCATCCAGCGCTGCGCGGGGTCACTCAGTTACTTCTCATGTGGCTTGACCTCCCGCCAGGGATGGGCCGACCCTGCGCTTCAAAGGGCCCGTGCCATCGCAGAAACGGAGTTTTTACTCATTTTAAATGTTTTTTTGGTTGTTTTTTTTTTCCTTCCCGAGTTTCACTAAATTGTGGTGTTTGGGCGGTTTGGTTTTTTTTTGTCGCAGCGGTGGCTTTTTGCTGCAGGCGGGCGGCTGCCGGCGCCCTCCCCGGCCACGGGCAGGGGGTCGGGGTGTGTGTAGGGGGGGGTGGGTGATTTTGGGGAAGGGGATGAGCGCCGCGGGGGTACCCCGCACCCACGTGCGGGGGAGGGAGGGCGGGAGGAGGAAG
>VUYV01000156.1:98010-132269 GCA_008711295.1 Anarhynchus alexandrinus | reverse complement strand
GGTGAGCCCCTGGCGCAGGGTGCCCCGAGAAGCTGTGGCTGCCCCATCCCTGGAGGTGTTCAAGGCCAGGTTGGACGGGGCTTGGAGCAACCTGGGCTGGTGGGAGGTGGCCCTGCCCAGGGCAGGGGGTGGCACTGGGTGATCTTCAAGGTCCTTTCCAACCCAAACCATTCAGTGATTCTAATCAGCATTAACTCCACACACTGGGGAAAACCACCAAAACTTTCCTTCTTATTCTGGAGTGTGGGTGACTGGTACTGAGCAGAGCGTTAGTGCAGAATATTGCCGTTAAACAGGGAGCTTGCAGGCGTTTAGAGCTCATTTTCTTTGAGCCTTATCCCAGGCAAAACAGTGGGTGCACAGGGAGGGAACCCCAGGATAAAACTCTTCAATCGAGCGGTGCGTGCCTCAGCTGTTGCTCGCTGGTGGGCATGTGCTGCTAGGTTAGATGGAGATGACCTCCAGCCTGGTGGGTAGTCGCTGCTTTTAGGGAATTAAAGAAAAGTCGGGCCGGTAAGGGAAGAAGCGGTTCTCCTCGCATCCCCCCGAGATCTGCGGTACGCGTGGGCTGGGTGTGCGCAGCTGCCGTGGTGGCTCTGGGCACACCGCTCAAGTGGCAGGTTGGGCGCCTTCCCAACGACGTTATGCAAGAACCGAGAGTCCCTCATTCTGCATTGCCCCGCGCTCAGCCCCGACGGGGCGGCTTGCGTGGTCTTCACATGGTGGGCTCATCATCTTGGTTCCTAAACATCATTTCCAGCAGGATGAGCTTGGGACCACAGGGTAAATCCTGGGATGCTGTTAGGAAGGGCTGCGCCCTTCGCTGGGTGATGTTCGGTGTCCTCTCCCGTCCGATGACGATTGAAACAGCGGGGCAGAGATCTCTCCCTGCCTCTGCTGTCCGAGCAGAGGGGTTGTGGGGGATACACTCGCCCAACTCGATGGGCGATCCCTGTTTTACAGCTCGGATTAAAATTTTGTGGGTTTCTTGATGCGCTGGGGAAAGTGACTTGCAAATACCTGGGTTTACTGCGTGGTTCTGGGGCTGCGTCTACCTTACAGCAGAACTGGATATAATTATTATTTTTGTTGGCCCTCCTCGAAGAATCTTTGCAGTCTGTATCTGCAAAGAAAAAAGCTGCTGCAGAGCGTTCCTTTTTCTTTCAGTTCCTCTAGAAAGATGCCTTCAGCTGAAAGTCATGTTACGTAAGGCCTTTAGAAGAGGCTTATTCAGTCCCCTTTGGATATACCTTTTATTAGATTTTCCATTTGTGCGCCTGACTTCTTACTGCGCTCCCTTTCCATAGGCAGCATTCCTACGGAAGCCGTGATCAGATGGGTGCCCTGCGAGGCAATTAGCGTGTGGGTGGGTGAGTGCACACCTCAGGAATGATCTTCTCGAAGGAATATGTTGTTCTGCAAGTGACGTGCCTTAATGTTCAACCATGGCATATGTAAGTTGTTAATCAGCTGTTCCAGATTCTCGTTCCTCCAGGAAGGACTGGGAAAAAAATAAATCAAAAAAACCCATCTTTTTTTGAATTGTGTGTAAAATAAAATCAGGAGGTACTGCTGTGGTGGATTCATTGAGCCCTTCCAGCAATTTTAGGTGGAATGTGGATGGAAGGATACGAATTAAAACGAGTTACTGTTGCCTTGACCTCGGCTGCCGTGGAGTCCTTGTCAATGCTAGTGCTGGAGGTCTTTTTCATAGCAATATCCTTGTGAGAGAAGTTTGAAGACTATAAAGGGATATTTCCCCCTAAATTTTGGACAGACTGCCATACAGCTCCAAGTAGTTCTGAATGTCGGGTGGAAGAGATAAAAATTCAAGACCAGCTCTGCCACAACGGAATAAAAAAGCAAGGTATCGGTGGTTTTTAAAGATCTAAGTTACGTTGTGACCACTGGAACTGCTAAAATCTAGTTTCTTGTGGATTTTTGCTACATCCACCCTGCTTGAAGTAAATATTCGCAGCTCCCTTATGCATCCTTTCTCTCTTGGCCCATCGGCACGTGCCCACCTCACCTCACTAGCCCCGCTGCGGTGCCCACGCTGCTCAGGAGAGACATGGGCTTGAGTTATAACTACACCTTCCCTAGCAGGGCACTAACTTGGATTTCTTTCTTTTATTTCACCTTGGATTTTTCTCTTAAGCTGATTTAAAAAAAAAAGAAATAAGAAGAGGTATTTATCACTGTCAGTTTGATTGCAATGGCTCATCAGGTTCTAGTGTAGTGGGGAAGAGAGGGCAGGCAGCGTGGCTAATAAATCTCATTTCTCTAGGAAAGCAAGCAGTGAATACTGTCCCCTGTCTTACGGTCAATTATACAAATGTTACTGCAGTTTTAAGGCCTTGTCCAATAATGAAAATGGAAATTGGGCTTGATAGTTTTGTCTGCAGACAGGTATGTCTGCCTTCCTGTCTGTGTGCAGTGGTTAAAGCGGAGTGTAAGGAGTGGAGTGAGTCCTCGTAAGTCGTGTATTTGTCCAATATTCAGATGAAAAATAATGTTGCTCTACCAGCGGCACGAATTTCTGTGGTGTTGTCGTCTCTGTGGCATAATGTCACTGGTTTATGTAAGGTACGAATGTACATATATGCAAACCATCCGTACAAGCACGCTTACAGCAGGGCTGCAGGTGGGTGTGAAATGGAGGGTAAAATTCTGGTTTAGCTGTTGAAAACTTCCAGCTAAACTGAAATCTTGGAAATCCAGGGACAAAATGAGTTCAGCAGAAAGGGTTGGAATAGAACAGCTTCTTCCCTGGGATCTGTCCAGACGTCCTTCTGTCTCCTCCTTCCCCGCCTGCGTTTTTACTGGTCCCAATTTGTTTCGCCCTGGCTGATGCTGGAGTTCCGGATCGTCTGCTCCCAGCTCTCGAGGATGAGCGTGTTTGGGTGGCGCGAGGCTGTTATTCCCCGTGGATCCTTTCTGGGCAGTGCCTCCTCGCTCTGCCCTGTCTGCGTGGGTGCTCGTCCACCGCCTCCCGAACTGCAGCGGGGTTTTACCACTTTATCCCAGAACCCTAAACATTTAAGACGCCAATTAGTTGTCCTTCAGTTGGAAAGGTACTACGCCCGTTTTACTAATGGGGAATTAACGGCTTCAGAAATCCTACTTTAGGGACAGAACAAGAGAGTGACTGTGCATCTTCTTAATTGTAATGTAATTTCTGGGCAATGGGTCTCTTTGTTTTGAATCTCTGCCCGAAGGGCTTCTGCAGCTAAAAGTTAGCTGAGGCTGAAATTTAATTTTGAAGTGTGTTAGAGCTTCTCTCTAGAAACTGGGATGGACATTAGCTGAGGTGCTGGAGCTGAGCGATAGGAGTTAGCAGTTCGGGTTGGGTTTTGGGGGGTGGTGGTTTGTGTTGGTTTTTTTTTTTCCTTTTTTAAAGGCAACATGTGAGTAACTGATTGTTGTGAAGGATTCTGCAGCTAAACGTACATTTTTCCCAACGTAGAGCATCCTGCGGTTGCAACCAGCTCTTATCTCTCCGTTCTCCGGTCAGCTGCGAGTCCCAGTACGAACCATGAAGTCCCGCAGCTGCTGCAGCTCCTCTCCCAGCAGCGAGAGACGGACCTCGCCGTTGCTGCCTCTTCCACCCAGCTGCCCGCACGCCCGAAACCCCCCAAACCGCTTAGAGCTGCCATGCCAAGTGTGCCGAGGCTGTGCAGTGCCGTGGTTTTTAAAGCGCTGCTCTCCCCGCTCGGGCAGGGTTGGCTTTGTGCGGGATTCCCGGCTGTCTCCACGGTTGTCTTTCCTCCTCTTTGTGCATCCATTTAGGTCTGGGCGCTCCGGAACAAGGACCTTTGTCTCCGTTCTATAGCAGCCTGTAATGTCTACTGTAATGTCACAGCCCTGCAGCTGTCAAGGTGATAAAATGACAACAGGAGCACTGCTGAGGAATATTTGGAGGGCACAAGCAATGTTTCTAGTGGTTGGGTTTGAAAGCAGTCTGTAGTTATGAATGCCTTCAAGTCTCTTATGGCATGACATTACAGTGGACCTTTTGGGAGTAACACTTCTCATAATCTTCCGAATTAGTTATGGATGCCTTGATTGGTTTGCTGGGTGACTAATGTCTATTTGTTATGGTCACGAGAGAGCAGTGCACTTCCATTACATCCTACTGCAGTGTTTTCTCCCAACTGCCTCCTGCATGACCAGCTGCTGCAACCAGAGGTGGAGGTTTGGTGGACAGAGCACGTTAAACTTCACTCGACTGGACTTGGTGAAACTTGAGTGTGTTGTAAGGAAAATACACAATTTAGCTAAGAAAAAAAGGAAGATTTTCTCTTAACAGAGAAAAGGTACTAGCGGGTTTGTATTTCAAACTTTGCAGTTGTGACCTGATTTCCTTCCTCAAACTTCTGCAAACTAAGAGTGGGGGAATTGCTTTTGCTTGTGCAACTTGATGCCACTTCCCTGTTTTAAATGGCGATCTTAATGAGCGCAACCATGGGTTGGGGGAAGCAGCTGTTCTCCGTGATATTTTTACCATAATCCATGACTTGTTTCCTGCAAGCAATTGCCCTTTTCTGGCAGAGAAGCGATTGTAAGACGGTCAAATTAATTCATAAAACTACCACTTTTTGGAACAGTTTTTCTGTGCTGCTTATCTGTCCCTTCTGGATTTAATAACAATTTTTTTTTCTTTTCATATCTCAGGTTTTTTTCTGATCTGGGATATGTGAAAGCACTAAATGAATTCATTTGGCAAGGTCAGCTTACCACTGTTGAAGGACCTGAATATTGAGTGTGCTTCCAGTCAACGCCATCCAGCAGATTAATGCTAATCCTCAAATTCACCTTTTTGGCTAACTTTTTATAAAATACACTCTGAGTTTCAAAAGTTGTTACTGTGATGTGTTGCTCAACCAGAGTCGTAACGGATTATGAGAAGGATTTAATTTCTTGAAGTCGTACTGAGTTAATTTTAAGCTGCGTATCAGCACTTGAGATTTATTTTAAATCCTTAACTAATTAAAAGATTACATTTTAAAAATAAATAAATAAATTCCCAAACCTGGGGGTATTACGGTAGCCTGAAAACGCACCCATTTGGCAGCAAAGTTGCAAACCTCGTGGTGTTCTTGTGGCAGAGGCGTCTCTTCTTTTAAAAGGAGTTGTGCTTAGAAACATTAAATTTGGTAATTTTACAGGCTGCCTTTTTTTTTTAATACCCTACTGGAGGCTTCCTGGTCTTTCCCATTAGGCAGAATCCCCCAAATATTGTTTTTAAAGCTCTCCCGTGCACAGCTAATCCCACATGATGGCAGAAATAGGGGTCCCCCACTCCAGAGAGGGGAACGCCGCTGGGAGGAAGCAGCCTGTGGTGTAGCCTGCAGGGACGGTATTTACAATCCTGGCTTAGAGGGGTGGTAAAGTAACGTATTTGAGTTAAAACCAGTTCATTTCTTACCCTGCTGGGTGGTTGAGGGGAAGGTGTGCTGGGTCAGCCCCTGGGGTGGTGACATGAGTTATTGTCCGTTGACAGCCCCCTCGATCCCCTTTGAAGGGTCATGCTTTCTAATGTGGGTGGGGTGTTGTTTTTTTTTAAAGTGGAGCAGATGAAGTGCATCTAGAAGCGCTGCGGAGGAGAGCTCTTGCTCTTTGTTATCTGTTCAGGAAAGCACCGTGGTTTCCTCTGCCCTGCGAAGCCGTTTTTGTGTCTCTGACCACAAGTCAGTAGCTTCTCTGAAAGCAGTTGGACTTCTACCGAACTTGCAGCTTTGAGCACCGTGGCATCCTTTTACAGTCACCCGTTCTCTCCCTCTACGTCCTTATTGATTTTCATTTTGCTGTTTTGACACTATTCTTTGTGGACCATGGTGAGCAGCTGAGTTGGTCCTCTCGTGCAGTAGTGCCGTGCCCAAGCGTAGAAGTTGATGCCGCTGAGCTGTGCATCTCCCCTGGCGTTGTCTTCCTCTGCCAGACCCTGGGGAGCTGTTGTGTTACAGGCAGCGTGACATCTCCTTCTCTTCTTTGTGCTCTGCTCGCTTGGTTCTGTAAATTTTTGTGAATAAGTATGCTTGAGGTTGCTTGAAGTTAACTGCATCTCCCACGCTGCTTCTAAATAACATCTCGTTTTCCCCATCCTCACTCTGTCTGATCCCTCGTTAGAAATGGTTTTCGTATGTCACCATCCACATCCAGGCAGGAAAAGGGTCCGCTTTACGCAATGCAGATAAGCATCTGTTCACCTGTAACATGGTGCAAAGATATTTCTGCTCAGTGTGGTTTAACTTCCCCTTTGTGCTTCAGCAATTTCTTGTTGATCCAGATGGCTCTGGCCCAAGAAACATTTTTCTATCCTTGTCCCAAAAAAGCTACCCCTGCGTGTCAATGTCAGGTTCCTCAGCTTGGTGACAAGACGGAGCTTTATCTGCCGAGGGATGGGGACTCGCTGCCCCGTAGGAGCTGGAACCTGTGGCGGCGCTGGTCCCTTCTGCTTTCGAGCATCGGGAGCTCCCTCTTGCCGCAGGCTCACACGAAGCCTTCCTCGCCTTGTTTTCCTCGCTGCCCTCGGAGCTCTGCCGTTTAGTGAGCTAATGGATGTACAAGATAGCTGGTTTAAAAAAATGAGCTCTGTTTTAGGTGATCAAAAGCAGGCGGTGGGGTTGCCTGGTCCCTGCGGTCAGCTGGCTGTCACAGGCAGTTGGCTGCTGCTGCTTGTGCTGTTCAGGTTCATCGTGATCAAAACTGAAAGGTGAAGTTTGTGGTTTAATTTGTTCAAATTGAATATTTTTTTTCCTCCCTCCAGTAATAAATTACTGTAAAAACTCTAAGCTAAAGTGACAAGCACTCGTGCAGCCTGCAAATAATTACCCTGGGCTCCTCTTAGAGGATTACTCTGAGCCCCCGCCTGGGAGCAAGAACAGGTAGTCACTGACGTCTTGCAATATTAGTCGTATTTTTTCTTTTGATTTAGATCTATATTTGTATTTAGCCTGTAATGCGACTTCTGAAATATGTTCGTGCACATATGCTCTGCATGGTTCTTTTTTAATTAGATAAATTAAAATGGATGGACTATACATGTCAGTTGGATGTATTAATTTTTTTAATCCTATTTCACATTATGGCATCCAAGAGGGATTACACAGACTTTAATTTTTGAATGTCTGGTTTATGGCTTTTCATCTACAACACTTTCTCATTTAATAATTTCAAAAGCATTTGAATCACTGAGACGGTCTCTTTTTTGAAACCTAAATTTGGCCATTTAGGAAATGGTGGTTGTTTTGTTTCTGTAACTTAGTCTGTTTGGATCTAGGTCTTGTTTTGTTGCTAGTAGAGGTCTTCAGGTCAGTAGTCCTCAAAAGCTGGTGTCCAGCATTATTCCGATCCTTTGTACGTAAGACAGCGTTGAATAGGCACAGCCTTCCGCATGGAGACGGGTAGGAGGCATATATTAAGAGATGTAACCTCCGAGGTTGGGGAACGTTATCACCGAATGGCAGAAGTGAAATGCCAACCATTTCTTCTGCATGTTTAAACATGAAAGAGGATGGCCCCATCCCAGACCTCTCCCTCCCGTCTCTCTTCTCCCATCGCTCGTGAAAAGGCTATCGCGGCATTCCCTGGAAACAAAACCCGGTGGAGTGGGACCCGGGTTCTGGCCCTGGAAGCGCAGGAGTCTCCTGCTCACCCTGCCACATGTCTTCAGTATTTTAAGTATTGCTTCCCACGTGTGCAAGACTTGAGAGATAATGATGATTAGCTGGAGGGATTTTTATTTCCTTTCGCACGGAGGAAGGTGGGGTATTAGGTACATCAGCAGTTTCGGGGGGTCAGGTGGTTCAGGCTAGTAAGGGGCTCCATCAGCAAAATGTAGACCCAGTTGGCAAAGTTGGTTTCTTTGCAACAACCGCGTTGCAACTGCATCACTAGATTTGTCTCAGTTCAAATGGAAGCATCTCATTAGCTTGTTTTCTTGGAAGGTTTATCTGTGTAGTGCGCTTGACTTTGGCAGCATGCTGGTGGCCTTTGTCCTCCGGCTGTGGAGCAGCAGGTATGGAACAGGGGTGGGTGGCTGTGGCAGTCTGTATCGGCGGTATTTATTCCTGAAAACAGTGTTTTACTCTGCACAATTGTGTCCTAAAAACTTTCTATCTAAGCACAATACTTCTATGACAAAAACAAGCAGACTTGGTAAATTCAAAGACCAGCAACACCCCTCAATTAAAATTTTAGCGTGGTTATCTTTAGCTGTCACTGGCCACCGTTGTGAAGCACAGACAAAACCAGAGCTTCATCGTGCAGGCAGACTTCTTTCTGAAACATTGGGAATGGACAAAGGGGTGGCATTGCAGCAAACGCTGAGATAAAGGCAGCAAAGCATCCTTGCCTCCAAGGGGGAGCAAAGCCCTCCTGTGCTGGTTGAACCTCTGAACCCTTGCCTTGCACCAGCCGGAGTTTCCAGCTCATCGGTGCTGGAGAAGAGCTGCTGGTTCATTTCCTCTACCGATCCATGAGATGATTCAAATTTCATGGAATTGTGACTACTGAAAGAGTTAATGCAGAATTAGGAAATATCTCCCTCCGCTCTGTGAGATGTGCTTTGTGCTGTCTGTGTATCACACCTCTCTCCCTTGTTTCCCCCTTCAGACAGGCAGAATTGACAAGTCCTACCCAACAGTGTGTGGCCACACAGGACCGGTGCTGGACATAGACTGGTGTCCTCATAATGACCAAGTCATCGCCAGTGGCTCTGAGGACTGCACTGTCATGGTAAGTGTATTTAATTTGTCTTGCGGGGCGGCGTTTGCTCCGTCCTCAAAATGCTGCTGCAAATGACACTTGTATCTCTAAAGAGATCTCCTGTACCGATGCCGAGGGCAGTGTCCTTGCTGGTCATGGGTATTCTGCAGATCACATTTTGTCTCGGCTTAAGAAATGATGCTATCTCGGCTGCAGGACCTAGCTAAAAATTAGAGCAAGCTTTATTACCTGCATAACAGCAGAATTTGAACTCTCACAACTGGCACTTTCTTCTCGCGTTATGTTGGAGAAGGTGCCACCACAGGCTTCTGAGAAGAATCTCTTGAGCGCTGGAATGGCATTTCCAGTAGCGGACTTGGCCTGTGTCTTCCTGGCTTAGTCTTCAGTTGTTCTTCCATTTTTCCTTCCCCTGAGAATTTGCCTCATGTTTGGGAAGAGGGAAAACAAGAAAGAGTGCCAGTCAGCAGTGAGGTGTTTTGATTTGTAGTGCTTTGCAGAAGACAGAGGTGGTCCTTGCCTCAAATCTCCTGATAGATGCAGTGGTGATTGTTGGGAAGAGGTGGGGACTGGAGGGAAACAAGCCCATCAGGTTTTGGAATTGCTTCAGCCCTTGATTTAAGGGTGATGCTTTTATTTTTTCCTGTATCTACAGGTTGTGAGTAGATGTCAAAAGGGCACTTTTAAATAAAAAATTAGAAAATAATCCAAATTCTGCACCTGCCAGCCTTGGTCCAGAGACCTATTTTACCTCGGTCAGAGCCCACTGAACAATAGACGACCTTGCTCCATGATGGATGTGGAATCCCGTGTATGCAAACACAGCAGAATAAGTGAAAGAAAATCCTTGTAAGATGAAATAATGCCAAATAACTTCAGTGATCTTTGGCCATATTTAGAAATGCTGTAGGCTGAATGTTATATTGAAATCTTATTATAGATCATGTCAGATAAATTCCTTTGCTTCTGTTCATCGTTAAAATGTTTGGGAGGGGATTCATCCCAAGAGGCTTATCCTGGGACAGCTCTTGCCAGTGATCTCTCAGTCTTGGAAGCTGAAGCATGTTAACAAAATGTACTATATTTAATATTAAACAAAACAACAAGCTTCTGTGTTGTAACGTTCACTACTGGGCTAGAACTAAGCTTTGAAGGATGCAAGAATGTTCCTCCAGAAACCGGGATCCAGAAGGGCCGCGAGTCGGAAGGAGCAGTCTCTGAAAAATGAGCATCAACAGAAGCAGGCGAAGCTCCGGTCCATAGCTGCCTTCTTGGAGGCAAAATACATCTCTAATCCAAGTGCAATGAGAAGTATGTTGCGAGGCTCCAGAGGGATTGAATTATGTAGAAAAACCAACAGTGTTCAATTACAAGTTGTCCAAATGCTCCTAATGTAGACACAAACTGTCTGCGAGAATCTGAGCCTGCAACTGTGCAAACAAGCTCCGTGGGGCGTGGGGTCACGGTAGGTTGTCTGCTCTGTGGTTGCTGCTTATCTGCACGCACTGAAGCAGGGGGTGAACTTCCCCTCCGTCCATGGAGGCAACACGCATGTGGACAGACACCGCGGTGTAGCTGGCTGCGAGTTTGCACACTGGTGTTCGTGTATGGTACCTCTTGGTGTGACCATGTCTTGAGTGGAAGGCAGCAAACAGCTGAAATAAGTGAATCATAGAATGGTTTAGGTTGGAAGGGACCTTGAAGATCATCCAGTCCCACCCCCTGCCCTGGGCAGGGACACCTCCCACCAGCCCAGGTTGCTCCAAGCCCTGTCCAACCTGGCCTTGAACACCTCCAGGGATGGGGCAGCTACAGCTTCTCAGGGCAACCTGCGCCAGGGGCTCACCGCCCTCACAGGGAAGAATTTCTTCCTAATATCTCATCTAAATCTACCTTCTTCCAGTTTGAAGCCATTCGCCCTCATCCTATCACTACATGCCCTTGTAGAAAGTCCCTCCCCAGCTTTCCTGGAGCCCTCTTCAGATATTGGAAGGCCGCTATAAGGTCTCCCCAGAGTCTTCTCTTCTCCAGGCTGAACCCCCCCAACTCTCCCAGGCTGTCCTCCCAGCAGAGGGGCTCCAGCCCTCGCGGCATCTCTGGGGCCTCCTCTGGACCTGCTCCAACAGGTCCATGTCCTTCTTATGTTGAGGGCTCCACAGCTGGATGCAATATTCTAGGTGAGGTCTCAGGAGAGCAAAGTTGAGGGGCAGAATCCCCTCCCTGTCCCTGCTGGCCACGCTGCTGGGGATGCAGCCCAGGACGCGGGTGGCCTCCTGGGCTGCCAGCGCACATTGATGGCTCATGTTGAGTTTCTCATCAGCCAACAGCCCCAAGTCCTTCTCAGGGCTGATTTCAATCCATTCTCTGCCCCGCCTGGGTTTGTGCATGGAATTGCACAAATAGTCCTTGCAGCGCTTGAAGGAACGAACACATGCGGCTCCTGATTTGGAAGCTGTTAGGTGCATGTTAGCTGGAGGTTTAAAATGCAGTGAAGCTGAGCGCCAGCAGTAACGATGAATAAAGCAAAGAGGACTAGTTAAAGACTTAAGTTGAGTCTCCTGTTAAGTATCACGTAAATTCTGATTGGAAATGATGTATCCCAAATCATTTGGGACAGTTGTTAACTGGGCTGGACAGAGGTAGAGTACGTAGTGTAAAGAACAACCCTGGCCTGGACTATTTGGAAACAAACTGGATGAGTTAATGAGCCTTCCCATTTTTAATTGCTTTTCTGTCCTGGCACGGGTAAATTAGCATCCTGTTTTCTTTGTTTTTCTTCAGTAAAGGTTTTGGAGTCCTTCCTGAACAGCCTGTCACTGAATAAACTCATCTTACTTTTAAGGATATGTCGTTGTTCATCAGTTCTGAACCCTTCGTTAGCCAACGTGAAATGAGAAAAAGTGATGTGGTAGAGGAAATCACGTGGCTTTCTGCAGAAGTGCCAGCTGCTTTTAAAAAAACATACCGTATGTTTTTAAAGACCATCTGTGCCTTGGACTCAAGGATTTAGGATCTTACCCTCTGCCACAAAAGATCTCGTCAACGCCAACCAGATATGTGTTGAGGGGAGAGAGCATGGCTTTGAGATACTACCTACCCAACGTCTGCAGGAGAAGAGGGCTTATTCCATATTCCCTGCAGTCATAACCTTGAGCTGTCTGCAGCCCTTGTGTTCACAAGGTTAACTTGGCCCTTTCAAAAGCGAGAAGCATTTTCATATAAATAAAAACTGAAATTTGTAGAAGATGGAAACACCCTGTGAGCTGCCTGTGAAGCCTGAAGAGGCACGGTATTTGGGGTCATTAGACTAGGGGTTGAAATAAGGACTGGGAAAGAAGACATCTTTTTCTGATTCTACTGGGATTTGTAGCTTGGACAGCTTTAGAGGTTTAAGTATTTGTAGCTGCATTGAGATTTTTCTGATGGAAGGCGCTTGATAGGTTTGATCTGACAGTTTTGGGTGATACGCTCATTAATTTTGCTGTCACATCTGATGCATTCAGAAATTTGAAGGTAGAGAAGAAAAAGATGAGAGGAGAGCTCACCCTTGCGAGACCACCTTTGTGCTAGTCAGTGGGTATAAGCACATCACTGTCTGAGCCCAGCAGAGGAAAAAGTAGAATGGAGGTCTCCAAAACACCGCCTGCTTTCTTCTCTGTGGGAGCGTAGGCTCGTGGAGGAGCAAACGCTCTTCCTTCGTCCCACGCCGGCTATTCCATGGGGCACGCGTTGGCCTCTGTCCCCTCCTGCCCCTGCCAGTTTGAGTGCAAAGCCAACAGATTCCTTTTAAGTCAGTTGGCAAATACAACGCACTTGAAGTGGCTCGAGATATAATGAAATACTTGTAATCTGCAAGTATTTCCTTTTTTGTATGCCTTGTTCTCAGTTCTCCAGAACGTGGCCCATTTCACATGTCCAACGTAGCATGAGAGCCCTAATCAGACAAGCGATGCGGTGTAGGTAGCGGCAGTAGCCTCTCTGCCCTATTTGCTGGTTTCTTGCCAAATTTCTCTCTTCTTTTGCGAGTTGCTCTCAGAAAGACTTCCTTTACAGCGCTGTGGCATGCAGATACCTTCTGTGGCCTCTTCTGGTGTTCTCTTTGAAGAGTGATTTTCTTGCGCCAACAAATAAGGAATTACTTAAATATTCATGCTTGATATTCTGCTCAATGGCTGTAATGTGCTGCAGGTTTTTTAATCCAGCTGGAAAACGTTTCATTATGTAAAGGCTTGTAGATGCTATCAGATGGCCTTTCTCAGATATGGAAAATTGGCTTCATCAGAAGGTGAATACTAATGAGTGTGCATGTCATGGCCAGCGTAGAGTTCGTTTGATTGAGCAAATTGTTTTAAAAATTAAACCAGAACCCTTGCAATGACCTGGGACGCTAACCTGATCACAGACAGTTAAGATGTGGCACCAGGACAGGATGAACCAGGACCGGCCAGCTGTGGAGAAGGTCTTGCAGCTACGAAAAATGGATGCGTAAAGTGCTTTTTCCTGCAGCGATACGAGAGCAGGGAGGTAGATACAACCCAGGGCTCAAACGCATTCGTTTCCTCATGTAATGGGGATATTGGAATTGATATTTTTTAGAAATTGACTTAATCTTCTCTGCAGGTTGGTGCAGAGCCAGAAGAGACAGTTTTTGATTCTCTTTAAAGGGTATTAAAAAAAAAAAGTGCTGAAAAAGTTTGCTTTCTTTTCCTTCTCACATGCTGTTTGTGCGAAACCTTCCCCCCTCCTGCTCTTCCTCTGAGACCCAAACCTCTACACACCACTGTGCCGTGACTTCACTTCCTCCACTGCAAACAAACCAGCCCTGTTAACTTAAAAAAAAAAAAAAGGCAAAAAAAACCAACCAAAACCACCCCAAAACCCTCAGAAGTTGGGAGAGTTGACAAACCGTTGCCGATGTCCAATTAATCTTGCAGCATTTTAAGGTTTTCTTTGTGTGTACCCATCCTGAGCCCTCACCTTCAGTAGGATGGGTCCTGCATCCAAAGTGAAAGTTCCTTAATTTGCCCGGTGAATCTAATTTCATCCCACGCTGAAGACAGGCACCCCACCCTGCGCAGGAATGAGTGGGCCAGCTCGCTTGGGAGCATCCCCTGAACTTTTACACTCCTAGCTTTTTTTTTTTTTCTTTCTGCAATACCAAGCAGGGTTATTGGGTCAATAGTTTCTGTAATCTGCAGAGGATTACTTTGGTCTGCAGCTGCTGTAAACTATAGGGGCTTTCCCTTAAAGAAAAAAAAAATCTGTCTGTACTCCAGAGGCTTTTAAAAAAATCCTTTTCATTGGTATTTTGCCTCTAATAGCTCCCTTTCCTCTCCCACCCCCTGCACTCGCTGGCTCACGTTTAAACTTGGTCCTGCAGTTTTCTGGCACGCGAGTCACTTCGCTGTGAAGCTGCGCTTGCACAGAAGGATGCCTGCACCGTTCCCGGCTGAGACAGCACAAACCAGAAACGGGGATTTCGGGGAGCCGGTCCCTCTGCTCCGGCTGCCCCTCGGCAGGGAGGAAGGTTGGCTGCAGCTGCAGGTGGAGAAGCTGCTCTGAGCCTGCTGCCGTCCCTGCGTGGCTTGTCACCGCGTCACGCTTGGACCAGAAGCTTTGTGCTGCTCCTGTGTCTTTTTGTGAACCAATTCAATTTTCAAAGCTTTCCCCACAAAGAGTGTGAGGCTGAGTGAGTTGGGGCAGGCGGCTTTATCACCCTTTATCTCAGGGGAAGAAATGGCTGTGTTCCTCAAGGCTTGCCATTTTTAAGGGCTCTTAAGACCCTGGAACGACCGGGTGTCTGGCTCCCCGCTTAATCTTTGGTGTAACATCAACTTGCATAGGTCAGTCTTGGCTTTAATCTAGTAAAGAAGTGGGTTTGGTGTTTTTTCCGTTTTCCATTCCCACATCAGCTGTGCCCCAGCATCCGCAGAGCCGTTGGACCCGAGCTGCTCGTGTCGAGCATCCTCTGCCGCTGCACTGGTGTCACCTGATGCCCCTGGCTCTCCTGCGTTGCCTCTTCTCCTAGGGTCTCCCAGCTCTCGTGTTCTCTTCCCAACTTTCTTACTGGTGTAGGTAATACCTGTTTTCTGCAGCATGACGTCAGTGCTTACAATTGTGAGGGCTTTGGAGGTGGTTCATCTGGGAGACCTGCACACAGGTGTGACATTAAGTGCAGGTACCAGTTTTAGCAGACTGACATTAACATTCTCCCGTCAGCAGACATGTTTTAAATTGTTGCTGCTCTCAGGTTATTATACACTGACTGGCAGTGAGAAAGCTGCTTCTATAAAAATTGACGTCTTTGTAACCCAATTTCACCGTGTAATGGGCAGGTGAAATGATTTGTTGCCGTTCGCAAGGCGTGTTGTGTGTCAGCGCAGTCCTCTGAGAGCGTGCTGTGGCTGCAGCCGCTCGCAAAGCTGGTGCGGAACGGGAAGCGAGCAGGGACGACATCCTGCTTCTCCAGCCTGAACGGCCCCGGTTTGCCACCCCATTTCTATAACGTGATTGCTGGTAAAAGCCTCGGTTTATGTCTTCTTGTTGCTAGCGCTGTTCCATCAGGCGGGAAGAGAATGAGGGATTTTCAGCCCTCGCAGAGGCATTCTGCGCTGAGGTTGTGTGCCCATCGCAGGTCATTCCTCCCGGGATGCTGCGGGTGCCGGGAGGGACGGCGCTGGGAGCTGCGTTAGTGAAAAGAGACATCATTTTAGGGTTATTTAGAGGTGAGCTGGTAACGCACTGAGAATTTTTGCATCTCGGTGGGTTTTATTTATGCAGTAGCCATCCCTGCGAGAAGGGAGGAACTGGGATTAGCGCAGAAATCCATGTCCCCCTCACGCATGTCTGTCTGCATCGCTTCCGAAATCCGCTCGGCTCGCATCTGCTGCCTCTGACAGCTTGCTTGGGCATTTTGGGCAGGGTCTGGCCAGCCCTATTCTCTTCCTCCAGAAAAAGCAAACAATAGAAGGCGAAGCAAATGTGCTGTAATGCTGCCACCTATCTATAGGTAGCTATAATTGCTCACTGATGGGCTTTCTGTTTGATTTTTTAATACACTCTATGTAGGTCAAATTCAGTTCAGAGATGATTGTCCAGCGCTGAATTGCAGGAATAGTTTTAGTAGGGCTGATCCCACCTTGGGGCATGGGGTGGTGGTTTCTGCCTCTCCTGTCCCTGGTCCCTGCCAGTTGCAGAAGCCGCCTCCTTTGCTGCATAAACAGCTGGAATTCCAGTGCTCTGCGATCCTGGAGGGGGTCTGTTCCTCCTCCTGATGGCGGTTTCCCGAAGATGCTTGCAGCAGAAGGGTTGTGTAACCAAGCAGGCAAGAAGCAAACGGGCAGTTTGCTGCGTTCAAAGGTGGTTTCTGCAATGCCAACTTGGTCTGCCTTCACCTTGGCCAGGACCAAACTGCTCTTCCCCAGTTCAGTGGCATCTGAAAGGCGGCTCTAAACGTAATGTGAAAACTAATTGCCGGCATTTCTAAAGAAATAAAAAGCAAGCACCAGTATAGCTGCAATATTGTCCCTCGGAGGGCCAAGCATAATTTGCAAAGACAGCAGCTTGCGCAGACGGAATTTGAGCTGCAAGGCGAATTTTTTTCAATCCTTCTCAGGCAGCATCTGAGATGAATGGCTCTCTGGACACAGCGATAATGGGGCGTTTGCAGCGTAAGTAGCCAGTGGTTACGTGCTGTCAGCGTGAGCTAGGAAGGATGTTACGTGCAGAGCAGCCGAAGGTTTATTGGTGGCTGGGAACGATTCCCTCCCTGTTTCTCTCTTCCTGTTTATATCGAGAAGTGACAACTCAGATTTCTGCCGTGGCATGGCGCAGGACGCAGGAAGCAAACGAGTAACGCGCTCCTCAGAGGGGATGGTCCTTGGCTAACTGTCTTTCCTTTCCCCTTTCCAGGTGTGGCAGATTCCCGAGAATGGACTCACCCTGTCCCTGACAGAGCCGGTGGTAGTGTTAGAAGGCCATTCCAAGCGAGTCGGCATTGTGGCTTGGCATCCGACGGCACGCAACGTGCTGCTCAGTGCAGGTACGCTGCGTCAGGGCTGTGGGGTCAACAAGCATCTCTTCCCTCACGTTTTCCTTGCGCACCAAGTGTTTTGGAGAAGAGCTTGTTGACTCCTTTTCCTTCTTTCTTCTCCCAGCTGCTCAGGGCCAGTGGATCACAAGACTAATGGCAGTGCCCGGGAGCACCGGGACACGTGGCTCACTGCCCCCTCCTTATCTTGGCCTTTTCTTATCTTCAGTTTACAGGGACGAGAACTAGGAAATTGTCTGGAGGCATGAATTACAGTATTGAAATCGTTCTAGACTTTATTTGATCCGCAAGTTTCATCGCTGATAACTATTTACATCTGCACTCTCCCCACCCCTGTTTTCCTATACTTTTATTAAAGGCCCAACTGTTTCTCCTTTTCACTGACTCCCACAAGGTGTCCCCGAGTCTGGCTCTTCCTTCCACAAGCTTTCATTTTCAGCGTTTTCCAAATTGTCTCCTTCACTGGTACGGTCGACGCAATGAGATTCTTTTGACCACTGAAAAACAGTCACATCGTTATGGAAATAAAATGGATAAGTCGTTATCCATTAGCACAGTCTGAAGCTTTAATGGCATGACCTTTAGGTTAAAGCCCAATAAAAGACGCCAGTCCTTTCAGCTGGACTGTCAGATGAGCTGTGTGTTTTCTGTTGATATAAATGCCCTTCTCAGGTACCAGTTTGGTTTTGATCTGGTTTCCCCAAAAATGCTTGGAGTTGCAGACCTTGTGGCAGTTCATCTAATGAAACTCAGTGTGAGAACATATAAAAGGAGAAGGTGATTTTTCTTAGGTAGCTCCCTCAGACTCCTGTGCTCACAAGTAGCGAGATGTGGGTGTCCAGGCGGTCTGGCCAGGATTACTCCTAAGAAAGACAGAGGAGAATGGACGCTATCAGGTCATTGCAGTCTGCACGGTTCCTCCTGATGACAGCAAACTGATTTTGGATCTCTTTCGTGCCCCTTAGGAGTTCAGAGTGATTGTTAGCTTTTGCCTCGTTACATGTTTTCACCTCTCGGGATCCTTAATGAAATTGCTCAGTCACACATTGTGCTTTCTTTCCCTTACCTGGTCCTCTGGTCCTGTTCTTTATTTTGCTGTCATCTTGTCTTAGGCTTTATTCTTTGTCTTCTTGCTGTCCGGTCCTTGAACAAAACCACCCACCTGATGCTTGTAGTCCTTGTGAAACTGCCGACCTCAGCTTTTGCTGCCTGCCATTCTTTTTTCTCTTTGTTGTGCTGTTTTCTCCTGCTGTCACTTGCCTATTTTCCATCCGTGCAACTTTTACTCTTTCTGCCACAAATCCCTCTGACCTGAGACACAACGACTGGCTGCCAGCCAGTATTCTCATGTATAGAGTTGTAAGAACATCGCCTCTTTGCCCTTGGCATCTCTTGTTCTGTAGTCCCGCAGTTGAGCCAAGACCCGAGAGCTTCTGCACAAAGCTCCTGCGGTAGCAGTGGCCAGGGCACACTTTCACAGACCTCCTTCAGCTGCACCAGCACCTCCTGCTTTTCCCTTCAGCATCGTCTCTGCCAGGGACCTCTCCTGTCCCTCCTGCCCGTCCCCCGTTGGTTGGGGTGGTGGCCATCTGTGGGAGCAGTGCCCAAATAATCCCACATAAACTGCCTTTGTTTGGGACAGCTACAGCACCTCAGAGAAGGTGCTCGATGCTTTCCAGGGAGGAGTTTCGTGCCTGCTCTGGCTGCTTAGTCCCCCCTCTGAGCCTGTATTTGAGTGAGGATGTGCTGCCTGGGTCTCCATGTACATGATGGTGCACAGAGCGTGTTTAAGAGTCAGCATCTGAGGCTTTGGAGCTGCAGCAGATTTTATTCCTTGTTCCCTGCTGCTGTTTGGGTTTTTTTTCCTATATACACAGTTGTTGTGACTTTAGCTGTTATTTTCTCTTTTAGGTTGTGATAATGCAATCATTATCTGGAATGTGGGAACAGGTGAAGCCCTCATAAACTTGGATGACATGCACGTCGATATGATTTACAATGTGAGCTGGAATCGCAATGGCAGCCTAATCTGTACAGCTTCCAAAGACAAAAAAGTTCGAGTTATTGACCCCAGGAAACAAGAAATTGTTGCTGTAAGTTTGCATGATAATTAAAGAAGCAACTGGATTTCACTCCAGCAGACAGTTAGCAAGAGCATATGTAGAGAGAACCTTTTTTGCCTGGTCTACACCCCGTTTAGTCGTGTTTTCAAAGTGAGGAAAAAATTACAGGAGGGATAGCAGTGGTTGAAGGATTTGTCTGGGTTTATTGGGATTAGTGATTGAACTAGGATTTTAGGGCTCAGTTTTAAAACCTGCAGGAGTGTAATTCCACATCTAATCCTTTTGTATAATTACAGTTCCAAAGTTGTGTATGCAAAGTGGAGATTTAGCAGCCTGCATATGTGTTGTAACTTGCAAAGAAGTCTTCCTTCAGCCTTGCAGGGGTCTGATAGGCAAAGCTGAAACGAGCCAGGAATGACCACTTCTTTTGTAGTTTAGCAATTGGTTTCTTCCCTCAAGCGTCGGGCAAAGATAGTTGGATGTTGCTCCACATGGTCTGCATCCTGCGTGGAGGAGCAGTGTGTCCTGCCAGGGATTCTGTGTAGCTAGAAGAGAAGCCACCACCAGGTGGGCTTCCTATTCCTTCCTAGAGGCTAATCTGTAAATCTCTTTCAGGAGAAAGAGAAGACCCACGAGGGAGCCCGGCCCATGCGAGCCATTTTCCTCGCTGATGGAAACATCTTCACAACTGGCTTCAGCCGCATGAGCGAACGGCAGCTTGCCCTTTGGAATCCCGTAGGTTCCTGTCCCAGTGCTACTTGGCTGTTGTCGCGTCCGCTGAGTTACTAGCCCAGCCCTGCAGTCACCCCCTGCATTCATACTTCATGTTGCTTGAGCATATTCCCTCTCCCATCTACTGCCTGCTGCTGTGCAGGCTTCCTCTGCCAGAAGGTATTGCTGTCGTTTAGGCTGGATGTTCAATCAGTAAAGGAAATGAGTTCTCTTGTATCGATCCCCTGCCTTACCAAGAGCGGCGATCCAGCTGGGAGCTGCACATTTGAAGGGTCTGAGAAGATGTACACAGAGAGCAGAATGGCTGCATGATGACATTCATTCTGTATGTTATATGTGCAGAGCGAGACGGCAACAATCCCATCGCGCTGGCACAAGGCACTCACTCACATGGCTGTATCACATCCTTCCCTTGACTTAGTGAATTTTCTTGGGTCCTGCTTTTATTGCATTTTGTGATTAAAATGTCCTTGGGGAGTGAATAAGCTTTTACAGCATTTGTTATTCTAACACCCAGATCCTTCAGGGTGGTGAAGACACTGCTGCGTGCTCACTAGCTACAAAGAACTGTTAATAATTTAGATCTTACGTTAACATAGAGCTTTTCCATTCTTCATTAACATCACTGGCATTTTTTTTTCTTTCCAGAAAAACATGGAGGAGCCAATAGCCCTGCATGAGATGGACACCAGCAACGGGGTCCTGCTGCCGTTCTACGATCCAGATACCAACATTATTTACTTGTGTGGCAAGGTAAAGAGAAGCTTTGGGAATGACTGGGTGTGTAGAGGGAGACTCCTTTTGAATGAGTGATGCCTGTGAAATATTCCCCGAGTGTCTCGATTGAGAAAGGTAGAACCAAAAGTTAGGGCTGCAGTGATGGTCAGGGCTGCAGACAAATGGGGCTGCTCTGAAATGGGTTTGATCCTCACTCTGCAGGACCGTACAGAGAGCCTGTGAAGTCTGCCCTGTGAAGGTCTGGTGTGTAATTGGCTGTTTCTTTGAGATGGATGTACTTAGGTAAAGCTGCTCTTAATGCAACGAGTCAGATACCATCATCAAAACATCCTTTGTTGGCGTTGACCTGAATGATTGTTCGTTAGTGTGGGAGGAATGTACATTTTAGATGTTATCCTCCTTGTGCTTAAAGATGACGGAGCATGTAGCAGCACTTACTGTAATTTTGTGGGGTTAAATAATAGAAAACTGGAATCATGTGCTCCTTTCTAAAAGCAATTTGTAGGCATTAAGTGTTCTAAAGTGCCCACTTCTGAATGCCGACGCTTTGGACTTCCTACAAATAGGAGCAAGACAAGATGAACAAGTAATTACAAAGGAGGATCCATACAAGTACATTCAAGAACCCCGTCTTTGTAAACAGCTAATGAGAAATATTTATTTTATATCTGCTACCTCTTCGCTGTTTCAGAGATGCTAGTGTAGTAGAATTGCCTGGAATCAAAGAGAAACTGCTTTATAGCCTTTGTGCCTGACTGACAGAAGGTTTGGCTCTTTCACAAGCGGAAACGTGGAAGTTGACAACCCCAGTCTTGAAGCTCAAGTCACTGTACCACAGTATTTTGAAGAACAGCACTTCTCACTGAGAAACTGTTCAGCTAATGTGCTTGGATTACAGTAGGGATCAGCTTTATGGTAGTTCTGCTAATGCCGTATGGATGTCGAGAGCACAGCGGTGCGCTCTCTGATAGCGACTGCTGCGCGCAGCCTGAGATGAGACATATTCGGCTGGCAAGCAACAGAACTTTTAGCCTGAAAAAAAAAGAAAAATATAGCTGTAAACTGTGCATTACTCTGTGGCGGCATTCCTGGAAGGAAGGGCTGTTGGGTGAGAGCCGCGGCTGCCTAGCCTAGCAGGGAGCAGGGCTGCGGGCACGCGGAGCAGTAGCCCCTCCAGCCTCTGGAGTGGTCCCTCCTCTCGTTTCTTGCAGGGCGACAGCAGCATTCGCTACTTTGAGATCACGGACGAATCCCCCTACGTTCACTACCTCAACACCTTCAGCAGCAAAGAGCCGCAGAGGGGCATGGGGTTCATGCCAAAGAGGGGCCTCGACGTCAACAAGTGTGAGATTGCCAGGTGAGGAGAGAGGCTGTCGGGGTGGGTGGTGTCATCTTCGCAAGCCGCCCCCATCGCAAGCTCAACCGTTCAGAGATGGAAAAGTCCTGCAGTGCAGACCGTGTTCCTGCACTGCACGTCAGCCAGCTTTCTGCAGGCGAGGAAGGAGTGTGGCAGGAGGGGAAAGGGCTGGGAGCCCTCTGTAAAAAACCCTTGTGGTTTTACTCTTGGTTTGCTGGGAAACCAAGCGCTGCTGGGTGTAGGACCTCACTGTTGGAAAGACCTCTCTGCCACACTGCTGCTTCTGCAGTGTTTGCTGGGACCTGTGACATGAAGCGATACTTGTGCTGGGCATAACATGATATAACCTCAAAATATGCTGGGACTTAGGTTGAGTCATTTATAAATGAATGAGTGATATCTAGCGGAATACATCCTCTGCAGAAAACGTAGTACCAGGTTGGATACAGCCTACGCTGTCAACATATTAATGATAAACTTTTGGTGCCAAAGTCTGATATCAGCCTCCAGCTTGTACCCAGCAAGCGGTTTGGAAGCTGGTTTCGGGAGTTTAAAAAGTAATTACAGCAGCAATGCAGTGAGCAGGGTGCAGCTCTGGCAGAGGAAGAAGGCACCAAGAAAGCAGGTTTGTGTCACTGCAGTGGCTTCTGGCACACTGCTGATAGGGAACGTGCTGGATGTTGCCCCTGAAGCCTTTTGATGCTCCTTTGGTTATTGATGGAAGCGGGAGCCCCTGGAAGGGAGCAGAGCCTGCGCTCACCTAAACCACACGAGTATTTCAGCAGCAGTGCCCGGTGGTCAGGCTGAGGATCCTGGAGTTTGGGGCACTGGCCCAAAGCAGGACTGCCAGGGGTGACCGGAGTGTGGAGACACATGTGAGCGGTGAGCAGAAGGCTGGCTGGTGTGTACCTGTAAATTACTGCTGTGGTGCTTGTCTCGACGGTCCGAGCAACGGGCTGTGCCTCGCTGACAGCCCCTTCTAGCCAAAGTACGACCCTCTGAAGTCACCCAGTACCTAAGAGAGGAGCTTTGAACACACCCAGGTAGTTTTCTCCAGCCCTTGCAGAGCTGCGAGCCCTAGCGCAGCCCAGCTGTGACTCCTTAGGGTTGCTCGTTGCCCATCGCCACTGTCTCCCGGTACGCTGCTGTGCATGAGTGGCAGAACCGAGGCCTTCTTTGCCCGGCGTTGGCTGTCCCCACGTCTAAGTCGCACCTTTTCTTTTTCTTTCAAAGGTTCTTCAAGCTTCACGAGAGGAAATGTGAGCCCATCATCATGACGGTTCCTCGAAAGGTGAGCACTACATGCTGCTTGTGTGGGTTGAAGCCAGCTCGTGCCTTCCAGCCCCAAAGCGCTTGACCAATTCATCTCTTCTGGCTTGCAGTCGGACCTCTTTCAGGATGACCTGTACCCTGACACAGCTGGTCCAGAAGCAGCTCTGGAAGCAGAGGAGTGGTTTGAGGGGAAGAATGCCGATCCCCTTCTCATCTCCTTGAAGCATGGGTACATTCCAGGCAAGAACAGGGATCTCAAGGTGGTCAAGAAGAACATACTGGACAACAAGCCTGCCGCAAACAAGAAAAGTGATCTCATCAATGCTCCAAAGAAAGCAGCTGATGCCTCAAACTCTGTGAGTAAAATCCACAAGCTTTTGGGGATAGTGGCCTGAGACGTGATTACCAGGGCGCTGCATCTCCACAAATAGTTATAACAAAGCTCAAGTGTGCATGACTCAAGTACCCTGGGACTTGGGTGCCAGTGGGTGACCTGGAGTTGGGGTGGTACTTGAGTTGTGGTGTTCCAGGCAAGATTTCTGTAGCTCTGGGACATTACTGGGAATTGAGACACAAAGGAAAGCTTGACTTGTTGTTCCAGCCACCCCCTCGCTTGGGAGAGCTTCTGTGCACCTCTTTTTTGTGTAAAACCCAGTGCAGACAGTGCGACAAATGAACCTCAGACTACGCAGGTCCAGAAGGAGGTTGTAAAAATCTGAAATTGGGGGCTGTAGCTAATGTGGGGCACGGTAATATGTGGAAGTGACAGCTGTCAGTCAAATAGGTCCTTAAACACCGTTAAAGAGCAGATATTGGTGCGGCATGTCCTTGAAGCTCGCCCTGCTGCCGCTGGAAGTGCTGGTCCGTGCCCTGAGCATCACAGCTACCGCGGTGCCTGCGCCAGGCGTGCGGTGCGTACTCGCCGCGCTTGCCTGCGCACCCTGGCAGGCTCAGGGCACGCGAGAATCCCACTCAGAGGAGCCCCCTTGCTCCGAAATCTCCCGTCTGCAGAGCGCGTCCCGCCAGCTCTCCCGGCGAATACATGTCTTGTCTTGTCTTCCAGCAAAACGAAGCCAAATTGGATGAGATTTTGAAAGAGCTGAAATCTATAAAAGACACGATCACCAACCAAGACGAGCGCATTTCCAAGCTGGAGCAGCAGATGGCAAAGATCGCGGACTGAGCGGGGCGAGCGGCGCTGGCCCCGCCGCCAGCCCAGGCACATTCCAGTTCCCCAGTTCGGCAAGCAGCAGCGTGCAGCATTCCAGTACGAGCTTTCCTGTTCTCCTAAATTCACGTCAACGAGAGCCGATGATTAAAAGCCAAGCTTTTTAGTGAAAGATTTTTTTTTTCCTGATGTTTTAATGATTTTATGTGACTGTGTCAAAAAAAGTCAAAAACAATAAGTGCTACTTTTACAGTCTTTTTTTTTTTTTTCCAGATGTTATGAATTCTTGAAAACAAATCCATTCTGACTTTCAATGTTGTGCCCAAATATCTTTTTCTAGATTTAGGGACCAATGCCACATTGTTCTTAAACATTTTTTTAAAGTTGCCAAAAAAAAAAAAAAAAGTCGCTTTTTATTTTTCTTATTTGCCACTTTGCAGTATTTGTGTTTTAAATTTAAAGGGACAGCACTGCGTGTGTGCGCGTGTGTGTGCGTGTGTGCGTGCGCGCGCATGGTGGGTGTTTATACCGCTCAGAGAACAAAACTGAAGCTATTTTGTACAAATCTTCCATCTTGAACAATCGGATCGGTTTCCTTTGCAGTGCGGCCAAGGCTGCTGCCGAGACCCCTCAGAGATCTTCAAGCTGCCTTTCCTGCCTCCCTAACGTGTCCCCATCACCACTGCCTGACAGTTTAAAGAAAAAAATAGTACCGAATGAGGTGATTTCGTGCCACAAAATGCCTCTTCTCCTTTTACACCCTACAGAATTTTTAAACTAGCATCGTGTTGCCCTTTTAAAATAGCCCCATGTTTTGGATTCCTCTAGCCATGCCCGAAGGGGCACGTTTTATTTACCGGTTGGTTTTTTTTTAATTTTGAGGCAGAACTTACTTTCACGCAGGAAATGTTTTTTCCGTTTATCCGTGGAGTACAGAGTTTAAGGTGTGCCGTGGGAGACGCGAGCCGTGGGACGTTGGCACTCACCGGGTTCTCCGGGGTGTCTGTTTCAGCTGTACGCGTTGCTGTAAATACTTGTTTCTGCACCACCGCGCTCTTCGGCTCATTGGCTTTTAAGAAGCTTTTAAAAATCTGCCAGCTTGCAATTCTCTGGCCCCTCACGTTAGTACTGATGTTAGAAATTTAGACTCTGCTTCCAACGCGGCATTAGCAGTAGCTAGGTGACTTTATCATGACGGGTCTCCGGAAACAAAATGCCTCCGTTATTTTTTTATAATGGGTTTTATTTTTTTTCTCCTCTCCATCATTCCTGCCTCACCCCCCACCACCACCACGCTGTAAAACTTTGTAAGAAATTATTTGTTCCCGGATGGGATGAGCGACCTCTGTCCCCAGACCCCCTGCGCTCCCAGTCCTTTGGAGTGGAAGGGACTGGGGAGGGTGGTTTTGATCCCCAGTTTGGACAACTGGTTTCTCACCCGGTCCTTTGAGATCTTTGGGGGAGAGACCCCGTGAGCTCCCGAGCTCCTCGTGGAATTTCTTGGAGCCCCTCGTGGAATTTCTTGGATGCCTCAGCTCAGCAACCCTCTGCTCAGGTGGGGTCTCCCCTGCGAGGGGGGCTGCCCGTGTCGGGGACGGGGCAGGCGCGGGTCCCTGCTCGCAGGCGGTGTCCCCGAAGCAGGATCGGCGTCCATGCCACCCCGGCACGCCGTGCCAGGCTGGATTGGTGCTGCCCATCCCATCCCAGCCCGCCCCCGCAGTGCTGGGGGAACGTCGGCAACCCGTGTCGAATCCAAAGGTGGACTCCACCACTATGGGGTGGCCGAGAGCTCTCGGCGAGGAGCCTCCATACCTGTCCCGGCGGGGGATCCACCCCCGAAGCAGCTCCCCGCATCCCCCGTGTGCGTGCACGTTTGTGTGCTTGCGAGCCCCCGCGCCAGAGCAGCGTCCCCCCGCCCAGGGCGTCCCCGGCGGCTGCCGCTCGGCGAGGGGCCCGTCCCTTCGTCCAGGCTGAAGTCATCTTTTTCTTTTCATTTTTTTCCCGTTAGGTTAGCTAGCCATCCTCAAACTCTCCGGTTTTTTTCCCAGTGTTTGCATGTTCAGAACTTACCCAGATTAAGGATTCTCTGTTCTGGAGGGATGTCTGTGTGTGCGAAGGCGAAAGCGCACCGTCGGGACGGGCAGGCGACGTAGCTGGAGAGGCGCGAGAACGGGACGCGGAGAGACGGAGGATGTGTTATAATTGCATAGCATGAAAGCTTCAAAAAAAAGTGGGTTTTCTTTGTTTTCAGTGGCGAGCGCAGCAGGAGGGCCGAGCGTCCCCTGCCCTGGCTCCGTGACCAGCGATGCTGGCGGCACGGTCCAGACGCTCCGGGTTATTTGAATGTTTGGTGACGTTTTTGTATTGCAGTAAATGGCTGAGATGATGTGTAATATTTTTTTTTTTTTTAGTGTTATTATTATTATTTTCTTGGGAAAACAAAACCGAACGTGACGCTCCCCCAAACGGTGATCTCTGTGTTGATTTGTACGTGTGACTTCGGGGTTGTGCGCTTGGGGAATCTTTTGGTTTTTTTTCTAATTGGAGGGAAATAAGTTTTCTGAGACGCTGGATTGAGATGCCCAGAGGAGGTTGGTGTGTGGTAGATGGTCCGAGGAGGGCGGCGGAAAGGCCGCCCCGGTTTTTAGTTTATAGCCTGTATTTTATTTAAATGAACTGATGCCTAGCCAGGCTCAACCGGAGTCAGTGCCTGAAGCTTTTTGTAGCCGTGATATCCCAGAAGAGAACCAGCGAAGTCCTGAAAGATGCGCTCTTATAGAGCGGCCATAGTATCTGTCCAAATATTTGCTTCCATTTTCAAAAGATAAAAGTCATTGATTATAAACTTCCTCTGGTTTGCTTTTTCTTTGACTCGCTGCGTCCTGCACCCGCTGCTGCCCTTGTAGCACGTGTGCGCTTTAGGTTTTATCCGTCACCAGGTTATTAAATGATTACCCGCAGCGAGAGAAACCCGAGCGTGTGCGGGGTGGTGGCTGAGCGGGGTCTGTCCTCTGGGACCCCTCTGTGCCCGTCCGCTCTGTCCCGGCAGAGCCGGAGCCCATCCCCGGCGTCACACGTGCTCTCGCTGGTGATTTTCCTGCCAGTGACTCCCGGGGGACGCTCATCCCTCCGCCGCAGCCACAGACCTGAACCCCATTTTCGGTGCGGGTGTTCCCACGAGTGATCTGGGGCGGGGAGGGGGGCGGCAGGAACCGGGACCCTCTTCCAGCCCCCATGGCCAGGGAGATTTCCAGACGGGATGGGGTGAATTCGGCCCGCAGCCCGGGGGGGTTCGCGGTGCTGCCAGGGGCAGGCGGAGGCGGTGGGGCTGTTTACGGCCCCGGGCGGCGGCCGCGGGCGTTTGCTGCGGATGCGCTCTTGCAGCATCCTTCCTGCGGCTGCACCTCCCGCCCGCTGCCGCGCCGGTGCTTGCGGTGAGGGTGGGGTATTTCCCAGCCGGTGCAGCCCCACGCAGATGGGACAAAGCCTGGTGGCCCCCACAGCCCCCCCAAGAGCTCCTCGGCCGCAGGGACGTCAGTGCCGAGAGAAGGGCACGAAGGCTCTGCGAATGCATTGAGCCAGGCCCTCACCCTCCTCCGCCTCTTCCTCCTCCTCGCATGTGAAGGCGGGTTGACGGTGTTGGGGGACCTCCATGTCCCCTCTTGGGGTGCTATGACCTGCCCCCCCCCCATCCCATCTGTGCCCACATCGTGCTGGGGGGTGCTGGAGGGGGGCTGGCAGCCCTGGCACCGTGTTTGCCATCACTTCTGCTTTCGGGGTGGTGTGAGCCCCGGCACGCAGCTCGGCGGAGCCGCCGGTGGGACTGAGGTGGCCAAGGGGCTCCCGCGGGGCGCCCAGCACACCGGGGAGGGGCTGGAGACCCCTTTTTGGGGTGCACCCCACGTCCCCGCCACCCTCACTGGGGGGGTGCACGCAGCCCCCGGCCCTCGGTGGCCCCTCTCCCGGCGTGACGTCCTTCCTCTCACCGGGCTCTCCGAAACCACAGCCGCTCTTCCGTGCCCGCCTTTCCTTCCCCGCCGGGGCGGGAGGCGCGGGCGGAGGGCGGCCCGCGACGCCCATCGGGTTTCGGCAGTTGCCCGGTGCCGGGGCTGCCCTCGCGCCCCCGTGCCGGCGCAGCCGGACCCTCGCTGGTGATGGCCGCCGGCGCTGCAGCTCGGGGTCCCCCGGCGTCCCCCGGCAGAGGTGAGCCCTGGTGGGGGGGTGGGTGCCAGATCGGGGCCGGGTGTGGGTGCAAAGGGGATGCTCGGGGTCCCCCCCGGGACACGGATGGGTTGCCGCGCTCCATGCAGTGCTGGTCCCTGGGGTTTTTAGGGAGGCGGGTGGGCACTTTGGGGATGTTGGAGCCTCCCGGGGATACTCGACGCTGGGGGAGTGTTGATTGGTGTTGGGATGGTGGGCACAGGCACCTCACTGGTGTCCACCCACCGGGGCTGCTGGGGGGCCCTTGGTGTGAGGAGGGGGGGATTTAGGGTGGGTTTGGGGTGGGTTTGCCTCTCCTCCTGCTTCAGCGCAGCTGCGCAGGCACATGGTGGCCACGGCCCGCGAGCCCCGTGCCAGCCCGGCCGGCGGAGGGGGAGGATGGGCACCCCCGGGGATTGGGGGGGGGAATCGATGGAAATGTGTGCGACATCTCCGCGGTTTCATTTCTGCACGGGGGGGAGTCATCCTGCAACTGCCCGTCCCGCAGCAGCCGTCTCCATCGCGGCTCGTTTCCCATTTCCAGACGCTCAACTTCCTTTTCAAAACTTTCTTCTCCGAGCGGGGCCGACCCCCCGCAGGTTGGGGGGGGGCAGCTCAGCTCTGCCCGCCACGGCCCCCCCCCCCAAAACACAGGGCCCCTCTCCGGGAGGAGGATGCTTCGCTCACCTCCGTCCTTGGGGCCGTTTCCAGCCTGACCGACGCAGCTCAGCATCCTCCCGCCGGGGAGCGGTACCCCAATTTCATCTGCCCCCTCTTGTCCCCCCCACAACAGGTCCCATGGCGCCGTGCTGGGCCGTGCTGGTGATGCTGGTGCTGAGCACCCTGCGGGCGTGCGGGGCTGTGCCGGCGCCGGAGCTGCGGCAGCGCCGCGAGGTGCAGTGGGTCTGGGGGACGGCCGAGCGGGCGCAGGCTGAGCCCTTGCCGCTCTCCCGCAGGAAGAGGGACGATGGCGAGCAGCAGCCCGGCACTGCCACGCCGGGGCACGGCCACGCCGCCACCGCCGTGCCCAGCAGCGGTGAGATAGCTTCCCCCAAACCCGACCCCCTGCTGGGCTCTGTGCCACCGCCGGCGCCCGGCGCCAACGCCAGCCTGCACCGGGCGCTGCCGGTGCCCACCACAGCCGATCCCATGGACGAGAGCGATTCGCCCGAGCCCGACCTGCTGCTGAGCTCCGAGCCACCGCCGGCGCCCGGCACCAACACCAGCCTGCACCGGGCTCTCCCGCTGCCCACCACAGCCGACCCCATGGATGAGACCGATCCCCCTGACCTACTGCTGAGCTCTGTGCCTCCGGCAGCACCCAACGCCGGCAGCCTGGACCGGGTGATCCCGGTGCCCACCACAGCCGACCCCATGGATGAGACCGATCCCCCTGACCCGCTGCTGAGCTCTGCGCCTCCGGCAGCACCCAACGCTGGCAGCCTGTACCGGGTGATCCCGGTGCCCACCACAGCCGACCCCATGGATGAGACCGATTCCCCCGATCCCGACGTGCTGCTGGCAGAGCCCAGCACACCCGCGGCGCCCCAAAAGAGCATCACCACCGTCCCCAGCTGGCTCACGTCGCCCGGCGAGGAGGGGACGGTGGCCGGCGGCACGGACAGCGGCTCCTCTGCGGCGCCACGCTCGGCAACCCCCCCGGCCCTCGGCCCCACCACCACAGGGTACAGGAAAGTCAAGAAAGCCGGAGGTCCCCCCGCGCCAACTCATTCAGCCCCTTGGGACACGAAGCCCAGGGGGACGGCGGTGCCGGTCCCCTGGGACCCCGGCAGGGTGATGGGCAAGTGCCTGCTGGCCATCCTGCTGCTGGCCCTGGTGGCCGCCACCTTCATGGTGTGCACGGGGGTGCTGGGGGCGCTGCTCTGGCGGCGGGCGCGGACGGCGCACCGCCAGCTCAGCCCCACCGAGATGGTCTGCATCTCCTCCCTGCTGCCCGACGGTGAGGTGGCCACCAACGGCCCCAAGCCCGGCCCGCTCCGGCGGCCAAAGCCGCTGCTCGACGGCGGCTCCGAGGCCGACGGTGACAACCTGACTCTCAGCAGCTTTCTGCCAGAGCACTCCTGAGCCACGGGGACGGGGTCCTCCATCCCAGAGCACCGGGGGGACCGGCGGCTGCGCCGTGGGCACGGTCCGGGGTCCCGGTGCTGCCGCGCGTGGAGGCGCAGGTGGGGGACCCCCATCCCCTCGGGTTCGAGTTTTAACTTGGACCGGTGTGATGGGGCACCGATTTCCCCCCAGGACACGCTCAGCCCTCCAGGCCGACCCCATTAAAGCGTTACTGGGACATGGTGGTCTCTTCTTGGTGGGGACGGTGCCCGCCAACCCCCCCCTCCCCTGGCCCCCTCCTCGCTCCAACCGCCTGCCCACATCCCCCTGCTTCTTTTCTCCATCCTCCTCCCCCAGCAGCAGCCCCAAACCTCCGGGGACCAGAAACGAAACCCGTGGCCACCCCCTTGCCGGGCTGGGAGCCAGACCCTGGGGATTTGGGGACCTCAGCCCCCGGGGACCCCCTCCCCGCGTGGGGTTCGGCCTCGTGCCGCGGCGTGGGAGCGGAAAGGGTGGCGGCGCTGGGGCGGAAACGGCGGGGAGGGGGGGACGGGGACGGGCACGCTGGTGGCGTAACGTGTTCCTGCCCTGCGGTCGCCCGCAGCGAGGCGAGGGGACGCATCCGGGACCGTCACCGCCCGTCGAGGTGGTCCTCGGCACTGCCGGTGCGCCCAGGGGTGGTCCCCGGCGAGCAAACGGTGACCGCAGGCTCTCGGTCTCGCAGGGCGGCGTTGTCCCTGCCTGGTTGTGGCTGGGACCAGGAAGGATGGGGAGAGCAGAGCCATGAGCGGCCACCAAGGGTCCCACCATCCTCCCTGCACCTGGGGACCGAAGTGGGCTCAGATTTGTTCCCAGGTCCCACCTCCCCCCGTGGCTCAGTGTCAGTCACCCCTCGAGCCACCGGCCCGATCCCTTTCCCCGTGCCCGGCCCTGGGGAGCCACCCGAGGGGAGCAGAAATGGCCCAGGACTGTCCCTGCCCTGCCAGGCTTGGTGTCCCCACGTTCCCATCCCTGTCCCACCAGGCTCAATGTCCCCATCCCACATCCCCATCCCCGCCCCAGCGGGGCTTAATGTCCCCATCCCTCCCTCCATCCCCATCCCCGCTGTGACCTGGGTCAACCTCCCTGTGTCTCCATCCCATCCCACCAGGCTCAGCGTCCCCATCTCACATCCCCATCCCCGCCCCAGCGGGGCTTAATGTCCCCATCCCTCCCTCCATCCCCATCCCCGCTGTGACCTGGGTCAACCTCCCTGTGTCTCCATCCCCATCCCACCAGGCTCAGCGTCCCCATCCCACATCCCCATCCCCGCTGTGACCAGGCTCAACGTCCCCATGTCTCCATCCCCATCCCTGTCCCACCAGGCTCAGCGTCCCCATCTCACATCCCCATCCCCGCCCCAGTGGGGCTCAATGTCCCCATCCCTCCCTCCATCCCCATCCCAGCTGTGACCAGGCTCAACGTCCCCATCTCTCCATCCCCACCCCGACCCTGTCACCTTCTGCATCCCCATCCCGCATCCCCACCCTGCATCCCCACCCCTGTCCCACCAGGTTCCGCGTCCCCACCCCGCATCCCCATCCCCACCCCAACGGGGCATCTTACGCCGCCCTCCATGTTTGCAGCGCACACTTGGGCGGCGAAGCATTTCGGCACGCGCTTGAGACATCGCTGTGCCACCCCCTCCGGAGCTGAGCCGGCGGGTGCGTGGCCACCTCGAAAGCCGCTTTTGGGGGTGGCCGTCCCCCGGGGCGGGTTGGCAGTGCGGCGGCTCACCTGCGCCCCGGCCCCGCCGCCTGTTTATATTTGCGCTGTGCTTCGGATATTTTCCATCTGGGGCCTCCCGGCCCCGCCAGCCCCGCTCCCTCCCCCTAACGTAAATGTTTATGGGTGAGTCAGCGTGGGCGAGGGGATCTGCAGCCGGCGGCGGTGGCCGGTCCCCAGATGGGACACCCCGAGCTCTGACCGGTGATGCCACCCTGCCCCGACCCCGCTGCGTCCCCACACCACGCGAAAAGCTGCCGCGGGAGTTTGTGGCTCGGCCGTAATGGGCATGGAGGAGCTTGTGCCCCCGGGTTCTCGGGGTCGGGTTGGGGACCGGGAGCCTCCAGGGACTGCCGTCACCCCCAGCCCCACTGTCCCTTGGAGGCAAAGGGATGCTCCCATCATCCGGCTTCACCCCACAGCCCCTCGTCCAGCCTCCGCCATCGGTCTGGGAGGGGATGAGGCTGGGGAGGGGATGCGGCTGGGGGAGGGGTCCCACGAAGGCAGATGGGACCCCTGGGATCGTTCCGGCTCTCACCCAGCCCCGTCTGTGTGAGAGCACAGCGGGGATAAACTTTCCTCCACCGCCGGGAGCCGGGAATCGCCCTATTTGGCATCGGCGGCGGGTCCTGTCGGGCTGCCATCTCCCAGCTCACGGCAGAGGAATCTGCAGGACCGCGGTGTCACGGGGCGACCCTCGGCACGCGCCGCCCCCGGCACACCGCTGTGCCGTGCAGCGGGAGGGCAGCCCGCCGTGCCCGGGGCCGCGGGGGGCACGGGGCTCCGCACGCCGCCGCTCAGCGCCGCAGGATCAGTCCCGTTCCCCCCACCCCCCGGGTGTTTTGCTGGCACAGCAGAGCGCGGCCCAGTGAAGCAAATTAGAAGCGGAGCAAGGCCGAAATGGCTCTAATTGCAGGTTACGGCGGGCCGGCTGTGCGGCGGAGCCGAGCCCTGCGCGTCCCCGCGTTCCAGCTGCCCCAAATTACAAAGCGGGGCGCGGGCGGCGCGGCCCTGCCCAAGGCCGAGGGGCGCAGCCCTCCGCAGCCGCAGGCAAAAACGGCATCGTAATGGCCGGTGGGCGCTGGCACCGGGGGCTGCCCGGCCCCGCACCGCCGCCACCCCGGGAAGAGCCCGGGGCTGGGATGGGGACCCCCGGATGGGGGCGGTGGGGATCACAGCTGGGGAAGGGTGGGGAGCGTGGATGAGGAGGGATGGGGATGCTGGACAAGGAGTGATGGGGACATTGGCCAGGGAGGGATGCGGACCCTGGACAAAAAATGATGGGGACACTGGACAAAAAAATGATGGGGACTCTGGCTAAGGAGGGATGGGGATGATGGGCAGGGTGGGAGGGGGACACTGGCCAGGATGGGAGGGGGACACTGGCCAAGGAGGGATGGGGACCCTGGCCAGGATGGGATGAGGACCCCGGACAAGGAGGGATGAGGACCCTGGACAAAAAATGATGGGGATTCTGGCTAAGGAGGGATGGGGATTCTGGCTAAGGAGGGATGCGGACACTGGCCAGGATGGGATGGGGACCCTGGACCGTGTGATGGAGACTGGCTAAGGAGGGATGGGGACACTGGCCAGGGAGGGATGAGAACCCTGGACAAGGAAGGATGGGGACACTGGACAAGGACAAATGGGGACACTGGACAAAGAGTGATGGGGACTCTGGCTAAGGAGGGACGGGGACCGTGGCCAGGATGGGACAGTGACCTTGGCTAAGGAGGGATGGGGACACTGGACAAGGACAAATGGGGACACTGGACAAAGAGTGATGGGGACTCTGGCTAAGGAGGGACGGGGACCGTGGCCAGGATGGGACAGTGACCTTGGCTAAGGAGGGATGGGGACACTGGCCAGGGAGGGATGAGAACCCTGGACAAGGAAGGATGGGGACACTGGACAAGGACAAATGGGGACACTGGACAAAGAGTGATGGGGACTCTGGCTAAGGAGGGACGGGGACCGTGGCCAGGATGGGCGCACGGAAGGGAATGGCAGCCCCATCCCCGGCTGGGCTGTGCAGGAATGAGTCCGGCGGCCGCCGGCACTGCTCCAGGCCGGCTTGGCTCGGCAGCATGGCCACCCTCGCACCACCCACCCCACAGATCG
>VUYV01000156.1:66851-97860 GCA_008711295.1 Anarhynchus alexandrinus | reverse complement strand
CTCCGGGGCGGGGGGGGGGGGCGGGGGGGGGTGGGCAGAGCACTGCTGGTGTTGGGGGGGGGGACAGACGACAGGCGGTGCCCCCAGACCCCCAACCCAGAGGCTGCGCCCCGGGGAGCTGCGCAGCCACTGCGTTGGCCTGGGGAACCGCAGGGGGGGGGTTCTGCACCCCTGCCTGCATCCCTGCCTGCACCCCTGACTCCATCCTTGCCCGCACCCCAACTTCATCCCTGCCTACATCCCTGACTCCACCCCTGCCTGCATCCCTGCCTGCACCCCTGCCTGTACCCCTGCCTGCACCCCAACTTCATCCCTGCCTACATCCCTGACTCCATCCTTGCCTGCATCCCTGCCTGCATCCCTGACTCCACCCCTGCCTGCATCCCTGCCTGCGCCCCTGCTTGCACCCCTGCCTCCACCCCTGACTCCATCCCTGACTCTATCCCTGCCTGCACCCCTGCCTATGCTCCTGCCTGCAACTCTGCCTGCACCCCTGACTCCATCCCTGCCTGCACCCCTGTCTGCATCCCTGACTTCATCCCTGACTCTACCCCTGACTCCAGCCCTGCCTGCACTCCTGCCTGCACCCCTGCCTGCGGTCCAAGGCAGAGCTGCCTGTGCCATGGAATCTCCAGACCGGGGCATTTAGGAAACGGTCTCCTGAAATCAAGGCTGGGGGGGGTCTCAAGCGCTGTTTGCCCCCGTGCCCCGCTGCCAACCTCCTCCAGTGATGCCGGGGCACCGAGCCCGACATGGTCCCCGTCCCCCTTTGCCCCCCACGTGGCCTTGGTGGCCGTGCCCCCACCAGCTGTGCCTGTGCCCAGGCAGGGCAGGAGGGTTTGGGTTGCAGGGCTGGGCACGGGGCCGGGACCCGGCCATGCCATGAAGGGCAGCTGGGTGGGGGCTCCTGGCACAGCATCAGCGGGAGGCATTTTGGGGGTGCCAGCACCCCCCCGTCCCCCCCACGGCGGCTCAGCCACATGGCCGTGGGATGGAGTTTTACCTCCGTCCTCGTGGGCAGAAACACCCTTGCAACAAACTCCCCCGCCGCCCTCTTCCCCCAACTTGCACCCCAAAAAGCGTCCCCCTTCCAGCGATGCTGCTGGGATGATGGGGGGGGGGGGCACTGGGAACTCCCCCTCTTGCAGGAAGCCCCCCTCAGCCCCCAGCTGGATTTCGGCTGGGAGGGGGCCGGGGGCTGCCTGCCCCTCGCCGGCCTCCCACGCTCCCTCCCCAAACCGGCCCTAATGAGAACAAGCTGGTCCCGGGCTGCGGCGCGGGAGGAGGAGAAGGAGGAGGAGGAGGAGGAGGAGGAGGAGAAGGAGGAGGAGGAGGCTCCATCCCGGCAGGCAGCAGAAAGGGGCGCGAGGCGACGAGGTGCGCGGGACAGACCCCCATCCTCCCGGCTCCCTCCCGCCGACGCGGCGGCTGCAGGCGAGGTGAGGATCCCGCCAGCAACACCAGCCCAGCTCCCCAATTTTGGGGTGGCTCTGGTCGCGGCTGCCCCACGGGCAGGGGTGCCGTGGCGAGGACTGGGCACGGTCCCCGCGGCGGGACGTGGGATGGAGCCGACCGCGTGCCCGGGCACGGTTCGGAGGATGCGGCGCCTGGACAACATCAAAATTGTGACTTTGCCGAGCGTTTGGGGAGCGGAGGGGAGAGGAGAGGGGTTCGCCTCTGTCCGGCCGAGCCGGAGCCAGCGATGCGCTGCGGGTCTGGGGGTGGCGATGGGACGGGGACGGGGATGGGATGGGGGATGGAGGGCTGGTGACGGCCATGGGAACGAGCCCTGCTCTTGGCACGGATTTGGGCTTCGCTCGGCCCCACCGTTGTTCCGGCCGCTCATCAGCTCCGCTTGCTAACGGCGAATTAATGCCTTCGCCGTCTCCCTGCCGCAGCCGAGGGGCCCCTCTCTGCCGTGAAGGTGGCGGTGGAGGAGGATGAAGGGGGTCACCCCCACCCCAAAAAAAAACCCCTTGTCCTGGCGGTGCCGCCGTTACGGCAGCGAGCCCAGAGCCCACAGCAGCAGCGACGACCGCAGTGAGCCGGGAGGGTCGGGGGTCCAGGGGTCCGGGGGCGCCTCCCGCCTCCGCCGCCGTTTGTTTGCTCTGGTTTAATGCAAACCAGATTTTGCAGCCGGGACGGAGCCTGAAAGCCAAATCCCGCTGCTGGAGCGCCTCCCGGTTTGCGGCGCTGCTGGGTTGGCTTTGCCTGGAGGTGGGGGGGGGAAAAATGGGAGGTGGGATGGGATTTGGGCAGGGGGGCTCAAGGATGAGGGAATTGTCCCAGGGGGTCCCCGCTGAGGGATGCGGGGAGCTGCTTCGTGAGACCGTCCCGTGGGGAGAGCTCCGGGAAGGGCTCAATGGCGTTACGTGGCACGGCGCAGCCGAAACGCACTGCCGTCCCCCGGGAACGCACTGCGACGCGCTGGGGAGGGTCGCACCCCACTCCCGAACCCCATGGGGGTGCAGAGCTCGGCCGGGGGTGCTCATCGCTTTGGGCTGTGTGTGCGGGGATGGGTAACGCTCATCCCATATCCTACGGCACGCCATCCGGCAGAGAGGAGCGCGACACGGCGAGGGGATGGAGCTGGACTTCACCGGGGATGCTCGGGCAGACGGGACCCCCCACCCCGTCCACTGCACCCCCAGCTCCGGGGCTGCCCCTTTGCAAAGGCTCTGGGGGGGGGGAGGGGGTCCCGCACTCAATCCCAGCACCGCTCGGCCGCCGCGGCGGCACCGGGGTGAAATCCTACCGCCAACCTATTTTTAGCCACGCTCAAGCTGGGAATCGTTTGTAACGGTCCGCGCCGGGACGAGCGGTTGGGAAATGCCGTTCGCGCCGGGGGCCGGCCCCTTCTGCTGCGTCGCCTGTGTCAAAGTTTCCACTGGAAACCTCAATTTCTCAGGAATTTTCTAATCGGCCAAATGACCGTTGACTGAAGTCGGTTCTTGGCGGCGGCCCCGGTCCCCTCGCCGCGCACGCAGCGTCCCCCAGGCTTGAGCAATCCCATTCAGCTGGTTTCCATCTTTTTTTTTTCTGGTTTTTTTTTGCAGCGTCTCGTTGCAAAACAAACGCAGCCCCTCGCTTGGCGTCAGGGCAAGGAAAACCGAGCTGCTTTTTTGCTTTTCTTAAGGATATTCGGCCGGGTTGGATTCAGCCAGAGCTAACCGTCGGCGGTTCGACGCTTCTGCTTGTCCCCTCCGGTGCCGGAGCCGCAGGCGGGGTGGGCACATCGTGGGGCTTCGCTCGGGGCAGGGCTGGAGGGGGGTCTCGCTCCATCGGGGTGTAAATATTTCATTAATATTTAATATTATGTTAATATTTCACCCTCCCTTCTGCATCTCGCAGGCTGCCGTGCACAAGCCCCAGGGGAGATGGCGGTGCGGCCGGCGATGGGCGCGTGGCTGCTGCTGCTGCTGGCGGCGGTGGCCCCAGCACGTTCGGCAGCACCCCGGCACGCCGCGGTGCTGCCCGACGGCGGGGGCAGCGGGGACGGTGAGGAGGTCTCGGCCGCGCCGCCTGTCCACCGCGTGACGCCCGGGATCGGCCCGACGGTGGGGGACGCGGCGGGGACCACAGTCACCAACAGCTCGGCGCCGGGCGGCGTGCTGGACGGGCTGGTGGACTTCTTCAAGGAGTACATGCTGCTGGTGGTGGTGGTGGGCTCGCTGGCCTTCGTCCTCCTCTTCATCATCTGCGCCGCCGTCATCGTCCGGCAGAAGCACAAGGCGTCCGCCTACTACCCCTCCTCCTTCCCCAAGAAGAAGTACGTGGACGAGCGGGACAAGGCTGGGGGGGCCCGGGCTTTCAACGAGGTGCCGGAGAAAGCCCCCGACCCCGGTGCCGAGGAGCCCCTCGACTGCAGCCGGCAGCTGCAGGCAGACATCCTCGCCGCTGCCCAGAACCTCAAATCCCCCCCCAAGGCACCGCTGGCCAACGGGGCCCGGGGGGAGCAGAAATCTTCCCCCGAGGAGGAAGAGGAGGAGGAGGAAGGAAGCAAAAAATCGGGAGATGAGCATCCCACTGAGCCCCCTCCCCAAAATCCAGGCGCTGAGGAAGCGGCGGGTGCAACAGGAGCAGGGGGTGAGGGGACCCCCAGCGCAGCCCAGGACGGCCCCCCGGCCCCCACCGGCATCTAGGGGACAGCGACCCGGTCCCGGGTGAGCCCGAGGAGCCGCTGGCTCGGGGTCGGGGGGCGAACACCCTGCAGACACGCGATGGACATGGTGGTTTGTTGTTCCATACGTACGAAGCCCCGATGAAGCACCCCCTGCTCCCCCCGACCCCTCCGTGGCCCACCCGCCCTCACGCCAGCCGGACACTGTGGCAAAGCCATGGGTTTTTTTTCGGCAGAGGGTGTTTTTGGGCAGTGCTGGAGTGCCGTCATCCCATGGCTCCTGCTGTCCGAGGGGATTTTCCCCATCCCTGACCACCGGGTGGGCACCCCCCCCTTCTCCGGTGCTGCGCCGGGCAGCCCTCATCCTCCACCACACACCGCCAGCTCTCTCCAAAATGTAATTTTACTAATTAGCGGCATCCTGGCCCCTACCGGGAGCTGCATCCTCCGGGCAGCGACACGGCACTGCAGCCGGGGGGGTCTGTGCAGCCATATCCCCCCTCTTCCCCCTGGCTGTGGGGAGCGGGACAGGGGCTGGACGCGACCTCGGGCACCGTGGGCTGGCTTTGCTCGTCACTGTGACCACCGAGGACGGGATGGCCTCGGCCATGCTTGCCCAGCTATGGGGACACTGGGAAGGGAATGTAGTGGCAACGACCCGTCCTCAGCCATGACCCGAGGGCAGCCCAGAGCCCCGCTGGACTTTTGCCTTATTTTCTTAACCCCTTCAGCTAATAATAAAGATATTTCCTACGCAGAGCTCCTCTCCCGTGTGTTTCTGCAGCTCGTGGCATGGCCAAGGCAGAGTCCCCAAATCTGTTTGCCTCTTCAGGGCCTTCCCTGCATCACACTGGGGTCAGGGCACAGCCGGTTTCAGCTCCACAGGTGCCCCCAGAGCCCGGCAGGCGCAGCCGGCCCGGCCGTGCTTTGGGGTGAAGGTTATCTGCGTGGGTGAAACCCCAGGAGAAGGTGCTTATCGCTCACAAAATCTGTACGTCAACACGCCGTTTCTGGGAAACTTTTATCTTGCACCCCACAGCCGAGGGCGGTGGAAGGGGGGAGCTGCGGTGCCGCCGCACACCTCGGCACCGGGACGCAGCTGCGCCCAGCGGGGACGGCCGGCAAAGCTGGAAGGCAACACAACCCCATATCCCTCCATCCCTGTATCCCTACATCCCCGTATCCCAAGAGCGCGCTGGCTTTTATCTCCCTCTTGCACTTCGTCCAGTAGCTCTCACAAGCACAATGAACCGATTCTGCCCCAAAGCGGACGTGGGCGTCTGGAGTTTCCCTGAATTTTTATATATATTTTTTTTTAACTGGGAAACCGCAGGACTGTTCCCAGCAAGTGAGGCACATTCCTCCTCGCTGCAGGAGACAGGGGCCGTGCCCGGGGCCAGCGTCCCGCACGTGGGGTGGTGCTGAGCTGAGGTATTGCAAGAGCGATCTTGTGAGCGACAAAACCACAGCAGCAAGAACACGTGGTCTGCTCTGCTTTTAAAAAACCCAAAAGTTGTGGACAGATGTATCCGAACGAGGCACTTATTTTTAAGTGTGGGTTTTTATGTTTTTAAAACACCCTAGCTAGGAAAAAAAAAAAAAAAAAAAAAGGCAAGTAAGGTTTCTTGGGCAGTTTAAAATCTTAAGAGGAGGTAGAGTTTTAAAATGTGTTTTCTGTTTGTTTTGGAAATCCATGGAAATACTCCCCTGGAAAAGAGCAGCCACCAGAAGGCACAGGAGAGCAGGGCGGCCTGGAGCAGAGGGTAAGCTGTGCCACATCACCCCAAAACATTTAACTTTCCAACGCTGCCGTGCCCCCAGCTCACACACAGCGTGCAAATCCTCCCGTAGGTGAACATCAGCCACGCTCACCCCGTGGCCAGCTCCTCCGGCAAAGCTCAGCTGAACTGTGCTCCGCGGGATGCAGAGGGGTCCCCAGAGGGCACAGACCTCCCCCTCTGCTCTCCCGGGAGCTTCCCCTCTGCTCGACATCCCAGCTACGCCATTCCCCTCCTGCGTGCAAACCCCAGGGTGCATTTACTCTGTTTTAACAGAGCATTTGGCCAACCGAAAAGTTGAATCCTTACAGAAGACACTCCAAAATTAAGATTGTTCCTCTGACAGAAGGTTCAAGACCCGAGCATTAAGTCGTGACAGGGTGTGAGCAGAAGCCCTGCACCCAGCCCCTGTCACCCACCAGCATCTTGCCGGTGCCCTCTAGCGCCGGCTGAAGGGTCCCAGCACCCCGGTGAGGAGGAACCCGCACACGCGCTGCCAAATGAAACGCCCACACAGCTGCAGTTCGCGGGCAGACGCGCCGCCCCACGTTTGTATACTGCATCGGTACACAGACTGATCTGCAGTTCCGACAGAAACATTAAGACCAAGGCAATGTTTCCCGCTAAATTCTGTAAAATATTAGGCAAAACTATACATCTTCCAAAAAAAAAAAAGTGCAGCCCTTCCAGTACCGGAACAGCAGGATTTTCTCTCGAGAGAAGCCACCGAATTCTCCACAGCTGAGCAGTCTTCTTCCCTCTAACATTCCAAATGCAGTCATGACAGGACACAGGCTGATGAAACACCCGCATCCCAGTGGCGTAAGCACTACGAGAGTGGCTGTACACACACGAACGGTGACACGTTGTGCGTAAGTTGTGCGTATCTTACAGCTTTGTATAGTAGTGCGCAGGATCCTACTAAAAGCTAGAATAATTGCACCGCAAATTTAAGTGGAATGAAAACAAGCTTTACAGTCAAGTTTAAGCGTTGTTTGCTTTCTTCTCTGACTCTTCTTTGTTCGGATCCTGCTTCAACTTGTAATCAGCCAAGGCAGCCTTGATTGCGTCTTCAGCCAACACTATAAACAAAACAAGACAAGGATTTCAAGGACAACGAAAAGAACAAAAGAAAACAAGAGCAGCCAGCAGTGACCACTGCTGCCGGTAGCACCGGTCGGCACCTTAGAAGTAGAATGTCAGAATCTGTAAACTTCTTATGAGTCTGCTGAGCTATAGAGTCCAAAAGATGAAAGAGATATGAAAAGTCTTAAAATAACCCCAAAAACTGAACATAAGCAAGTTTCTCTTGTGGGCCAACCTCAGTTGTTCTTTATGCAGAAACTTTATTTGGAAAATAACGCTCAGAAGCATCTGCGCTATTCCCAGAACTTCCCCTCTCGCATACATGTTTGCGTTTGAACTTTCACCGCTTGGTCCTTTACTTACTAGAGCAGTGCAGTTTGACTGGAGGCAGGCAGAGCTCTTTAGCGATATCCGTGTTCTTGATTTTCAACGCTTCATCAACCTGAAACACAGCGCGTAGTCACTGCTTACACAAGGTACAACACGGGCTACCAAGGCGTTTGCTGTAAGACTACTTTAATGCTCCAGAGCCAACAGAATCCACACAGAGGAACATCTCGGCTGCCAGGGGCAGGGAAGGATGTCAGAATTAAGGAATGTCTCCGATTGAGCCGTGGTGAGAATGAACCAAAGCATACCAGTGTCACAGACTAAGTGCCACTAGGGATATTCTTCTATGCTTATCTTTTGTCATAATATAGAAATGCATTTCTTGTGTGGCAGAAAAAGAGCACAAATAATCTAAAGACGCTCCATAACTAAGCTTTCTCTGAGAACCCACGATCAGCATGTTTTTGCTTTCTGCATAAGACACAGAGTACTTCCCTGCAGATTAACGGAGGTTCCTGGAAAAGACAACTATTGCTCTAGAAATCAGAGCACTAACAGGGTTGACAGTCACTGCTTTCTAAGCTACGGTACCACACCGCGCGACGTCAGTGCTGGGATTCCTATGCCACCGTTTCCTACACAGTCCCACCACAGAACACAAGCAGGTTTGAAACTTTGAAGGCTTTCCGCAGTGTCACCTCCGACTCCGGCGGGGACCCTTACCGTTTTCCCTTTGACCCACTCCGTTGCCAGCGAACTGGACGCGATCGCTGACCCGCAGCCGAAGGTTTTGAAACGAGCATCGACGATCTTCCCGTTCTCGTCCACTTCCACCTGCGAGAGTGTCGGTGGCAACTCAAGCAGTGCCAGGCGCCCCAGGGGCACCCTCTCAGGCCCAGGCAGGGCCCTGGCTCCCACCGCGCCCTCGGGAGCAGGACAGGGCCTGCCCGAGCCCCAGGGGACGCCTCAGGGCCGGGGCGTGTGAGGGAAGGCCGCGCTGCAGCCCCGAGGAGAAGGTTCGGGCCTTGCAGCAGCCCCAGGCGAAGCCCTCCCCCGGTGCCAGCGGGTCCCCAAGGTCACCTGCAGCTTCATGACGTCGCCACAGGCCGGGGCGCCCACCAGGCCGGTGCCCACGTTCTTGGCGTTGCGGTCGAGGGAGCCGACATTGCGCGGGTTCTCGTAGTGATCCACCACCTGCCGGGGCACCGCGTCACCAACGGCCACCGCGTGTCCCCCCCACACACACCCCCCACCCCAGCCCGGCCTCCCCACAGCCCCTCGGCCCCTCACCTTCTTGTGGTAGCCCAGCCTGGCCACCGCCTCCCCGCGCCCGGGCCGCAGCAGCACCGCCCCCGCCGCCCTCAGCGCCGCCATCTTGAGCCTGGCGGGGGGCGGGAGGCCCCGCGCCGCCCTTTTATAGCCTCGCGCGGGGCGGCCCCGCCTCTGGCCCCGCCCCCGCGCCGCCTCAGGCCGTTGTACCCCGAGCGCGGCGGGGTGCGCCGTGCGGGGGCCTGAAGGCCGCCTGGGGAAAAATAAACCCCCGCGCTGTCGCGGAAACGATCGATAATCGCTATTTCCGATCACGACGCCGTTTTTATCGCGACGCCCGGCGCATGTGCGGACCGCGGCGGCCACACTCAATATGGCGGGCGGGCGGTGCCGCGCACGCCCCGGCCCTCCTCGGAGGCCCCCTGACCGCCAGGCCCCGGGGTGCCCGCGGCGCCGCCGGTGTTGCGGCCGAGAATACAAGGGGACCGGCCCCGGCGGCGCTCGCCGCAGCGCGGCCCCGGTGCGCGGACGAGCGCGGTGTCCTGCGGGAGGTGGTTCGCCCCTCTCCTCGCAGCGCTCGCTCGGCGGCAGTGCGCGGCGGCGGGACAGGCGCCGCGGGGACAGCCCCGGCAGGCGGCGGAGCGCGGGTGCCTGCGAAAGGAGCTGCATAAGATGGCGGCGGCGGGAGCCGAGGCGGCTGCGGTGGCGGCGGAGGAGGAGAAGCGGTTGCCGGAGGGTGACCCCGAGTCGGGGGGTGACTCGGAGGATGAAGGCGATTCGGACTCGTCTGGAGACGGCGAAGATGAGGAGAAGGAGAATGAGGCCGAGATCCAGCGGCTGGAGGAGCAGGTGGGGCCCGCCTGGGCCGGCAGCGGTGTGGGGAGGGGGCGGCGGGGGAGCACCGTGGCCTCGGCCCGGGCCCGGCTCCCCGGCCCAGGGGAAGCGGCGTTAGAGGCCTCGTCCTGCGGCGGTGATCCGCCTGCGGTGCTGCGAGAGAGGCCCTGGCCCCGGGCGCCCCGCCGGAGCGGCCCCGGGGCTGTGGGGAAGGGTCGCCCCGGAGAACCGAGGCCTCCTCCTCTCCGGGAAACCTCGGAGCGGGGCGAGACCCAATCTTCGCGGGGTCTTCCTTTTTGTGGCCGCCTGCTGGAGCGGCTGCGGCGGTAACGGGAAAAAACCCCACGGCTGCTCCTGTAGTTTGAGGCTGGGAACTGTCAAGGCGCGAATGTTCGGAGTCTGAAGTGGAAACTAAGCGTTTGGGGTTTTTTTTGAGAGGGAAGTTGGAGAGGAGAGCCTTTTCTTTGAAAAAATTAAAACACACTTGATTCTGTTGAAGTAGGCTTTCTTCATTTTGCTCTCCGTATCTGTTTCTGCAGCTGGTAGCTGCTGAGCAGTAACCTTGAAAGCTTAGAGCCGTAGGCTAAGCTCTAAGCTTAACTTTAAAGCTCTATTAAACTTGGAAGTGTTTTTTATAAATGACTGTCTGCTTGTGACTTGAAAGCATCTTGCAAACAGTAGTGAAGTTTGGCTCAGCTCTGTGCGGGAAGATAGGTGTTGTCTTGGCTGTGTGAGATTTGTGTGCCCCAAAAGAAAGTATGATCTGTTCTGCTAAATGTTTTCTGATTTCTTCACGGCTGTCACTCAACAATGCTTTTAAAAAATAATGTTTATTTGTTTTTAAAGCTTTCCATCAATGCTTTTGACTATAACTGTCACTTGGATCTGATAAAGCTGCTGCGCCAGGAGGGAGAGTTGGTAAAGCTCAGAAGAGCGCGTCAGAAGATGAGTGAACTCTTTCCACTTACTGAAGGTACAGAGCATCTTCTGCTCATGTTGCAGCCAATACTGCTTAAGTGTCATCCATGTAAAACACCACTGTTTCAGTAAAGAAATTATGTGTTTCTGCCAGGCTTCGACAATGTTGTTCTGGTCCAGAGAAACCTAAAACAATAGATTTGGGACTCCTTAAACTCTGAGTGCTGCAAGCGTTAACACTTGCATTGAGCTCAGCCTCTGGCAGACACAGGGTAGCGACCCTGTTGCAGGAATTTGAGTTCTTGCCACTTGCAACTGTGCTGTCCTGCCCTGTCCTCTGCCAGAGGCTGCTGTGGTAGTGTGGAACTGGTGGGAGGAGGCTGTTTGGGTGTTCCCAGCTACTCCGGTCTCTGGTCTGCCCGTCCGTTAGCTGGGGAAGTTGCTGCTGGGATGCGACCTGCTGTAGCCCAGGGCCAGGCGTGTGTTTGTGTGTGGTGGATGCCTTTTTGGTTACTGGTGCACGCCGATCCTCTGCCCACGGTACTGATAAATTGCTGCTTGCAACATCTGCTCTCTTTCAACAGAAGTGTGCTTGTTCAGTACTAATTTGAAAAGGTCTCTACCAAACTTTTCTTTTAAACTAATTGTGCGTAGTTGCGGAGGCTAAAATTGGTCTCCATGTTTTTAAGTCTGTTACTAAAAACTCTCATAAAAAAGGCAACAAATGGATTTACCTTATTCTTTCTGAACATTGGTGATGTATTCTAAACTCCTTCCTTTCAGAAATTTGGCTGGACTGGTTGAAGGATGAGATAAAAATGGCTTCTGAAAGCTCTGAGCGAGAGAAAGTTTATGAGCTGTTTGAGAGAGCTGTGAAAGACTACATCTGTAAGTTGTTAATATACACTATAAAATGTGTTGGGTTACATTCAGATTATGGCTTTTTCTAAGAAAATGTCTTCCTTCTGTTATAATGCAGAAATTGGATCAAAAATATTAGTGTGAAGTGATCCTCAGTTGTTGTGGAGCGTTGGAGTTAAAGGCCATTCAAAGGCAATGCTTTAAGTACTCTTGCTGTCTTCAAGATCTTCTAAATGAATGTTGTAAGAAGTTTTAAATGCATACTTTGCACTTCTCTAATCTCTAAAAAGCAGCAGGTATTGCACTCACTTAGTGAGCGCTTTCAGGGTAGGTAACCATAGCCATGCTGCGGCACCAGGCTCTGATTGTTCTCGTTAAAAGTAAGGGAAGTACATGGTGTCTTGACCTTCTGTTTCTTGGGATCTACCTGCAGCCATAGCTTAAAACTTTTAGCTTAAAGCACTGAGTAACTGTGTGTTCTTTGGCTGTTGTGGTGAGGTGCTGAAAACATGAAGCCCGAAGAAGCAGAGAGGGCTTGGTAGCGTTGAGGCAATCCCTTGCAGAAGCTGTGTACAGAATGTCTCATTACAGCACCGACATAACTATCCTCACAGAGTGTGGGTGATCGTTCCGGAAGAAGGAATGAAGAGATGAAGAACTGAGAGGGAACTGGATTTGCTGGATGGATTGCGCTTGGGGTTTGGAAAGATTTCTGGAGCCTGAGATGTGCAATCTGACATCCGTTGGTTGGGTGGTCTGTGCTGGGGGTCCCTGAACCTAATTTGCTGAGATACTGCTATTGGTGGAAGAGGAGCCAGGCAGCTGACGCTGTTCTAGCAAATCCTCCTCCTTCATAGTTACGCTGCTTAAGCAGTTGCTCAACAGGCAAGTGTAGGAGTCTGGAAAGAGAAGGAGGACCTACTTTAATCTGAGTTCTGTAGGAGTGCGACAGCTTTGTGGTCCTAGCTCCGCACATGTGCTCAAGAAAAGTCAAGTTCCTGGTAGGGGGTGTCTTGATGCGTCTCTGATGTAGCTTGGGTACCAAAGGTGGTGTACAGGAGTCAATCTGGGTCAGTAACAACCAGGAGAGTGACTTCTTTCAGAAGGCAGTTTTAGCAGCTGGTATTGAACCAAGAGCATAGAATAAAATACTTTAATTTTTCTTTACTACATTGGACGGTCAAGAAAATTGTCATGTGTTGGTTTATCTGTGGATGTTAGGGAAGTGGAGAGATGCCTCTCTTATTTTTGAGGGGATTAGATCATCTGTTTCTCATAACTTTGTTTAGGTCCTGAAATTTGGCTGGAATATGCGCAGTATTCGATTGGTGGCATTGGCCAGGAAGGAGGAATTGAGAAAGTTCGCTCAATATTTGAGAGAGCGTTAACTGCGGTTGGACTGCATGTGACAAAAGGAACGGCTCTATGGGAAGCATACCGCGAGTTTGAGAATGCCATACTGGAAACAGCACAGGTAAGACCAGTTTCCTGGGCTCTTGTAAGAAACGGGTTGGGGTGTAGTTTCTGAAGGCATCTTGTGCTGCTCCCCTCGTCAGTCTCTTCAGAGAAAAGAGGGTGTAATGTCACGCAGTTGTGTCTTTTCAGCTGTAGAAACCGAGCCTTTGGTCTGGGAAAAACATTCTTTGTATTTAGTTGATAATAGTAATGGATTTGTGTTTTAAATAAGACAATAAAATGTCATATCTGGAAGCAAATTTCCACTCTGCTTCTTTAGCTTGAACTGACAAGAAGAGCTTTAAATTGAGTAACTTCGTTATGAAACAGTGTTCTTGCCAGCGAATGTTTTTGCAGATAGTCAATCATGTTTGTATTTCTAGGCTGTTTTCTACTTCAGCTTTTAACTCATTCATTTTTTCACCCTTTTTGTGACTTTTGGATGATAGTATATTATCCTTGGAACACGCTGTTTGACATCTACAAAAGATACCTTTACAAGGTGCTCTAACAAAGGAGTAATGGGAGAACACCCTTTCATTCACAAACAGAAAGCAAGCTGGAAGTTTTAAATTATCTGTCCACACACCGGGGATTTATTGAAAAACTATTTGGCAGCCCAGTGGGTTTGTGAAATGGCACGGTCACATGTGGCTTGCTGTTTTTTCAGGTTATCGTTTCCCTATACATGTGTCAGCTTTCAGTGAGGAGTGCTTTTCACATTCATCCAGCTTCTGAGTCTAGCGATTTCCAAGTTTTAGCTTTCACAGCAGTGACCTGAAATGCGAGTCTGTCCTTCAAGGATCATTTAGAGCTTGGACCCCCAACCCATAAACAATACCCCTTCGTGTTCATCAGCTCAGGCTTGAGGGAACTGATTAAATTTCAATCCTTTTGTTTGTAGCCAGCTCCTGGCAGCGTTCCATCGCCTGAGCAGCAGCAGATGCTCTGCAGCCAGCTCGAGAAGATCCACACGCTGTTCAGGCGCCAGCTGGGGATCCCGCTGTTAGGTAAGAGCCGGTGCACTTGGGGAGACGGCATGGATAAGCTGCGTTATGGTGATCCAGCCATTAGTCATGATTATTCTTTTGGTAGAGCCACGCAAACTGCAGCTGTAGTATTTGTGAATTCTTTAATCGGTGACATTTGCCTGTCTCTGTGGCCTCTTGAATGATGCACAGATCCCTTTTGTTCAGAGATACTCTTACTCGTTGAAACTTGGTTTATCTGTTTCTTCAGTATGTAATTTGAGGCTATTTAAAGTACAAGTGATGAGCACAAAGCATGGTTGTTAGGAACTAGGAATTCAGCTGTGATGATCACTACATAAGAACCTCGGTTGGTAACGAATGGCACATGCTGACAGCTGGATTGTTAGAATTCTGCCATATCTGCTTCGTTCTTTAACCTCTGAGTCCCTTTTCTTGTGGCTTTGCTTGTAGGAGAAAGTTAAACGCAGTTCTTTGACTTCTCCACTTGCATATTGAAAGAATTTGGGTTGATCTCTTTTCTTTAAAGCCTTGGGAAAATCTTGCCACTTTGGTTTTCTAAATCAAAATCAGCAGCTTTAATATAACTTGTCCTGAATTTGTGTTGTAGTGCACTGTATAAGATGAAGTGTCTGAACCCTGAAACCATGCAGTAGTATCTTAACTGTAGTGTGACAGTTAAGATACAAAAGTGTAAACAGAAATACAAATGTGTTAATCAACATTCAACCTATATTTGATATTATTTAGCCTAATAAGTTATTGATGTGGTTTATGCCTGTTTTTAATAGATATGGAGGCTTCATATGCTGAATATGAGGAATGGTCAGAAGATCCGATCCCAGAAACAATAATAAAGAACTACAAAAAGGCTCTGCAGCAGTTGGAGAAGTGCAAACCATATGAAGAGGCACTGGTACTGCTGTTACTCATACCTTGCTTAAAAACTAAGAGTTAATTGCTTTGGGGTGATTTCTTTTTTTTTTTCTTTTCAAAATTTTATTATCTTTCTAGTCACAGAGATGAAGCTGCTACGTATTGGTAGGTGACTTTTGGTTGTGAGCAATGTGAGACAAGAAGCCTCACAACTGGGTGTACTGGAAACTATTTAATCTATTGACTGTGTCAGGCCACCCTAAGGTGCAGTCGCGTACTCTGGCTGTTTCTTCCAGCATCGATGAACATGCTGGGCTGAGAGGAATAAAAAGTAGGGATCTGAACGGCTTCAGAGCCAGGGTGGTATTCGGAGATACGTGAAAATCAGAAGCTGCTGACATTTAGCAGGCCAAGCTCTTGTGTGAAATTTTGCACGAGACCTACTCTGAGTAACAATTGAACTGTTTGAATCATGCTTTTTTTTCAGAAGATTTTAATTTTTTTATATCTTTGTTTTGTAGCTGGGTGCTGAAACGCCAAAGCTAGCAGAATACCAAGCTTACATCGATTTTGAAATGAAAGCAGGTGATCCAGCTCGCATTCAATTGATCTATGAGAGGGCTTTGGCTGAGAACTGCCTTGTGCCTGATCTTTGGGCACGCTACAATCAGTATTTGGTAAGGACACAAACCAGATGTTTGTGACTTTATTTTCCTGTTTTCTTGGGTTTTTTTTAATCTTAGTGGCTGATAAACGAACAACCGGTAAGTTCTACTTCAGTCCTGTCCCTTAGTCTTTAAATTCTTCAGAAACTGATTTTCACCTCGCCTTAGGCTTCTTCCCGTTTTCAGTGGTGTGTCTATTGATCAAGTGAGCATTTGCTTACTTTTTCCTCCAGTTGTGTGTTTTCTCTGCAGAATTTGACTGGGTGTGGGCTTTAAGGCTTGCGTTATCTGGCAAAGAGTTGACTAGGTGTGACCAGCTGTACTGTAAGCCCCGACGTTGTCTCTGGCTAGTCATCCAGAGGCATTGCTTTTGAGGATGTCCCTCATTTTCTTCTAGCTTTTGTAGGCAAAGCAGTTCAGTGGTGCCTGAATCACTGGGGAAGCCTGCCTGTCCTTCAGGACGCAGGTCAATTAGTGTCGGTGCTTGTTTGAGGGCTGCCAGTGCTCTCCTAAACGTTTTACAGTGGAGAACAACTAATTTACCAACAAGCCAAAGCAAACCCAGATGTTTAGTCCATATTTACACGTGGGCAAGTTAATGCGCTTGAAAAATGATATTGAAGTTGAGAGGCAGGGTTTTCGTGTGTACAGCAGGTCAGTCTAATAAGAGGTGAGTGTAAATCGCTATGGGAGGCTTATCTGGGCTGAGTTGCTCCGTCATGCCTTTATCTCACCAGCTTGAGACAGCAGGTTGCGGGTGGAACAGCGCCTGCCTCCCTTGAGTAGATTGTGTGTGCACCCCCTTTCTTGTATCCTTTCCTCCCCTCTTCTAAACATACCAACAGCAGTTGGGAATTTTCTCGGTGCCTTTATTGCATTTATCTCATTGGCAGAAAATACCTCACTGGCTTGGTTGGAAACAGACAGTTAGGTATCGCAGGTGGAATATGTGATGGAGTTCTTGTTTGTGTTGCTTCTGAGCATATCCTTTCTGTTTTGAAGGTGTTCACGGGGGTTTGGGGACTACAGAATTTAAAATACTCATCTTTTCGTAATTTTTCAAGTATAAAATGGAAGTACTGTTTTAAGGCGTTGGCTTTTTACAAGCTCGTATGTCTTATGGGCTCTCTGGCTAATAGGAACTGAAAACTTTGTTGTATTATTTTTTCAGGACCGGCAGCTGAAAGTGAAAGAGTTGGTCTTGTCAGCTCATGACCGCGCTGTTAGAAACTGTCCCTGGACGGTCGGGTTGTGGATTCGATACCTTTTGGCGATGGAGAGGCACAGAGTTGACCACGGCATTATTTCTGGTAAAGAAAGACCATTTCAGCAAGACTCCTTTACACTACAGAACTGCTCTTTGTGTTCTGAATAATGCGTGACAAACGGTGACCTGTAGGATGTTGTAGGATTTGTTTTCATCCTACCACAACAGTCTTAAAGTGTGCTTCTAGGGCAAAGCTGCTTTCGTTGAGCAGCTTCAATTCTGAGCGAGCAATTTACTTCAACATTGCATGAACATTACTGAATTAAACTGACTTTTACATTCGCTTCCTAAACCAATTTAGCATATGTAGGTTTTCTTGTATTCTCCTGTATTCCTAGAAATGTAAGGTGTATATACTTCTTTGTGCTGTACACTGTAGCTTGCTGATTTTTGTCAAGATTTGAAAAGTAAATATGTTTGTGTGGGTGTGTTTTCCCCGTTTCTTTCAGAAATGTTTGAAAAAGCTCTGAATGCAGGTTTTATTCAGGCAACGGACTACGTAGAAATCTGGCAGGCATATCTTGATTACCTGAGAAGAAGGGTGGATTTTACACAAGGTATATACGATATATGTGTGAATAAATATTTAAACTGTTTTCTATGTACACCTCTGAAACAGTGGTATTACTTTCTGACTGGTTAGTGTCTATAAAATAAAAATGTCCTGCCTTATAATTTAGGTACTTCATCTTTTTTTGTTATGCATGTAGTGAGTTTTACTGAAGTTATAAACTTTGGTTTACCCCCCCCCAGTAAAAAAGTGTGGGTGTTAGGAAGAGGTTTTAGTGGATGGGAGATGAAAATTAAGTTATTATTTTAAGGCAATTCTTTCTTTTTTTCTAAAGACTCGAGTAAAGAACTGGAAGAGCTGCGGTCTGCATTTGCACGTGCTGTGGAGTATTTGAAACAAGAAGTGGAAGAGCGTAAGTTAAATCATCCAATATGTTGGTTTCTCTTGTTCAAAATAATCTTTGTAAGACTAGTTCTCCACACAGTATTTAACTTGTCTTCAAGTGTCTCAAACATTTTAAGAAAACTACAGATAAACATTCCATCTACAATGTAGAGTTTGTTTAATAAACACTTTATTTCCAAGAGCAATTCACAAACAGTACTTATTTTTATTCTCAGGATTCAGTGAAAGTGGAGATCCATCCTGCACCATCATGCAGAACTGGGCAAGAGTTGAGGTGATGTTTCTATCTGCTGTATTTAAACTGCCAGACTAGAGTTTCGTTCGTTTTAATCGATTGTTTTAATATTCCAACCACAGAGTGCAATCCTCTTGTACTTCGGTGTTTTGTCTGGGTAACTTCAATGAGTAAATCTTTCTTCTTCCACTCCCGTCTGGACTGGCCAAGCACGTAGCGTAGCTTCAGGCTTTAAGCATGACCTCCCAGGAAAGAAACAGCATTCTCCTTGTGAAAGTTGTCAGGACTTGGCATGTTCATGCTGCCACGACTGCAGTGTGGTACAGAGATCTGTGAGTAACTTAGCGGGCTGGCCACAGTGGCTTGGAACTGAAGACTAAGCCTCTAAACTGCCCCAAATCCTGCCTAATTTAGTGCTGCCTACACTAACTGGTTTCAAACTAGTACAGGTATCGATGTGCTGGTGCAGTCACTGCCTGCGAGTGGATGTTTTATTTTCCTTCCTTTGCCACAGGCTCACATGAATCGGGATAAGTCGTGTTACTTTGGTGCTATAATTTCTCTGGGCATAATGCGTGGGATGGCTTGCCGAAGTCTCAGGCGTTGTGATCCTCCTGAACAATGTGGGCTGGAATCTGAATTAATTACTTTTACTTTCTGTCTGCTTAGTGGGGGCAGAAAGTAGGTACATCCAGGTGTGATTCAGCTTGTGGTAAAGCATTTCTAATAAGTCAGGTGTCTAGCGTTCTCACGTACCTCTACAGTGAGATCGGGTGAATCTCTCTTGCGTGTCTTCATCCATTTCTCCCCTTCCCCTGCTCCCTGTCCTAAGCACTTCTTAGACTGAGAACTGGTTTTGTGTGTAAGTGCTCTGCTAGGTACATTCATGAATAATGACAAAAGGAAAAATTCAGAAGCAACTATCTAATTCTTTTTATAATGACCAAAATGAAATCTATGTGGGAGCCAGAAACCAAGATTGATGTAACAGGTGGGCAGAGAAGCATTACTCAGTAGTAGGATTGCATTCAGTGTTCGTTCCGATGGCTCTAAGGAGCAGATGTATCTTCCTGGGTCTGTGTGCATCATCTGTGGTGGTTTTGTGTTTTGGGGAGGGGGGCGGGCAATGGTGTTGAACAAATAATCCTGAATCCTATTGAGTACTTTGGATGCTCTGTTTCAGGCCCGCTTGTGTAACAACATGCAGAAAGCCAGAGAACTCTGGGACAACATAATGACTAAAGGAAACGCCAAATATGCTAACATGTGGCTGGAGTATTATAACCTAGAAAGGTAAGAGCTTGGCTGGTTGGAAGAGTTAATTAACTCTTTAGTTTCCTCTGTGTGAGACGAGACGTAGATGCTTAGCATGGGTATACTTTGTGTGGGTTTATAATGGGGTTTACAGCAGCTCTGCGGTATATTTCGGAATTATTGCAGCAAGAAGGTGTAGCGTGAGTTCACTGGGGAAGGAGGGAAAACGTTTGCATAGAATGTAGTTAACTGTCCTGTGTTGTAACGTTGATGTGGAGGATTGGCTCCTCACTGCCGTGGTTTCCCCGCTGCAGAGCTCACGGCGATACTCAGCACTGCAGGAAGGCTTTGCACCGGGCTGTGCAGTGCACGAGTGACTATCCAGAGCACGTCTGTGAGGTGCTGCTCACGCTGGAGAGAATAGAAGGTAACTAACTGCGCGTCGTCTCGTTTTACCCGGTCTAGTTTGGTGTACAATGATACAGAGTGAATTTTGATCTAGTGTTTTGTGTTCTGGTGAAGGCTTATTTTCTTTTCATTACTGTAGTATACACAAGCAGCTCCTTTCTTCTTTTTTCTTCTTTTCTGGCCTCACTTGGAGCCTGATGAAATGGCTGGGTTTTTCCATGCCTTTTTGGAGTGTCTTATTGTAAATGAGAGGTTTCTGCTCTGCTTGGTTTTTTGTTTTCTCTGTCTTTGAAGGCTACTCATTATATTTAGAATTTTCACGTGTAATGGTTAATATGAAGAGCGAGTTCCATGAACTCATTGACTCTTGATTTTTCCAGAATTGTATTTTCAAACTAGGGGAAAGCTAAATACACGCCTTTTTTTTTTTTTTTATCCTTTAGGAACATTGGAAGACTGGGATGCAGCTGTTCAAAAAACAGAAAACAGATTAGCTCGAGTTAATGAACAAAGAGCAAAGGTCAGAACTTTCTGTGAACTACCTTAGCAGTTTATAGGAAATATCCATATTAAGGTCATGCTTGTCTGAATGTCAGATTTCTAATGCTGGTTCCCATAGATAAGCCTGAATTGTCTTAAATGCTAAATCCTATTGGTTTTAGTTTAAAACTGTGGCTCATGTCTTTTGATGCTTTTTATCTTTCACTTTTTGACCCTTGGATGGATAAAAGAGTAATGTGTGCTCCAGGAAAGCTATAAGAGCAAACAATTACATGTTTTAAATCATGACCCTGTTAGCGCTGTGTTTCATGGAGCGTAGGAGAAAACCCTCCAGGTTCAGCACTCTAGAAAATAGTGTGTAAGAATGCTCTGTAATCTGCAGTCACTAGAAAAAAATAATAAAATCTTCCATATTTGTAGGCTGCTGAGAAAGAAGCTGCTCTGGCAAAGCAAGAGGAGGAGAAAGCTGAACAACGAAAGCAGGCTCGGGCAGAAAAGAAAGCTTCCAAAAAGGCTAAAAAAAACAGGATTGGAGACAAGCGCAAAGCAGATGATGATGATGAGGGTGAATGGGGACAAGAAGAAGAAGGTAAAAAAAACCCAAACAAACAACTCAACCAAAAACCAACCCAAAATTTCAGACCTCTGGCCAACAGGGTTATTGGTTGCCTCCCTTCAGTTACAGGCGGGTGAGAAAGTGCCATTGCTCATGTCTTCAGAGCTGCTGTCTGTTCAGGGCCTTTTTCTCCTAGGAGATCTTTGTGGTAGTGAAATGAAGGCAAGACTAAATGGTTTTTGATCAACAGAAGTATGTATTTATAAGAACTCCTATAGGGTTTTTTTATTTTTTTCTTATTTCAGAGAAATAGTGATTTGATTATTTTTTTTCTTCTTTATTTAAAATAAAAAAGTCATTTTCCTGACTCATCAAATGATGGCATGTGTCTAAATTGGGTTATTCAGTATTGTAGCAGACTCATTGAAGGTGGTAATAGAAGATTTTAATAGATTGCTGCCAGTGGGACTTTTGGGAGCTCTTACATTTTTGTGTTTCTTACTTTAAAATAAATCGCATTAGACAAAGAGAAAGAACATGGATCAGTAGTTGTAACTGACAGAAAAAGGGAAAAAATATCCCTGTTGCTTTCATCTAAATACTTGCTGTCTTGGTCAAATAATCTGTTTGTTACTTATTCTTAAAAACCTGAGGGAGAATTTTATTTTGTCTCTTTTTTATTTGTGGTTTCCCATGCCTTTTCCAAACTCCGTAGTGGTGATGGAGGACAGCTTAGTTTCAATGGGGAGTGAAATGGTGTGATGTTTGCTAGTAAGGCTTTCAATTTCATTAATCAGCAGAGCAGCCCAGCAAGAGACACAAGGGAGATGGTGACGGCATACACCTTGAAGAAGACATGGAGGTAGAAACCGGGCTGTTTGGAAGAAGTGGACCTGAAAAGCCAGAGCGCCCAGCAAACCAAAAGGAAAAAGCGTCTACCAGTCGAAAAGACATCCCCAAAGTTTTACATGACAGCAGTAAAGATAACGTCACCGTCTTTGTCAGCAACCTTTCCTACACCATGGCAGATCCTGAAGCGAAACTGAAAGAGCTCTTTGAGAGCTGTGGGGAAGTAGCAGAAATCCGTCCAGTATTCAGCAACAAGGGGACTTTCCGGGGCTACTGCTACGTAGAATTCAAGGAAGAAAAATCTGCTCTCCAAGCTCTTGGCTTGGATCGTAAGGTTGTGGAGGGAAGACCCATGTTTGTTTCTCCGTGTGTTGACAAGAACAAGAATCCAGACTTCAAGGTAAACTTTTATTCTTTCCAAGTAATGGGTTGAGCAGTGGGACTGCATAGAAAAGCCAGCAGAATATATTGCTTCCAGAGGGCTTGCACCTAATGAATTCATGCTGTGCTAGTTTGGAACGGTAGTGTGACGTCTCAGCAGTAAAAACTGTTTTCTGGGAGTTCTTGCATTTTGTGTTACTCTGCCATAAACCAGAGTTGATATTAGCAGATTTCGGCAACTCTGGAGTATGCTAACCTGAGCGGCTTGTTAATGGTGTGTGGCACCCAGATTCCTACTTGAGCATCTCAATCTGTACAGTACTTTTTTGGCTGAGTCGTACAGCTGTGGGCATTTGTTACACAACCCACTGGGTCTTGTTAATGGTCTGTACTAGATATCAGCTGTGAGCTGATATAATCGGTGGTTTTCTGCATTACAGACTTATTGTACAGAAAAACTTAATGGTTCAGATAATGTCTTCTTGCTCAGTTGTCACTATAATGGTCCTTCTCATTGTGAAGGAGACACAGTTGTTTAGAAGTATCTCAGTTCTTAAAATTACTTGCAAGTCCTTAGTGTATGCCTGTATGTTTACATGCAAACACCTTTCAAAGTAATACTCATGACTTGAAAGTGGTTTTGTATCACACAAATATGAAATATTCTAAATTGGAGGTGCAATGGATTGAAATCCTTGGAGTCTCCGACTGGTTTGCTATCTAACAGCCTTTTCGTTTCTTCAGGTGTTCAGGTATAGCACTACACTGGAGAAACATAAATTGTTTATATCTGGTTTGCCATTTTCCTGCACTAAGGAAGAGCTGGAAGATGTGTGTAAAGCACATGGGAATGTGAAAGACATTCGGCTGGTCACCAACCGAGCTGGAAAACCCAAGGTAGGCATCGTTGATGCACTCTTAATTTTAAGAAATCCTTCAAAAAGAAGCTCTTTGTGAAGTTTGGATGTAAAAAGTAAGCTTTGTATTTTATAAGTTTCCAACCTGGCTTTGCATTAAAACTTGTAGAAATGCTTGGATTTATACAGCCCAGTGTGCCTTTGTGCTAACAAATAAGAAGTAGGAGGGGAAGAGGAATTTTTCCAAAATGCTTCTTAAATTGCACAAGAAGAATGTGCGATATAATTGGGATGGAGGGGAAGACATTTACAGCACTTTCAGTATAGTAAAAATAGACATTTGGAAGTCTGCAAAGAATATTTGGTTTTAAAGTAACTGACTAGATCGGGTTTGTCTGCTATAACAGATTCCCCTCCTTCCTCTCTTCAGTTTCTTGTGGCTATTGTTCATGCCACCTGCTGCAATAATAGATTTGCCAGTGAGAAATGAGCCACCTCTTTCTGACGGGGCTCATTATTTCCATCCTGGAATAAATGACTCCTTGTTAAATAAGACACTCTAAACTAGCTGCTGCTTTGCCAGAGTTCTACCTGACACCTCAGCCACGTCTGCGTGTTGGGCACTTCTGACAGGTGCCATCCTGGTGACGACGTGCATGTATTTTTAAAATGCATTTATCTAGTTCTTGGCAATGTCTCAAGTACAATTCCTGTTGCATGTGTACCTTGTAACGAGTGCTCTCCAGGTGTACCCCAAGTCTTACAAGCCACGTTCTCAGCTTAGTTTGAGCTGGAATTCTATCTAAACTATCTATTCTATCTAATGTTATAGAAAATCTGGTGCGTTTCCTGTGAAACTGGATAATGCAAAAATACAGCGTAAGCTTTTGAATGTCGTTTAGAAGAATAACAATAATAGAACAGGGAGGTGACGCCTCCCAGCCAGTGTATTCTCTGTAGGAGCCGTAGCAGATGCCGGGGGGTGCCCTTTTGTCCACTGGCTGAAAATGAGACCCCATCACCGAAGGTGCACGAGCAGCAGTCAGCAGCTGGTTACCAGTGTGGTTAGCAGCCGTTCCTTCACGAAGTCAATGTGGATTCACTTCTGCAAAGAATGATTTTGTCACCAATCCCTGTTCTCAGGGCAGCAATGTCAGTCTCTTCTCAGACGGTGCCTCTTAGAGCTGCTAAAGATGGGGTTTACTGCTCTTGAAGCCAAGGTGGCCGCAGTGGCCCTGCGTTAGTGGACTTCATTCCTTAGGTACGAGTTGTAGCTTAGTGAAGAGTCACAGGAGAGTTTCTGTGGATATTCCTGTTCTAGCTCTGTAGATCGATTTATCTTTCCTTCCACTAAGAATCCAAATCTGTNGACTCTTGGCTATGGTTAGGTCCACTTTCTGTACAGTTTTCTTATCAGTTGGCCAAATTATTAGCAAAAGCTGTCATGCAGAGAAAGAAGCCCTAAAACTAATGTAGCTTACCTCTTTTCCTTCTGTAGGGCCTGGCCTATGTAGAATATGAAAACGAAGCTCAGGCCTCGCAGGCTGTGCTGAAAATGGACGGCCTGACGGTTAAGGAACACGTCATCAAGGTGGCGATCAGTAACCCGCCTCTCCGAAAGCTGCCGGACAAGCCCGAGGCGGGCAGAGCCACGCAATTTGCAGTACCGCGACAGGTTTACGGGGCGTAAGTATTGGCGAGGGAGAGACTGCTGGGCGATGCTTAAAAAGAAAACACTGGGTTTCTCTATATGCTGCAATGTGGGAATCTTCTCTAGGATATGAGAGAATGTTTAAGAGGTGCTGAACCATACAAATTTGGGTTGCTGGATTGGTGAGGGAAAGCAGATTTTTTTTCTTCTTTACGTCACCACCATAAACAGGTTGGTAGGGACTGAGAGCATCAGGTGTTGGACATCCTCTTGGATCTGGTGGTGCCACCTGAGCGCTGATAACTTCCACGTCCTCTCGTTCTGCAGGACCAGCCATTGCTCACATTGCTTTCATCTTGTAGAGTGCTCCTGCTGCTCAGCGGTGCATCGGCGTTGTTTTGTAGGGGCCCTGTAGATAAACACAGAGCTTCAGTTTCTGGGGACTGTTGAGCGCTTGTTTTCGGCGCTTAGGTATACTGTTTCAAAGGGCGCCCATTGAAAGCTTTGCACTGCTTATTACTGAAACAAACGACAGGAATAATATTTAAATGAGCGTTCCTCACAGCGATGTACGTCCTTTTTGTTTCCCCGAGCTCAAACAGTTTGTTCAAAGAGCGCTGGGATATTTTTAAATGTTACTTCTTGTTCTCCAGGCGAGGGAAGGGAAGGACGCAGCTGTCAATGATGCCCCGTGCGTTACAGCGCCAGAGTGCTCCTGTGGCGAAGGCTGAGAACGGGATGGTCCAGAACTCACCAGCAACTTCATCCGAACCCCCTGAAGAGCCTAAAAAGATGTCCAATGCTGATTTTGCCAAGATGCTACTGAAAAAGTGAGCAAAAGTCCGCAGTCAGCGGGTCTGGTAAAATGTGAAATGCCTTTATGGAAGCCATGTTGTGTCCTTACGCTAGCAAGGAGAGAACGCCAGTCACAATCACGTGTAAATACTGTTCTGGACTACGGCATTCATCGAGATCAGTGTAGGATGGTACAAATCCTGTGTTTTCCTCTGTTTCTAAGAGCAGAGTTACACTATGTTCTGGTAAAATGGCGTTATATGATTCCTCATATTGAGGGTAACGAGGGGGGAAGTATTTCCTGTACAGGTCGGATGCCACGTCAAGTTTTATGAATCCTTTACAAATATTTCTCTTTCATTAACGAATGAGATGCGATGTGAAAGCCTAGCGATAACCTTGTCGAGCTCCACTGGTCGGTTCGGATTGTGATTGCAGTCATTCTCTCTGACGACGAACCCGTTTTCCACCCAAACACACACACACATGCACGCAGGGACATTCATCTCCTTCCATTAAGAGTGAAAGGGCAGATGCTAGTAACTTCACCACAATGGCCTATTTTAGTATCGGGAGAGTTTCTATACATATGTGTGTGTATATGTATATACACAAATATACATATATATGTATTCAGTTAATGTTCTGTTCAAGTTGATCCGTTTTTTATATTGTGTATTTGTTAAAGACATTCAAATTATTCTTAAGTGTCATCCTACTTAGAGCTGGTAATTTTTCTTTCCCATAAAAGCTGTACATGCTGTTGCTGAGGACCATGGTTTTTTTTTTTTGGTTGTTTTTGCTAGCTAGCTCATACGTCTTTTGCAGGTGGTTTCTGTATGGTTTTGTACAAACGTGAAGTGCAAGCTGATGTTTCTTGGTTTATTAAACTCAAGTTCTCAAAGGTTTTCTATAAATACTGTTGCTTTTGTTTAAATGTGGGTGTTGGAATTGCACTTATCCTATGGCAGCTGGGTAATACTGATGTACCTCGCCTCTCAGGTGCACTGAGATAGTGTCACATACCTTTAAGTAGCTCATTCCATCTAGTATGAATATCCTGAAACCACTTTAGTCATCACCTCAGACTTTTAAATAATCTGGTACGTGATCTTGGGTAGAAATATTACTGCTTGTCGACTAAAACTGCTGCTAACTCCGGAAGTCAACACACGCGGGGGTTGAACGTGAGGGGGGGAACCCCGGTACCAAGTTCACTTGTACAACACAAGCACTGCTGCAAATAAACACTATTTTCAGTGCTTACATTCTGTGCTGATTTCCCTTGGCTTTACTTCGAAATGATGAGTCTGCTTCATAGCTTTGAACCGTGTAACATCGATGGGCAGTTGTGGCGATACAGCAGGGGACCGCGTTCTGGCGGTGCTTGTTCACACTGTGGTGCGCGGCCTCTTCTGTGCTAGCCATGTGGGCTAGCTGTGGCGCTCGCCATCCGCTATTGCGCTGATGAGACAGGGGCATTGCATCTCCAAATGGGATTAGAAATGTTCTAATAACACTTTAATAAGAAGCTGTGATTTGGGGGTAGGAATGGTAAGGCTGGTGCATTTGGATGCTCGCCTTGCCCTGATGGCGGGCGGGTGCCCGCACACCACCAGCGATGATTTATTTACATCTCACTTGGCTGTTGGGGTTGGACTTGCGGCCGTGGAGCCCTGCGCTGTGTCCCAGGCATGTGTGTACAGCACGTGTGTGCTCTGTAACAGCCCGTGTAAAGCGCTACTCCACAAACTGAGCTCAGAAATGTGTTCTGAGAACAGCCTATTCCAAACAAAGACTTTAATATTAAAATACTTTATTAATCTGTTACTAAAATAACATATTTTTTTTTTCCCAGAGCTCTAAAGTGCGGATTTTATTTATAGTCACCTTGCACTACAAAAATAAGCGTGCTTTGTAAGGACAGAACAACCCTCCTTGTTCGTTTCCTTCCCTGTCAGCAGTAATCGGTAGACGAGCGTGGAGTGGTGCTGTAGGATACAGGTAACTCCTGGGCTATCGTATAAACATGTCGTAACTACTTTGCAGGTGAGAGAGAGTTAGAAGGGGCAAAATTTAACACTGGTCTGGGACAGTCTTAACAGCTCACACTGTTTTGCAAAGTGCTGAAGCTTGGCAGCGCTCTAAGCTGCATTGAATCAGAGTCTTCTGAGCTTCGAGGTGTTGGGATCAATTATGCTGTGCCACAACGGGCAGGCAGGGGTGCAGGGAGCTTTCTTCTGTGTTAGCCTGCAGGTGCTTCTGCCTTAAAAGCAACGATAAAGTACGCTGCTTTGAATTGCACAGCAGCTTTCAGGTACTACACTAACTGCCACTGCAGCACAAAGAGGCCTCGTGTGATTCTTGACACATTTATCACAGTAATAATGTGACATAGGAATTAATTGTGAAAAGTTCTCTTGCGTAGATTGAAGAAACTCAAGTTTTTGGCAAACTGGCTATGCACATTCTTACCAAATTGGCACAACTGATAAAGGTTGTCTCACGGTTATGTGTAATAACCATTTCTGCCCAGAGCTTTGCAGAAGCGGGCTCTCTTCAAACCCTGAACTGAAATGTATAAGGACAGTTGCAGTTTCCCGGGGCTCCTGCTCGAGGAGGTGGGGCAGAGGCAGGGCCTCGGAGCACTAGGTGGTCCTTCTGTCTGAAGCACAGCAAAAGCACCTCGCAGTTGGGTGAAATAAGTCAGAGAGCGCTTCTTCTCTTGTTCCAGTCACATCATCTGTAATCTTAACGCAGATACTCCCCACTTGTTGTACAAAACTCACCTAGGAAAGGCAAGTGAAAGTAAACATGCAAAGTGCTACTGAAAACAAAAACAGGAGGGGAGAGATGCCTTTGCTGCACTGGAGTTTGGCTGACTCCTTGATCAGCACTGTCAAATGGGTACGACAGACAGCAAAGAGTCTGATTAACATAACTGGGAGTGCTGTCACTGCAAGGGTTGTGTTTTGGGGTTTTTCTGAACAATGGGGAAGAGGTAACACAAAAAGCAACAACTCAGTGAAGACTTTGTCTTGCCTAGCAGCTCCTTGACAAGGCAAGACAATGCAGTTGACCCACTAGATAAAGGGTTGTGATTGAAGCAGCTTCTCAAAACTTAATTTTAAGGAGAAATTAAATTCTACTTCAGCTCGTTGAGCCCCTCCGACACCTCTCCCCACCTCCTTCCAGTAGCACAAGCAAGTTATAGTGCACAGTCAACATCAACAGTTCACATTTCAGCTTGGCATAATGTATATAAATAAATTATATTAATTTAATCAAATGTAAGACACTTTAAATAAATGAAATGCTAAAGAGTGACACCTCCTGTCGAGTTATTTCCCAGCAGGAATACCGAGTGGCTTGGCGTCCTGTTCTCCCACATGTTCATTAGCTCCTGAATGTCCACAACCCTCAAGTCTTGACGGGGATAGTTTGTTTGCATCTAGCCGTGCTGCCGTCTGCCTCAGGTAAACCCACGGAGTATTCTGTGGTGGCAATGAGCAACATGTCCAGAGTTGTCTCAGTACACTTAGCAATAAAGCGTATGAAAGGCCTCACGTCGCCCTCGTTGGCTACTTCTAAGACGTGGTAGTACTCGGCCCGCTGCTCCTTGCGGATTGTGATGGGGGGGTAGCCCGCCTGCATTAGGATGAGGTTCATCAACAGGCGCGAGGTCCTTCCGTTGCCATCTACAAACGGATGGATGTAAACCAACTTGTAGTGGGCCAACGCAGCGAATTCCACAGGGTGCAAGCTCATGGCGTCTTCCGAGTTAATCCACTGCACGAACTCCTGCATCTGTTTCTCGACATCCTGGGGATGTGGTGGTATGTGATGGCCTACAAACACCTGAGTAGTCCTGAACCGCCCCGCCTCCACCGGGTCGGCATAGCCCAGCACTCTCCGGTGGATCTCCAAGATGTCACTGATGGTTACGGAGCCTATCCGCGATACCAGCGTGGTATTGACGTATTTCAAAGCTGCGTGCATGCCGATCACCTCATTCTGCTCCACTAAGCTTTTTCCAGGAACAGCGTATCTGGTCTCGATGATGTGTCGTATTTCTGAGAGCGTCAGGGTGTTTCCTTCAATAGCAACCGTGTGGTAGATGTGATGATAATAGGACTCCTCCATCACTCGGCGCAGGGCAGAATTGCCTTTAGGGATCGCCATCACTTTTTTAACCTTGCTGTCAATAATACTAAAATACCTCTGATCTATCTCCTCAACTAACGGTAGCGTCCGGTCCCGATTGATCAGAGCCTTCTCGTTGCAGGGAGAAATGGTTAGTGCTTTGGAGTACAAATAGTCAGCTTGAAGAATGTCTTTTTCCTCTTCAGAAAAAATACCAAATTCGTTCAGGGCATCCACATAATCAGGGTCCATTTTGAGGGCGTACACAAAGAGTTTGTGGGCCTTCTCCCGCTTTCCTTGGCGCTTCATTTCGAGGGCTTGATTCAGAGCTGCTTTGGCTTCTAACTTCACTTCTGAAATGCAACAATAACAGATAACAGGGTAGTGAATTTTATGGAAAACCTCTGGAGAACGTCACTGTTCACCTACATAAAAATTAAATAAAGCCCGTCCATAAGAACTGTAACAGAGAACATGTATTCCAGCCTTTGCCGGGCTACAAGCGCAGAGGTTTTGCCACGTTTACATGCTGAGTACATGGAGCAGAGCTGTTCATGGTAGGAAGTGTGGCGAGGCCGGATCTGTGAGCAGCACGGCTCAATCTGGCCACAGGCCTGTAGCCATCTGGCAAAACTCGCTTTGGCCACCAGGCTGCTTTGTGTGGGAGGACAGAGAGTCTTACGTACATTCTCGTGGCAATAATGCCAGTTCTCTTGCTCGAAGCACAGCCCACAGCTGCTAACAGCATTTCTGTCCATTTTTTCACTGAACACTGCAAACATCTTGGCAGCAGTAATAGCTTTAATGTGAACAAAGATACAGTGCTGGAACTGTAATGATTCCTTTGAATGTTTTCCAAATTAATGTTCTGGCCAACAAAGGCAATGACCGCAGCCTGTCATTGCCAGAAAGACTGTTCTGTGACAGCCAGGATTTCGGCATTAATGCTGTGTGTCCCAGGTTACTGTGTATTAAACCACCACTCTGTATTCCAGTTACCTTAACAGAACTTACTAGTACCAAAAGCATGAGGAAAAACTTCCGTGAGACAAAGCAGCACCGAGAGAACGCCAATGCATCGCCCTTCTGCAGCGCAGGGCAATGGAATGCAGTCGGGCTGCTGCTGGCAGCCAGGCTGGCGATGGCATGTCTGACCTCTGGGGCATTTACAGCTGACGTTAATTTGCAGTTGGGCAGTGAGAGTTCGTTACCATTATGGGGTACAGGAGATCATCAGGTGGGGGGCGCAGCTCTCCAGATGCCCAAACCATGACATACAGCAACTCAGCTGTTCCCCTGTGCCCACCTGGAGACCCTCTTACCTGGGGAGGCTTTGCCTTTCAGCACCAGCAGTTCCAGCCCGTTGGAGGTCACACTCAGGCCGGTTGTTTGTCCTGTGTATCTGGTGACCCCCGAGGAGCCCGCGCCCAGTTTACTTTTCAGGAAGGAGAGTCCTTTGAGCACTGCATGGCACTGGTCTTCCACAGCAGCCAGCGGGAGCAGCAGCATCACGAGCGACGCCAGGAGGACCACGAGCACAGCCGCCCACCTGATGCGGCCCCACAGCGTTATCCATTTCAACTCGGGATCTGTCGCCATAGACACGAGATTCATCCTGCTTCCAGCGCAGACACGAGGAACATCTCCTTTCCCACCGCTCCCACCTGGGAACACATACAGCTTTCAGCCAGAGTTCTCTGTCACAGGGCAGGTGCTGGAGATGTATCACCTGAGTGGACTTGAGCGTAGGTGCTCTGAGTTTGTGTCACAGCTGTCAGGGGTTATCCCAAGCACCCACCTTTCCCTGCCACCTCTAAGCACAGCAGGGCAGGGTGTGCGCAGTATTCAGCATAACACAGATCCTTATGGGATCTGCTGTAGGTTAATGCGACAGCAGCAGCACGAGGAGACACTGATGCCCACGAGCAGCGTGGGCACCGGGCTCTGCAGGGACGGGGGAGCTCTGTCCCTCCCATACACAGCACAGCCACCCATGCCCGCCCTCCCCCAGCCCC
>VUYV01000156.1:47963-66824 GCA_008711295.1 Anarhynchus alexandrinus | reverse complement strand
CCTCCCCCCCCGCGACCTCACTCTCCCCTTAGGCCTCCTCGCCACCGGGCCCGCCACGGCCCGCAGCCCCCAGCCTCCCCTCGAGCCGGGGACCCCACCGGGGCCTCCCCTCAGGCCTCCCCCTACCCCCCGGGCACCCCCCGGTCCCCTCCGCGGGGTCCCCCTCACCGCCCGGTCGCCCCCCGCCCCAGGGTCCCCCCAGGCCGGGTCCACCATCACCTTTGCCGCCGCCGGCTGCCGGCTACAGTAGCCCCGCCCTGCGGGGCCCCGCCCTCCTCGCCCTGCCATTGGCTGAACCGCCCCTCTTCTCCTTTCCCATTGGCGCCCGCAGCGGTTCCTTCTCCCTTGCGTTCCGCCCCCCCTTCCTGCCCTCGGCTTCCTGTGGCGTCTTCCGGGTAGCGCCGCGCCCCCGGCGCGGGAGAGGCTCGTGGAGGGTAAGAACTGGTGAGCGCTCACGCCAATCATAGGAGGGACAGCCAATGAGAAGGGGATATGGGGAAGGGGGCGGGCCCAGTTGCTATTTAACGCATGGGAGCCCGGCCCCGGTTGCTACGCAACGGCGGCGGCCTAAGGGGGGAGCCGGGCGCCATCGCTCCCCTCAGGCTCCGGGGAGGCCCAGCCCGGCTGGGCTGCTTGGGGCCCGGAGACGGCAGCTGCCTGCACTGCGGAGAGGCTGGGGGTGGCCAGGAGCTTCCACCAGCGGAGCCCTGTTGGGGGTGAGGTGGTGTGGGGAGCACAGCGACCTGTCCTCTGCGCTCACAGCGTGGTAGAACGGCTTTTCTGCCTGATAAAGGCGTTCTTGTCACCTATCCCCGGCCTTTCTGGAAAAAAAATAGAGTCATAGAATGGTTTGGGTTGGAAGGGACCTTGAAGATCATCCAGTGCCACCCCCTGCCCTGGGCAGGGACACCTCCCACCAGCCCAGGTTGCTCCAAGCCCCGTCCAACCTGGCCTTGAACACCTCCAGGGATGGGGCAGCCACAGCTTCTCGGGGCAACCTGCGCCAGGGGCTCACCGCCCTCACAGGGAAATACCCTATTTTGCCTTAAGGCAGCTGAGCATGTAAGTAATAAACGTATCTCAGTGCTTCCCAGCAGGGCTGTGCCTCTCCTTTCCCCCGGCTGCAGACCAGGCGTGGGGACAGATTTGACAAAAGCTGAAGGAAAAGAGGATGTTTTAGGGAACTGCAGGTAACACGCTTAGATTTCAGTATCTAGTAAAATGATAGGCAGTTTTCCACCAGATACTTACACAGCAAATCATCACTGGCAGGGAAAAATAACCTGGTTGTTCAGAAAGCAATTGTGGCAATTTAAGCTGGTTTTCTCCTTTGTAGCTGCCAATAGTGAAAAAGCCGGTACGGTAAATACAGCTCCGGCGTTGTGAGGGTTTGGAGCTGTCCTGCGTGACCTGCCCCGAAAAATGCTGGAGATGATGGGAATGGGTTGCTTCTCCGCAGACGGTGCGCACCGTGCTGCTGTGCAGCGCAGCCTGTAACAGCGTTCTTCAGCTGCGATGGCTCCTCTTGCTGCAGGGTCTTTCAGGGGGAGGTTTTACCAGCATCTGTCTTTTCTGATTTTGCTTACTGTTATAGCACGGGCTGGGGTGAAGGAGTAAAGAACGTGTCTAAAACTTGCTCGAGATACCGGATTGGGTTTGTTGGGAAGAACTGAAGAAGAAAAGGGAGCCAATTTAGATTATTTTAGTAAAATGAACAAATGTTCTTGAACATAAAGTTCAAGGAAGGCAAGTACTGCATTCAGGAAGAAGAATTCAGGCCCAAAATATGCCAGCCCTAATGCCTGCCCGTGTGTCTGCCTCTGCACAGGCTGTCCGTTGCGAAGCCTCGGAGAGGAGCCAGCTCTGAGGTCCATCCCGATGTTTTGAGCAAACAAATGCAGTAGTCTCTCCTTCTCAGACACTGTTCCTCACAGCCTTGCATTTCCCTCATGCTGGTTGGGAATGCACCGAGGTTCCCTCGCCTGAACAGTGTCTTGAAACCAAATATTCCAGAGCAACTGCTGGTTCAGTGCTCTCTTTGCATGGTGGGCTTCCAACGACGAGGACAAACTGCCTTTGTGCTGGAATGATCGAGGCACACGCTGCCACCGCTTAAGTAAGAGCATAGTATGGGACACACTGTCCCATAGTATGGATACTGTCTGTGCACAGCATCCTGATCCAGGTTAGCTTTGTGCTGCTCCTATGCTGTTTTGCTTCCTCTACAAACAGCTCAGAACTGGGCTGATGTTGCGTTACATGAGGGTTTCCAGAGTCTTCCTTTTCTTGCTCGTTTTCAGTGGGAAAGGCAGGAACCACTCTCTCAGAGCTGGGGCTCTCTCAGATGTTTATTGATTTTACTAGGATTGACAAAAGCAGCTTGATGAGCTCAGTTCAACCAGCGTCCCTAAAAAGAGACTGACAGCACTTAAGCTCAGAGACCACTCGGCAGCAAATGGAGCCCAAGGCGATTCCTGCAGCACAAAATTACCATGTCCTCCAGCCATTTGGAGCCTGCCAGAGCCCGTTAAGGCCAAAAAATAAGTTTGGGGGATAATTAGCATTCGAAGGATGAGCAAATCTATCTGCCCTTCAAGAGGAAGCTTTGCAAGAAATGTCTATTTTCCTCAGTGCCAGTGATATGGCACCCAAGCCTAATTATGGAATAATTATAGAGCGATGATGTAGTTTCCTTTTAAAAATGGTGAGAAGTGCATTTAGAATCTGTTCACCAATTAAATCTGATCCAACAGAGGAGAACAACACTGATAGCCAGGAATGCCTGGCATGTCATTCTGGCTCGGATGCCTCTCGGTAGCCTTGGAGCGGTACTTCTTTGTGATTGCTGTGCTAGAAGCCAGCGATGCCACGCTGTCCCTCAGGGGTGCCAGCAGTACTACTGATACCGGGCATCTCCACAGCTCTTCCTCAGCGCGGATCTGCGCCAGCTCAAGGGTTGCCATTGCCAGTACATCGTACATCACAATTATTTATGATTTTGTCAGGGATAGCAAAGGGAGATCCCAATGTAGATGGTAGGAAGGAGTATGGCTGTGAAATGCTGGAGCTGGAGCTGTGGGTTGGCCCGCTGGTGGTCCCTGCCAGCTTTTGGCATGGTTGGACATGGACATGTCTGGAGCCACGGTAGTGCCAAAGGGCTCCCATCTGGACCCTCAACCTCTAGGAAGAATTTGCATTTGAAATGGTAGTATCGCAGAGGGATGCTGGAAACATTACGGTTGTGTCGTGGGAGAAGACGTGTAAGAGGGTGGTTCTTATTACTCAACATTTGAGGCTGGATTTGGTGACAGCGGAAGCGGACAGGTCCCTGCAGCCGGTAGATGGCACTGACTCATTTCACTGCTCCATAGAAACCTCCCAGTGTGCTGCAGTCTCTCTCCTGGACCTTTATACCTTCTGCTTTTAGAGGCAGTGATCATGAAAAACATATTTGAAGGTTGAGTAAGGCTCTGGCTTCCTTTTGGAACTGTTTGTACTGGGATAAAAATCGCCTTTCTGTGTGCTAAGGAGGTTTTGCGGATCTGTTGCTGATGAGGTCTAACAGTGGCTGGTGGCACAGACCGCGCGTTTCTCTGAAGCTTGCACAGTCTTGTGGCTGATGGGGGCTGTCAGGCTCATCCTTGTGATAATCTTACCTGACGTAAATTTGAAAGATGTGATAAGGCAGAAACGTTAGTGTTGTTTCTTTCTGGCTTTTCTGGCCCACATGTTAAATGGAAAATAAAAATAAAAATAAAATCTCTGCAAAAAGGAAAGCTTGTCTGCCCTCCCCTTCCAGCCTCCAGTCCGATGGCCGTGCTGCAGAGCATCTGGAGGTGGAGCATTGCAGGTCCAGCATCCCCTGGGAGCCTTGAGGTGCTGGTGGTCTCTTCTTGTCCCCCTCCAGTCTGGGTTTCATCTCTTTATTTCCTGCACTCTTGGGCAGTGTCGTCGGGGCTCTCTGGTCACTGGTTGCCCCCGAGTTGTTGGGTTAACCCGAGGCAAAGAGGCGGCAGCGATCTGCTTGAGGAGCATCACTTGGGAAAGGCTCCTTGTCTGTATGAGGGTCTTGTTGTCGGGAGAAGCTACTGGATGCGGAGACAGAATTGCATATTGAAGCGTGGGATTTTAATCAATGAACAGATGGGCAAGTAAGAGATCAAATGCCTGGTGGTAAAGCTGTCACTCAGGTCAAAGCAAGGTTGTTGTGAAAAACGGTTTTGACATTCTCTGCTGCGCTGTTTGCAAGGCAAATGGAAACCACGTCCCGGATCCAAGTGCAAGACCAAAGGGATTTTTAATTAAAGAGAAAATAGAAGAGTAAGCAAAAAGCAAGAGGTAGATTGCACCGTGGTGATTACTTCTTCTCGCTGCAAACCAAAGGCACTGAGTGAAGGGGGTTCAAGGCTAAGCGAACGATTTAAAGCTCTTAGTGCAAACATTGAGCAGCACAAACAGAAGCCTGAATAGATAGCTGAAAACAAAGCTCTGAGAGGGTGCAGGAACAGAGGGCTTTGTTGGCTCTCTTAACGAATAATGAGGAATGAGCTTCTCAGACAGATTGGTTTGCGGCACTGGGAATAAATGGACAAAAGGAGAACTTTCAAAGCAGTACCGCAGCTGAGTGCAACGACATTATTTCAGCTAAGCTGGGACAGAGCCGTTCTAACATCAGACCAGTAAGCTTGTTTCAACCAGCAGGTCCCGAGCAAAGCCACTCTGCCACGTCTGGGTATAATGAGGAATGCAATTTAGAGGGAAGAAGGGCAGAAGGAGTCCCATCTGTGTGGAAGAAAAGCTCTTTCATTACCGAACTTGTGGCCAGCACAGTTTTTCAATCAGCCGAGCATTGCTGCTGGTTTGAAGGTCTGGTGGAAGGCAGTGGGGCACAGAAATAACCACCCAGAGGGAGCGGCGAATGCTGCTGGGCTGGTACTGTCCCCAGGCTGGGACAGAGGTGGGAATGGCAGCGCTCAAGATGCCTCCCTGTTCTAGTACTTGTGAAGAGTTTTCAGTCATGGTGCTGGGAGCTGTGGAGAACAGGGAGCAAACCTGAAAACTCTTGGGAAAAAAACCAACGTATTTTGTGAGAGAGAACATTGTTTCTTGTGGCAGTTCCTGTTCTTGCTGGCTGTCCTGCCTTGGAGTACGAAACATCAGCGTTATGGAAGTTGAGGGCTGTAGAAAGCCGCAGTCATGTATGTTCCCAAGGTTGAAGAGGATGTTTCTTGGGGACCTCAGTCTAACACCAAGCCGCATTAGGGACTTCTTGGCCATTTACTCGCAGTCCCCAAACTCTGTGGGAGTCCTCAGAGGGCACCTGGGAGAGGGGTAAGGCAAGCGGCTGCACGCTCATCTCCAGCCTGTCCTTGAAGCTGAGGTGGAAATGCTGACTCTTATTATAGAGTCATTTTGGACCAACTGCCACATATACTTGACTAATGTGACTCCACGCCAGGCAATCTGGAAATATATTAAACCCGTGAGCTACTGCCGCGATGATTTGCATGTCAATAACGGAAGGGAAATTGCCTCCTACAGTCTCCTCTCTGAGTTTAGATCCTGTGAAGTGCCAGGTATCCCCAACTCCGGTCCATTTAATTGACTGCAGGAGGCAGTGGAGACCTCCTCGTATAATGAGGGCTTCTGGGGTAAGATGCTCAGCTAATCTCTTGCTTTTACCTCCCAGCTCCTCTGGCTGAGTGAACGGGGGGGGGTTCAGCTAAAAATGCAACAAAAGCGATGCTTGTTAAGAGGGATTTAGCGTCGAAGTCTATGTAGGCGCGTGCTCCCGCTGTCCATCCTCCTGGCACGCTGCACAGAGCTTAATCGGTCTCTGACTGAATATCGGGGAGCGCAGAAACCTGCTTAGGAGATGGCACAAGGATAAGCAGCTTCCCGTTAGCCGTGCAGGGGTGAAAACAACCTCCTGAGCCTCTCCAGGTGCCACAGGAGCAGTCGGATCAGGGCAGCGCTGGCAGTGCAGCCTGGCAGAGAAGGGTGGAGAGCGGTCTGTGCTGCAGCGGAGACCTCTCCTCCAGCAGGCACGCTTCCTGGGGACGCGTTTGCAAGATGGCATCCTTTAATAGTTAAAACTCTGCACGCTTGCCGTCTCCAGGGCTTGTAATCTAGGACAAGGAGGGCTAAAACAGGCAAGAGGGTAGGTGTTTTGTAGGAGCAGATTACAAAAGGAGCTATTTTACCTTGTAAGATTCTCAGCTCGCCCCCTGCTACGGTACTGACAGCTGTCAGAGCTTAGCAGGTGTCCCCACGGAGATTTGGGAAGGCAAAGCAACAGCTTGTCAGACTCGGAGGCGGCACTTCTCCTCGCTAATGCAACGGCGGGACAGACTTGGCTGAAGGTGGTCTGTCCTGCAGGTGGGGAGCATGAGGCTGGCACCGTTGGGGTCTCTGGGGGTCTGCGCGTGTGCTCGGGGAGATGCCTATGCCATCGGCTGTAGTGGGGCTGGAGGCAGTGGTGGCCCTGGTGGCCATGAGCACCACGCTTGGGATCTCTGAGCTCAGGGATCCTCTTCTAGTCTTGGATGCCCTCAAGCTCTTCCTTTCTTAGACTTCTCTTAAAAAAACCCACCCTGTTTATAGCTGGGAAGGACTTGATCCTCATTACTCGTCTTTTTTTTTTTATTTTCTTGGTGACGTTCAGCTGCAGGAGGCTTTTGGCAACTGAGAGCGGAGCCAGTGATGTTGTCTGGCTGGAGGTGCTTCCTCGCAGGCAGCTGTCCCCATCCTGCCTGCTTTGGCTTGGCGGAGCCGGGATGTCCTTCGCTGCCTGCCAGAGCCCTGGGTGCAGGATGTGGCTGGGGTGGAGGCAGAATCCGAGAGGGGCTGGGGACAGACATGGGCTATGGAGGGCCACGGGCGGCTGCTGAACAGGGGGACGTTCTGCCTTAGAGGTGCAAGGAGAGGGGACGATGCTCGGTCACCATGGCAACTGCAGCCAGTGCAGGGATGCTGGGGAGCCTGGTCCGGGCTCGACTGGGCGCTGGAGGCCAAGCATGTCCTGGTCCTGGGCTGATTTCCAACATTTCAGTCTTTTGATCAGCGTGGACTGCCTGCGAGGGTCTCTGCTCAGCCGGGACTGCCCTGAGCAGTGCTTGATAACGGGGATGCTCCCAGAGTGCAGCCTTTAAGAGCTATTTAAGTTCCTAAATCCCAGGAAGCGAAGCAGACACTCTGGAGCAGAGGCCTTGGTGACTGCTGGCCGCTCTGGCTTTGCTTCTCCATGAATCTGAGTTTCCAAAGGCTCCTGGAGCCTGAGATATCCCAATGGCTCTTCATATGTGCTGATTGTTAAAAATACAAACCCAAGCGGGTGGACGATCCTTTATAAATCATAAAGCACCTCTGTGGTTAGTAGCGTTGACGTGGAGATCTGATCTCGGGGAACTCTGCTTGACTCTTATCTCAGCACCTACACGCAGGAACAGGCAAGGCGAGAGCCGAAAGAAATGGATTGGCGAAGCGAGCTGTGCTGTTCTCGGCAGAGCTCGGCTGCTGACTTGAGAGCCCTCTTGGAAATACGGAGAAAGAACACATGTAGTTCACAGCTTTCCATGGTGCTCTGTTAATTTTCCGGCATGCTGCTAAATAAAATGCATCCTCTGAAATGCCTCCAAATTAAAACTTCGGCTCCCCTTTCCCCCCTGCCAGTAACAGCGCAGAGAACAGCCCCTGTTTATTACCAGCGCTGTAGCTCCATCTTTATCAGGTTCCTCCAGCACTCTGCAAAACTTGGAGTTGTTAAACATTTCACTTTATACGGCTGGATTTAATTACTTTGGAGATGGAATGTTAAATCTCCTCTGTTGGGCTTTATGGCTTTCAACAGGAAGAGGCTGAGCTGGAACGGGAGCTGTGCGTAAATCTCTCTGTGCTGGTATGTAGGGCAAACAACCCGAGCTGCTTTCACAGGCTCTCGGCGTCGCATAGAAGCTCCTCGCTGCGCCGTACGCATGCAGCTCCTCCGCTGACACCAAGCACCGCGCTGGGCTCACCCCGTCCGGTCCTGAGCCCTCGCTGCTGGCTGCCCGGTCCCGAAAGGGGGGACGCCGGGGTGGGCTGCGGCAAGGCTCCTGCTCGGGCTGGGTGAAGGGATGGGAGAAGCTGAGCGCGGTGCGGTGATGCGCCGGTGCTGGCTCCGTCCCGGTCTTGTCCTGCGGGATGCGGGTGCAGCGTGCTGGCGGAGCAGGACGGAGCTGCGCCTTTTCCCAGGAATGCAGAGCAGACGCTGTGGAAATAAATACAGTGCCGCTACAGCATTCACACGTGGGCTCTTGCCTGGGATGTCAGCTCAGGTGATTTGTCTAAACCCGCATGCCATTTTAGCGGGGAGGAAGCCTTTCTGATGAAGCACTTTTGTTATCGTTTCTTGCCTCATAGCCAACTTGTTACCCACTTTCTGGTACTCGAATCTCACTCCTGTGCCCCTCCGCCCGCCGCCCGCTCCCTGCAGCTGCCCGGCAGTGCGTGTCAGCCCCTCGCAGGCTGAGCTCTGGCTCTCTGCCCTCCCTCGCTGCGCCTTCCTCGCCTGCCTCTTGCTCATCGCCAGAAGCTGCAGCTTACGTCTGTGCTGGTTGTAGCTAATGATCAGCCGCTGCCAGGTGAGCCTAAACCGCAGCCCGCGGTGTTGGCAGCTGGATGCAGCTCAGGTCCTGAAAGCAGCGGCGCATCTGTTGCTTTTGCCTGGCCCCGTGCCTTCGCACAGAGCAGCGAGGTGCCTCCCTTTGCTCAGAGGTCTGTCCATTTTGGAAGCAATTATGAGATTGCCATTTCTCCCAGACATGGCAAATGGCTTCAGGCAAGAGCTAAGAGCTCTGCGGAATTGCTTCAGCGGAGCTGATGCTCGCTGAATGTTTCGGTAAATGGCCAACGCCGGGTCATAATTCAGTGCAGCTCCTCCGGGGCCGGAGCTGTAGTTTGGCCGGCGGTGCTGCACGGCGGAGCTGTGTGCTCGGTACGAGTGCGAGCCAGGACGATGCTCTCTACTTTGGTGGGGATCAGCGTTCACGGGCTCCTCACTCCAGAGGGAAACAGCAATGTTTCTCCTTGTTCTGCATTCATGGACTTCTGGCTGATGGCACGTCTGTGGCACATATGCAGGGCTACCAAGGAAGAGAAAAGCCCGAGGATGGAGGTGGCCCTTTGCTGGCCCATCGAGCTGTGATCTGGGAAGATGCCCGGTGATTCTCTGGCCTCTGCTCTGGGAGAGCTGGGCCACTCGTTAGTCCAGCTACCAAATTAGTGACGGTCAGATTGTGCAGAAAACAGCAGCTCGCCTGGGAAGTCTTGAATGTCAGGAGTAAGTAGGAGCCTCATCTTTTATAGTTACTTTATTTGCAGAGGTTTAATTGAGGCTCCTGCTGCCGTTTGGGTTGTGTGCCTGGCCGGCGGCGGGCAGCAGGCTGGGCAGACTCCCCGCCTTCCCGAAGCACGGACCCGCTCATCGCCGGGCCTCCGCAGAACCCAACCTTCGCCGCGTTTTTGTTCGTGTTTAGTTATTACATTTAGTCTCCGGGGACTACAGAGCTGACAGCTGGTAAAGATTTGCATATGGCATGAAATTAAGCGAGTTCATTTTAATGTCTAATCTGTGCGAAGCTGAAATTTGGTTTCTAAAAGCCTTGCTTTGCCTTATCATTGCTGGCACATCTGCTTCGTGCATTAGCCTTTGATTTCTAAAAGTTTATTTTCCCTGTATTTCACCGGGACGAACAATTGGAGCAGATCTTCGCAATCTTTTGTAAATGCTTTAACACCGAGAGCTCAGGATCCGCCGGGGCGTTGTGGCAAGCGTTCTGCCTCGCCGTTGAGGAACATCCTTTGCATTTCCAGCGTGCCTTTCTGCTGGGCTCTTCCCAGCAGCGATGTGCCACGAGAAGCTCCCCTAGCCCTCGCTGCCGTGGCACGTTCAGCGGCGTACTCTGGCATTACACAACGCCAGCCATGATCGGGCTCCGTCCAGCCAGCGCCTCTGTGATCTGCTTCCCTCGAGCGTGCCAAAGTTACTTCTGAGCCTTCGCGTGTCCTCAAAGCGTGAAGCCAGCTTCAGACCTGGGCTGCGCTATTCATTTCCCTTTCTCTTGGGTCTTTTCTCGTTCACCTCTTGGGTGAAGTGTTGAGAGGGAAACCAGCTGTGCCCAGCGTGGGGTATGGCGGGGAAATTGCTCTTAATCCTCGTCTATGCTCGGGGAAAACAGACACAGTTTCTCAGGTGTGGGGAGCGCTGGAGTAGCGGGTCCTGCAGCTCGCAGCATTCCCACTTCTCTGGCCCTGAGACCAGAGCATCGCCCCATCAGGGCTGTTCTGGGGCTCAGGGATGAGGCAGCAGGTAAGAGTGATGGCTGAGAGGTGAAAAGAACACAGCAGCTGCTAAAGCCAAACCAGTGACTTATCTTATATCTAACAGAGCTGTTTACTGCTATTCTAAGAGTGGAGGAAATGCTGGATGGATGCTGTAAACGCTTAGTAGGAGCCGTTTCCCTCAATGTAAATGAGCTGGTGGACTGGCCTTGGTAGGCTGTGCTCGTGGTGCCCGGCTTTGGGAGAAGATGACAAAAGCATCTGCCAGGAGTGTTTGATGTTTGTGAGATGGCATTTCTGATGCAGGTCTCCACCCCAGCAGTGTTTGGAGGATCCGGGAATGCAGACGGAACACCTGAAAGGAGGTTCTTGAATATTTCCAGTTGGGAGAGAAGTGAAGAATACTCCCAATCTTCAAGAAGCGAGTGCTGAGAAGGCATCCATCCAGCTGTGGCCCCAGAGCAGAGCTCTTGCAAGCAGTTCCTCCTACACACCCCACGATGGCTCAGGTTTGTTCATGCGCTGAAGGGGAGTTCGGATCCAGACAGCAGAGAAGGGGGATGCCAGGACAGTGATGCTGGAGACAGACGGGTGGGACTGGGCTGGGCTGGCCAAGTCGTGTCCCAGCGGGCTCCCTCCAGCACAACCGTGATTCAATAACGCTGAAGTTCAAGAGAGCGCTTGACTCGCTCTTTTCTCATGCTCTGCACCAAAGATCTTGGCGCCATTCAGACATCAGCTAACCAACTCCTTGGGATGTGTCTCCTTCTCCTTCACCTGCTTTTTCAGGTGGGGCAGGCGATGCCTGGGGCGGTGAGAGGACACCGATCACACAGCTGGGAAGCTGGGGCAGAATTCAGCCGGTGTGGAGTGCCCCACCGCAGCCCCGGCCCCTCCGCCTGCCCCGGGTGTGTGGTCTCTGCTTGAAAAGAGGCAGAAAGCAGAAGCAGGGAGTGGATTTGACAAGAGCACAGTAGTCTCGGGTTTGTGTAATGAGCTGGAATTGCAAACCTTGTGAATCTAGCGATGAGAAAAGAGTAGAGTGCGCTGCCGTTGTCTCTATGGGAGGTCTGACCTTTCTGAGCTCGAAATTCAGGACTGAGAAAGCAAAATCCTAGCTTTTTGGCAAATGATATGAGTTTTCCTCCAGACCATCTGGAATGGAGTTTGGGGTTGGTTTGGGGTTTTGGTGTGGGTTTTTTTGTTGCTGTTTTTGTTTTTTTTCTCTCTCTTTAAACTGTCTTTTATTTAGCAGGCAAGACATCTAGAGACTGGATAAGGACTCAGGCAGGGGCAGGAAAAGCAGCAGGCCCGTGGCTCCTGCCCAGAAGCCGTTTGCAAAGGCTGTGATGCTGCACAGCCTCTTGCTTTAGCCCTCCCAGCACAGCCAAGAGAGGAGCCGAAGGGTTCCTGCCCTCTCTTCAGTGTCAGCGGGGTCCAGAGGGAGCCCTGTCCTGTCCCTGCTGTGCTCAGCCCTTGCGGGATGCCACCAAGCACCCAGGGTTGCCTCTTGCTGACCGAGGAGCCAGACCTGGGTTTGGAGAGTCTCCATCGCTCGGTGCTCCCCGGTGACTCGGGGTTCGAGCCCTGGCACCTGCGTAGCGCTTGGGTAGGGCCAAGAGGATGGTCAATCTTTTTTGTGGAGGGAGAGCAAATTCTACCAGAGATGGGTTGTGCCTTCATCTCACTTGGGCTGCGGTGGGGTCGTGCGCACCTCCTCTTTGCTGGTGTTTATTAGCACTGTCGCTGGAAAGATCGTGGCATAAATAAGGCTCTTGGCTCCAGCGGTTCCTCATTCAAAGAAATCAATTAACTTAAATTGGACTGGGTGGAGGCGCAATATGGGTGCGAAAGGCTTTGGCAGAGGGCTGTAAATCCTGCTTTCTGCAGCGCTGGAGCTGCCCCTGCGCTTTCCTTCTTCCCCCTTTCTCTGAAATCAACCCCCTTTTCCAGCTCCTTCCCTTGCCCTTGCTCCTGTTCTTCTCCGGGAGGAGAGGAGGTTGGCAGGGCGAGAATCGCAGAGCAGGAGAGCCGATAAATCGTGGCTTTGTTTTGCCCGAAGCCGCGTGGGACTGCACGTTCCCACCGTGGGCAGCACTGCGACCCGGGCTCCGCAGAAACGGCCGCCCGGCCGTGCTGAGCATCGCCCGCCCGAGAAGTCGGCCCTTCTGAGACCGCCTCGCCTCCTTCCAAAGCAACGCTAATTTGCTCGGGGTAATTTATTTTGCGGTGGTTTTGCTGCTCGGGAGCAGTAAAAGCAGACAGGTTGTTCTCGGCTGTGTTTGAATGCGGCTTCCCTGCCGGCTCCTGCGCATAACCGCTGCTGCGGCTGGGTTCCCCGCGCCGCGAGGACTGAACGAAAACACACAAACAGCTCCCGGGTTAATGAGATTAAATGCATCCAGTGGAACATCTCTATTTGTCTGGAGCCTGCTTCTCGTTCAGGCGCTATTTAAATTCGGGTTTGAAGTCGTGAGGCGCTGCAAATCCGCCTCTGTGTGGGCACCGTCTCCAACGTTTGGTCCGAAGTGAGGTTGAATTTTCCCCCTTGGGCTCATCAAAGCCTTTCCCGGAGCAGAGCCGAGCCGTGCCGGCGGCCAGCCTGCCGACGGGCTGAGCCCCCCGACCCGGGGGCACTGGTTGTAACGCCGCCGGTAGCTCCCTGCGCTTGTTTGGCAGCTGAATGGGAGGAGTGGGGGATTTTAAAAATAAGCACAGCAGGGAAGAAAACCCCATGATCTAAAGCAAGCAAGCGAAATCTCATTTTCTCCTTGAATTTCCCAGGGCTGAGCAGCGAACAAACAATTATTTCCCTGCGACTTTGCCGGGTAGATCTATAATTCCTGAGTGACAGGGGACCGGCGCTCTGAAAGCGAGCTGCTGGCTGATGGATAACGGGGGCGACGGCGGGGACGATGATCTGCTGGCACAGAGCCCTCCCGCCGCCCGGTAAACCAGCGCGGTGGGGAGAGACCTCCTCGGGGCTGCAGAGACGCCCTCCATCCCTCGCTCCCGGGATCCGTCGCAGCTTCCTGAGCCTCAGAGGTGCGGGGCCGAGGTCTGGCAAGGCAGAAAATAGCGATGCTATGAAGCGATGCGTGGAAGGAGCAAGCGATTCCATGTTACATTCCCCCCCACCACCCTTGGTGCACAGAGTTTTATGTGCTGTAAAATTTGTTGTGTTATTGGATATGGCATTTTGGCTGGTGTTTGTACAAGGGAGTGCCGCTAAATATAAATAAAAGGTAATTGTTATTGCTTTCAAGCATAGTTTTAATTTTTCTCTAATCCCACGGCACAGAAATCCTGTTCTTTTATGGGGAAAGAGGATGCTGTTTCCCCTGCCTCTCCCAGCAGTCGTTTCGGAGAACTGGAGATCAATCCGAATGGTTCCAGTGAGGTTGGTGACGGTGGGCAGGGAGTCAGGTTGGGAGCGGGGCTGCGCTCTGAGGTCCCAGGGGACGGCTCCAGCTCCCAGCCGGAGCCAGCAGCAGCCTGATGCACTTTTCATTTCTAAGGAAAATCAGCAAAAGCCCTTCCAGCCCAACTGGCTCTCTTCTGGTAGTGATGTTCAAACCAGTCCTCTGCCTAATTAGCTTGTAAATATTACGGCAAGTTGTTTTTTTCTCTTTTTTGGGCCAAGCGCACCGCGTTAGATGGTAAGTGGAAGGAGAAATGCATTATGCAAACCACGAGGGAAAAGCATCTGCTTCCCTCTCCCCGGTCCCAGCACAACCTGCTGCTTGAATGGAAAAAAGACACAGCTCTGAAAAGTACCTCTTCTTGTTGGGAAGAGAGAGAGAGAGAGATGCTTTAAGGTGTCAGTATTGAAGTTCTTCTGAAGGACGGTGCAGCTGGGGCATGAAACGTGTGGGGAACCGCGGCAGAGGGTGGGAAATGCACCCTCCGAGTTGGCAGGGGGCTGCTCGCTGCGTGCCCAGGGCAGGACCAGGCTGAAATCCCCCAAAAGATGCATCGGCCTTAGTAAAAGTGTTTGATGGTCGCACTCCAGCAGGAATTGGGGAGATGTCCCTGTGTCAGCCGAGTTATCTGCGCCTGGCAGTCCTGGAGAAGAGAGCTGGGGTCCCCCCGGCGCGCAGCAGTAAATCTCCCTCCAGAAGGTCCCCTGGGAGTCAGGTGGTGGAGAAGACGGAGCCAGGCTCTCCTTGGAGGCACAGCGTGAAAGGCAAAAGGTGGATGGCAGGAGGAGATGCTCCACTGGGCACAAGGAAAAAACCCTTTGCGGTGGGGGCAGATCGCCCCTGGGCCGGGGGCCAGAGTGGTGGGGGAATCTCTGTCCTTGGAGATGCCCAGAGCTCACCTGGAGAAGGTCCTGAGCTCCTGCTGTACTGGAAGACTGGCTCTGCTTTGCGCCGGGGCTCGAGCCAGATGATCTCCAGGGTCCCTTCCAACCTCGATTGGTCCCTTCCAACCTCGGTGTCTCCTGCCCACACGGAGCATCCCTCGCTGCTGCCCCTGAGCATGGTTGTCATTGGGAACTGCTTAAAATGTGCTCGGCAGGGCTGGGGCTGTGCCCGGAGGCTCGGGCTGCCGAAATGCGATTTAGCACCGTAGCTTCTGCTTCAAATGACTTCTTGGGGTTGAGAGGGGCACTGGCAGAGCCGGAGCTGGCAGCGTGCCGTCCGTGGGGCAGGCGGGGACCAAGCGTGGCCTCCAACTGCGCTGGCCTCCCGCCCTCCTGCCCCTTTCCCATTCCAGTTGTGATTTTTCCCGACAAGCCCTGAGTTTGGGCAGCTCTTGGCTTCTGGAGTCTTTGGAGAAGCTGTGGTATTTCTTGTTTTTAAGCTTAAAATAGCCTGGAATCGGCTCTTCGTGTTTCCTGGAGTCTGCTTCGCTTTCCAAACCCAAGCAAGAGTCATCTCGATGCAAATAGGAATTAAAACCCGTCGAAAACCCTGGATTGAAGTCGGCGTGTATTTTACGGGCCCGCGACAGCTAATGCAGGAGCTGTTCCCCCGATAAGCATTATTTTGGATCACAATAAAAGCCGCATCAGATGAAGGCTTTCGGCAAGACTCACTTTATAGCGGTTATTAAAGGCTGAAGTGAACTGCTCGGGGATGGGCCCCAGGGTGCATCGGTAAATAGAGAAAGCAGAGGATCAAATAAAATGAAACACGGTTTGGGTCTCTGAAAACCATCTTTAGAAAGAGCTTGGCGTTATTATTATTTTCAGTCTAATGTTGTTTTCTGCCTAAGTAATGTCGGGGAAGTGTCTCGAATAGCTTCTTAATTTGCGGGGGTCCCAAAGGCATATCGTTCGGAAGGAATTGGATTAACACTTATGAAAAATAAATTACAGGCTGAGTGCTCGTTAGATGATTTTGAATTAATTTATTGATCCGAGGATGGAGTGTTAGAAAATAGAGGGGAAAAATAACTGACGGCTCTTTATCCCCAAACACATGCGATTCTTTTACTGAATAAACAAGCGGCTTGAGCAGCATTTTCCTGGCGACCCCTTTGATTTGAGGAGCTCGTCGAGCTGCGTGGAGGGGCAGAACCGCCGGGCTTGGGGTTCTCGTGGACCCGTGGCAGGAGGTGGAAAAGCCCAGGGGACTTCCCTGGCTTTGGCAGCCTGCAATGGCCCAGGGGAAGAGCGGGATGCTGTGGGATGCCGTGCTATGCTCCATGGTGCAGCAGTAAATCTCCCTCCGGAAGGTCCCCTGGGAGTCAGGTGGTGGAGAAGACGGAGCCAGGCTCTCCTTGGAGGCACAGCGTGAAAGGCAGAAGGTGGATAGCAGGAGGCGATGATCCACTGGGCACAAGGAAAAAACCCTTTGCGGTGGGGGCAGATCGCCCCTGGGCCGGGGGCCAGAGTGGTGGGGGAATCTCTGTCCTTGGAGATGCCCAGAGCTCACCTGGAGAAGGTCCTGAGCTCCTGCTGTACTGGGAGGCTGGCTCTGCTTTGCACCGGGGCTCGAGCCAGATGATCTCCAAGGTCCCTTCCAACCTCGATTAATCCGTGATTAATGAAAATAGCTCCAGATACGGGCGTGTTTTTACCCGGCTCGAACCCCACCTTGCTCATCCTCATTGGCCTCGCAGCGCGTCAACGCGTGGGAGCAAGTGGTGGGGTACCCCAGTGCAAACCATCAGCGCCCCCGTGCAAAAGGCACCCAAACGGGGTTGGCCTGAACAGCAACGGGGGGGTTTTTTGCCGAGTATTTGTGGAAACCGTAACAGGCATTTGCCATCCGATGTGATTTTCTTTGTTATTGCTGCTTTCTGGGTCCGAGCGAGCCGTGCCCTCTCTCGAGGTGCCCTCTCTCGAGGTGCCCTCTGCCTATTGCGGGAGCGCTACAAGCGCAATAAGTTTCGGTGAAAGCTGGAAACTTGGCAAACTTCTGCGGTATAAAGTGAAGCTGGTGTTGCTTTTTAAAGGCTGAAAGCAAATACATCCCAGGACCTGACAGGCCATTAAAAACAAAGATAACAGAGTCTCTGGGTGCCCCTCGGCTGGCAGTCAGCTGGCTTTCCATATTTCCTTGATAACGTGATGGCTAGCGCAGCAGGCACCGGTATCTAAAAATAAATGAAGGAGCTGTTCCTTCGGGCTCTGGGTTAATCTGGTTTGGGGGAAAATGGTCCGTAGTGCAAGTTCAAGAAATCACGCGACTGTTTGTTTTTTTTTTAACGTAAAATAGGATTTGCAGTATAAATGAGCGGCCGTAATGAGATATTTATCACGAGGCACACAGCGTGGTTTTCCACCCGGGTCACTGTGGGTGTGCATCCCACCACGGCTGCTCTTACTGGTGTTACTGGTCCTGCTCTTGGTGAGGTTTTGGTTCCAGCACGCTTGTTTGGGGCTTCCTGCCCTGGGGTTGGTGCGGTCCCTCTTGCCGTGGCATCGCTTGGAGCAGGTCAGCAGTGCCCACCCAGCTTCAGCGCCATCCTACTGGTCTGTACTGGAAGCAGTGGGATGGGGTTGCTGGGGGTGGCTGTGCCTATTGTCACCCTGGATGGGGGAAAGGGCTGACCCGAGGACCTTGGATATACCTGGAGGATTTATTTGCCCCGAAGACCCCTGTGGCAGCGGTCTGGACTCTGCTCCGAGCTGCCACCTGTGGGGTTTGGCCATCGGTGGGCACTGCTTGGCACGGGCTGGCCCCGCGCTGGCAGAAGCCAAGTCCCCTGGGGCGCACGGGGACCCTCAGTCTGCCGGGATGAGCGTGGGATCCTCCCCCCGCCGGCAGCAGCATCGCTAATTTACACCCCACTGTCCGCAGCATGGCCCCCCTGGACCATAATCCGCTTATTAAAGTCAATTAACTCATTAACTCTGCGCGCGGGGAGCTTTGTCTTAAAAAATAGAGCAAGTGAAATTTTCGCTCTGAACTGGGTCAAAAGCTTTCTTTCCTTTTTTTTTTTAATCTTTTTCTTTTTTTTTTTTTCTTTCCCCTCTTTCCTACCTGGAGACAGTTTTGGACTTTGTTCGGCAGCGGCAGCCGGCGGCTCGGCTGCAGGGATCTCACGCTCTTCCTCCACAGCGGACATAAATCCTCCCGAAGGAAGGGGAAGGAGAAATACGCCGCTGCCCGAAATCCCAGTGCAGGGAAGCCGGGGCCGTACCGGGAGCTCTCCCACGGGGAGCGTCGCTGCTGGGGCTGTTTTGGGGTCTGAGCCTGGGTGTGAGGGAGAGGAGGGTCCTGAAGGAGCAGCAACGCTTCAGATTAAAGGATTTGGCAATGTCTAATGAAACAAGAGCCTCCAGGCTTCCATTAATTAACAAATTAGCTCATCAAGAGTCTCCCTAATTTGTCGAATATAAAGCTGCCCTATTAATTAAACAAGAGGACAGATTTTAATTTGCCTGGCAAAATCGCACATTTAATTGATAAATGACTCATTTAAACCGTTCTGGGTGAAAGTTTCCAGGAGCGGTGATGGGGGACGGGGGAGGCGGCAGCGCCGGGCTCCAACGGGCGAACAGCACCCGCGCCGTGCCCCGCTCCCTGCAGCGCCGGGGCTTGGGGACCACCCCTGTCCCTTTCCGCTGGTCCCATCACCTCTCCTCCTCCCACCAATCTGCCCTTCTCTCTAGCGCCAGGCTCTGCCAGGGCTTAATTGACCCGTTGGCTAATTGGGTCTGATTACATCCAGCCGCTTGTTCCTCTTCCCCTAAATCCCCTGAGCTCACTGTTCGCCGTGGCTGGCTGGCGGTACCGGGACCTGTGCTGTTCAGCATCTCCGTTGGAGACATGGACAGTGGGATGGAGCGCACCCTCAGCAAGTCTGCTGATGACACCAAGATGTTTGGTGAGGTGGACACGCTGGAGGGGAGGGATGCTATCCAGAGGGACCAGGACAGGCTGGAGAGGTGGGCCCATGCCAACGTCATGAAGTTCAACCAGGCCAAGGGCAAGGTCCTACAGCTGGGTCAGGGCAATCCCAAGCACAACTCCAGGCTGGGTGGGGAATGGCTGGAGAGCAGCCCTGAGGAGAAGGCCCTGGGGGTGCTGATGGATGAGAAGCTCAACATGAGCCGGCAATGGGTGATCACAGCCCAGAAGGCCA
>VUYV01000156.1:24229-47706 GCA_008711295.1 Anarhynchus alexandrinus | reverse complement strand
GGTGAGCCCCTGGCGCAGGTTGCCCCGAGAAGCTGTGGCTGCCCCATCCCTGGAGGTGTTCAAGGCCAGGTTGGACGGGGCTTGGAGCAACCTGGGCTGGTGGGAGGTGTCCCTGCCCAGGGCAGGGGGTGGCACTGGATGATCTTCAAGGTCCCTTCCAACCCAAACCATTCTATGATCCTATGATTATTTAGCAGAAACTCCGCAGCAGCTGCTGGCCAGCGGTCCCGGGGGTTCGCCGGGGCTGGGGAGATGCCGGGCTGGGGGCGGCGGATGCCGCGGCACATGGGAAAAGCTCTCGGGTCTGGGATGCGCAGGGAAATGCTTTACCTCTCCCTCGGGAATTACAGCCCCGTCGTTCCTCCTTGAAGGCAGCTTCAAAAGACCCGTGCCGGTTCGTGCTCCCTGCCAGCGATAAAAGCAGCTCACCGCGGTCGCTCGGCCCCGCGGCCGGAATTTCTTCCTCCACTTGAAGGACAGGGGAATAAATCAGAGGTCGCCTGACATTCAGATGATCTCCGCGGGGGATTAATTGCTCGCCCATCATCTCCCCGGCCAGATGTGCCGGGGAAGCGGCATCGAGCTGGAGTACCCCAGGTTCCCCTCTACCAGCTTTTTTTTTCCCCAAAAATAGAAGTCTTCCCCAAAAAAAGAGAAGTCTTAACAGGAGAGCGAGTGAATTATGTGGAGTCCTGCCCGAGTTTTCAATTTAGCCCTATTGATTTATAAGGTCTTTTCAATTACTGAATCCTTCTCGGCGGCAGCGTGCGGAGCGGCTGTACGTGAGCTTCATACTCCATCGGGCTGCGGCTGCGCCGGGCCGACCAAAGCACAGACGATGAGGATCTCCTCTGCAACATTTAGTAAATAAAAATCAGGAATTCATCAGCACAAGGACTCGTCTCATACGAAGAAAAGACTGGAGGAAAACGGGAAGTGCAGGAGTTATCATGAACATAATATGTGAAGCAATTCAGGAGAAGGCAGTTTGAAATCTTATTAAATTTTCTTCTTTTTTTTTTTTAATTGTGTGGGCATGGTTGGGCGATTTCTGAGGGAGCTGGAGATGAAAAAAATCCATGGACAAGAAGTGACCTTCCCTCGGTGCCGGGCTCGGGCCATCCCCACTGCCCCGTGGCTCTCGGGCGGGAGCCACAGGCTGGGGACGGCACGAGGGGTCAGGAGCCCGAAAACCTCGGAAATCCACCCAAAACCAAAGCAGCCCACGCCTGATCATTTCATTTCCTCTTCCTAGCCAGTGCTGGAGTCTTCACAACCTTTTGGTGTAAAATTACTGCGTTTAAAAAATTTCATTATGTCTCTATGTCACGGGACATAAAGCAGAGGCAAACCTAATTAAATTACTGACAATTAAATTGCCGCCCCCTCCAGCGAAGCCTGGGGGGAGAGGGTTGGTCCTTCCAGCTTTGCAGAGGATCCGAATGACTCGGCTCAGCTCTTCTCCCACCAAATCCCCAGCCAAGCTGCCCGGAGCCGTGGGGAAGGAGCCCCTGCAGGGAGGGAAACGATGCTGCCGGCGGATTTATTTATTAAGGACCATAATTAATAGTGACGACATCGGCGGGAGAGGGAAGCCATCGCCTCTACGAGGACAGGGGGGAGGGCGGTGCTATATATATAATATATATATTAACGGTTGGACTTGATGATCTTAAAGGTCCCTTCCAACCTCACTAATTCTATGATTCTATGATTCTATATTATATATATTATATATATATATATTATACATAGCACCCTATTATAGCTATATATAATATAATATATATAATATATATAATATATATTATATATAGCACCCTATTATATATATAATATATATATTATATGTAGCACCCTATATATAATAGGGTGCTACAACCCTATTATATTGGGTTTGGTGCTATTTAAAGGAAGATCTCAAAAGGCAGTGGGCTGCAAATCCCTGAAGTTCCCTCAAGCTCAGCAGAGCCAGATCCCTCCGTCGGCGTGGATGCAGGTGGGGGGTGGCACGGGGGGGGGGACGGTCCCCAGCGCGGCTCCCGCCCTGCGCCGTCGCTGCCGCCGCCTCTGCTTCCCCAGCCGGAACCGGGGCCGGTTCTCGCAAAATACCTTTGTGTCCCTCTGATGTGGCCTGTTTCTGAAGCCCCGGCAGCAATTCGCCGAGGATTTGGGGAGGTGCCGGGAGCGGAGGGGGTCAGCGCGGCTGGGGCCTTTCCAGACCCCTTTGCCGACCCACCGTCGCCCACCGGTGCGGTGTTGGGGCAGCAGCGCCGGGAGCGTTGTCGGTCGCCGGAGATGAGAATGTCACAGTGGCCGTGGCACAATGTGCCGTATCCTTCGGGAGAGGACCATATCCTTCGGGAGAGCACCGTATCCTTTGGGAGAGCACCGTATCCTTCAGGAGAGCACCGTATCCTTCATGAGAGCACCGTATCCTTCGGGAGAGCACCGTATCCTTTGGGAGAGCACCATATCCTTTGGGAGAGCACCATATCCTTTGGGAAAGCACCTTATCCTTCGGGAGAGCACCGTATCCTTCGGGAGAGCACCATATCCATGCCCTTAGCGATGCCAGGGCTGCCTGGCGAGGTGAGGAGTGACTGAAATAGATCTGCTTATGAATAGGAAGGTGTGCTCCCCGTGACAGGGGCCGTTCCTCGTCGCAGGGGGATGCAGGGACGGACCTTCCTGCCCGGCATCCTCCTTCTCCATGCGTCTGAGAGCCAGAACAGACATTGCCAGGCCAGACATCGCCGGGCTGCCACCCTTCGCCGGCCTCGGGGCCGATCCTGCCCCCCCAGGAGGGGCCGTGCCGGAGCCAAGCGTGGCAGACTGGCAGGAGATGCCCTTTCTTTGACCGCACATCCCCCATAAACCATGTCTTGGGGCAATCGTGAACCTGAGCAATAACGTTATAGATGGAGTTCCCATTTTCTGCCCCGGCTGATAACGGGGACAGTAAAAGCAGCTGATGCGTTATTCACCGCTGTGGTTTAATGCCCGTTACTCGCAGGGCTCAGGTCAGAGCCCTTTCTTCCAAGGTAAAAAAAAAAAAAAAGAAAAAGGCAAAATGGAAGTAATTTAAACAGACAGTTTATGCTGTTGGTGTTCCAGCAGCTATCCCCGGCTCTCTTTGGGGCGGTATGTATTATTTATGAGGTTTCATTAATACGCAAACCTCCACCGCTTGATTGGCTCTCCTGGCGCGCTTCCAAGGCCCTTATAAATGATAGAAGCTCCCGGCTGCCTGCTCCCACTGCCACGCCGGGGCTGGAGCCAGCGGGGGGGGCTCAGAGGGGGGGCCGGCAGCCCCTTACACGGCACAGCGGGGCCGGCTGCCCCCCCGGCACGCCGCAGCCGTGGTGGGAGCCCCGTGCCGGGCTGGAGATGCCGCGGAGCCTGTCCAGCCCCGCTCTGCTCCCGCCAACCCGGCATCTCCCCTGATCCCCCATTTTTCTCTCCTCCTTCTTTTCCCCCCCCTCCTCCGCTCTCCTCACAGGCAAACCCAGGAGTCGGCGTTGCGTTGTCCAAGCTGTGATTTTTAGGGGGGGGGAGGGGGCTCAGGAGCATTGGATCGCCTCTGCGCCCACCGCGGGGTGCGAGCCAGGCGGTGGGAAGCCGGCGGTCCATCCCTGCGGAGGAGGAGAGGAAAAATCCCATCAAAAGCTGGGGCCGGCATCGATGCTCGGCGGCAGCCGGTTTCTCTCCCGGTCCCCGACGTGGCCAGAGTGGTTTGTTTTACACCGGCTCCTACCGGCACGCAGCGGGGAATTACACCTCGTCCCTCTCATCCTGGATAAAAGATGCGATGCGGATGCATCTGCAGGTTAATTAAGAGCAAACAGCTTCTCCGATGCAAATCCCGCGCTGCCAACCCCGCAGCCGTGGGCAGAAAACTCCGCTGGCTCTCCCGAGGGATGGGGAGGGGGAATCATTCCACACGCCCGGCTCCCGACGTGGTCCCCTGGCTCCCGACATGGTCCCCTGGCTCCCGACGTGCTCCCTCGGCTCCCGACGTGCTCCCTTGGCTGGTTTTCTGCCGAGGTGTGAGCAGGACACGGCCAGCGGCGCTTGGCCCGGCGCTGGGCTGGTGCCCAGCAGGTTCTCGGGCTCCGGAGGACACGGGGCTGGGGGAAATTAAAGCCGGATGATTGCAGAAGACCTCTGGCAGGACGTGTCATTAAAAGAGGATTTGACAGCGAGTGGACGAGGGGGGCTCTCCCGCCTGCACCAGGGGGGGTGGCAGGATGGGAAATAGCTTCTGTTTGGGATTAAAATAAAACCCAAAGACAGAAAATATCCCTTCTGCAGCGGATAAAACATGAGAAATGGCGGTCGCTGCTGCTCCCCGGGCGGCCCCGCTTCTTCCCTTCCCTTTACCGCACGCAGATTTGGGAGTAAAATCGGTGGCAGGAGCGGTCCCGGTGTGCCGGGACGGAGCCGCTCTGGATTTACAGCGGAGGAGCGGGGCAGGATGAGGGCAGCCCCGGTGCCGGCGGGGTTAGCAGCGTCCCCGGGGGGCGGCGGGGGGTCCCCAGCCTCCCGCCAGGCATCACTCTGTGCAGGGGCGATCTCCTCGGAGGAAGGATGGGTTTCTCCTGGCGTGGGGAGCCTCCAGCTGCCGGTTTGCCCCAGAGGAGCCGCTCCGAGCCCCCGAGCCTCCGGCTTGGAGAGTCTGGGGCTGCGGGGACCAGGGAGGAAGGCTCCGGTTCCCGTCCTTCATCCTCCTCGCGGAGCCCGTATGGGTGGTGGCGAGGGTCCCCGCGGGTCCCCACAGCGGGACGCGGCTCCGCTTGGCCGAGGGCGGGCGGGAGAGGAGCCGAGATGCCGTTTGCAGCTGGGGGCTGCAGCGGGCGACCCCGTTAATTACCTGGCGGGAGATGCTCATAGCCTGATTAAAATCGTGCTTTAACGACGTTGTCCCTCTTGCTCCCAATTAACTCAGCTCACCGTCAGCTGCCCCCCCTCACCGCCCGCAAAAAGAGACGGGGGGAGGACGAAGGGAGCCCAAAAATTATCCCGGTGGCCAATTTAATTTGCGGGTGCCAGCGAGAAGGCAGCAGCGATCCCAATATCGCCCGCCCCACGCCTGCGCTTTGGTGCTGCTGCTCAGCTGCTGGGGCCCTACGCAGGAAGAAATTGGGGAGGAAAGCCCTGAAAATGTCACTTCCCCATGGTGGGGGGGTTTGGGAGGCACTGCCGAAGATGCCCATCGCTGCCGGGGGCTCCCGGACTTGGTCCTCGCCCACTCCAGGGTGGTTTCCCGCTCTGCCAGGGGGGGATGCGTTTACGATGAATTCGTCTCTGTCAAATGAAAACGGTGATTTTCCCACCCAGCAGATGCCACTTTGAGCGCGGGTCTCCCGGCGGGTAAACATTAATTGCGGCACGCCTTTAAATAGGAACGAAAAATTGACAGGACTGAATTACTTCACTCCGGTCCCCTGATGCCGAGCCGTAAATCACGCGCCGGAGTTTATAGAGACTTTCTGTGTCTTGGGCCGGGCAGGATCAAAATTTTCTGAGGAATAATGACACGTTAATAATAGTCAGCCTTGGAGATAAAATTAGCAGAAAGGGTTTTTTTTGCTTCTATTAAAGTCAGAGCTGAGTTCTTTTGCCTTCATATCGGTCTCTCGCATGGAGAGAAATCACCCATGGGGTTGGACGAAATGATGCTGAGCTCCTTCCAGCGAGGGACGGTGAGGCCGGAGCGTCACCAGTGTGTCACCAGTGCGGTTATGAACCGGTACCTCCATTGGCTCATGGATAAACTCTCCAGTATCTGAGCAAATTGTTCATTTATGAATGTTTGGTATGACATCCCCGTGTCATCACAGCACAGACTGGAGAGCATGTGTTGTCCACGGCGGTGCATGGGCCGGGGAGGTGTGCCGCCTGCCCGCTTTACACCTTCTTCAATCCCCCAAAATTCACATTTTCCCACCCCCAGGCCATGCAGCTCTGTCATTGCCCAGGGGGACCAGCCCCAGGCAGGCAAACCCGCCTTGAAGGAGCATCACCGTTGGGATGTGGGGATGTCCCCATCTCGCTGCCACCTGCTGCGAGAGCCGTAAGGGCGCAAGACTCGTGGGGCCGAGCTGAGACCTCCTCAGCTCGTTACACGTGTGTGCGCGGAGTCAGCCAGGCCACAGCCGTCACCTCCACGTCCCCTGGGAGCTACCACGAGCTGGGTGACCCTTCCCCATGCCCCAGCAATCGCCGCGCGGCACATCCTACCCGCTGAGGATTGCCGCTGGCTGGTGTTAAATTATTGCGAGCAGCAGAGGTGACTCGATTGGATTCTGCCCCTCTACTCCACTCTCGTGAGGCCCCACCTGGAGTACTGCCTCCAGCTCTGGAGTCCCCAACAGAAGAAGGACATGGACCTGCTGGAGCGTGTCCAGAGGAGGGCCACGAGGATGATCCGAGGGCTGGAGCACCTCTCCTATGAGGAGAGGCTGAAAGAGTTGGGGCTGTTCAGCCTGGAGAAGAGAAGGCTCCGGGGAAATCCCATTGTGGCCTTCCAGTCCCTAAAGGGGCTACAGGAGAGCTGGGGAGGGACTTTTTACTGGGGCATGGAGTGATGGGACGAGGGGGAATGGCTTCAAACTGGAAGAGGGCAGGTTTAGATTGAACATGAGGAAGAAGTTTTTCACTCTGAGGGTGGTGAGGCACTGGCACAGGTTGCCCAGAGAGGTTGTTGAGGCCCCATCCCTGGAGGTGTTCAAGGCTAGGCTGGAGGTGGCCTTGGGCAACCTGGGCTGGTGGGAGGTGTCCCTGCCTATGGCAGGGGGGTTGGAACTCGATGATCTTCAGGTCCTTTCCAACCTAAACCATTCTATGATTCTATGATTCGGTGCCGCTCCCGGGGGGGCTGCCAGCCCTGCTCCCCACCTTCCCGCCCCTCTGGCACCCCGCTCGGCCCCAGGGTCACTCCTGACCCAGCCCCGGCGCATCCCAGCCACTGCCCGGCTCCTGGAACGATGCCACGCTCCCGAATCTGGGAGCAAAGCTGATTTTTTTCCCCCCCCATAATTAAAAATACACAATTCATTATACGCCGCTGCTCTGCGAGCACGTGCTGTGGGCGCCCGGGTGTCCTTGCAGCCGCCCTGTCCCTCTCCCCACGGTTCCCCAAATCCCTCAGCTGCGGGGAGGCTCTTGCCTCTTATTCCCACGCCAGATTTAGGGCCGCTGCGGGATCAGGCGGTGCCGGGCAACCCTGGAGATGCTTTTTCAGTGCGGGATGCAGCCCTCTGAGATCACAGGAAATATTTCAAACCATCACCCGGCGTCAGAGAGGGGAAGAGCCGTGTTTTCCAGTCGGGATGTAAATGGGCACATGAGCCTTCAGGATGAAGGGAAGGGGGGTCCGGTACAGCTTGGGGTGCCCTGTGCTGTCTGCTCTGGATGGATGGACGGCGTTGGGTCAGGCTTGGAGTTGCTGAGATGGACGGACGGACGGATGGATGGATGGACGGCGTTGGGTCAGGCTTGGAGTTGTTGGGATGGACGGACGGACGGATGGATGGACGGACGGACAGGCAGCGTTGGGTGCATGGCCAGGAGGGTGAGTCTGAGTGGGTTCAGGGCTGTCCAGAGGGATGGACTACGTTGGAGCGGGCTGAGCGGACAGACAGACAGACGAACGAGCGATGCTGGAGCGCTCCAGCCAGAAAAGGACACTGACAGTCAGAACCAGCAAAGGAGACGCCGGCCACAGGTTTCCTCTTCCTCACCCTCAATGTCCTTAGCGGTGGACGATGGATTTCATGTCCAGGCTGTGGTTCCCACCGGGCTGGAGCAGAATCGGTGCCGGAGCTGCGGCGAACGGCTCCCGCTGCTTTGAAGATCAGAGCCGTAACGAGACAGGGATTTACAGCTGCCAGCGAGAGAGGTGAGGGGCTTCGCTCCCCCCCCCCAAAAGTCCCCCCTGGGTTAGATTAGGCTGTCTGCAAGGAAACTTAATTGATTCTTTAGGTGAAAGCCTTTTCATCTGCGCAGACGAGCCGCGGCATTAATTCTGTATAATGTGACACGGAACATTTGCGTGCAGCTCCGCGGCACGGCTTTCCCTCCCCGGGCTCGCTTTTGGGCTCTGATTTGTTTTCTTTCCAAGGCAAATTCAGGATCTGGCTTCCATCAACAGCACTAATTAATCCCTTTCGATATGTCCCAACATTTATTTATTATTTTTTTTTAAATAATTTTCAGATAACAGGCGCGTTGCGGGAGCAGGCTTCTGTCCGTCCCGCCAGTCCCGGGGGAGGATTGCATCCAGCGCGGCGCTCAGCTTTGGACATCGGGATGCTCGAGCTGCGTCCGGCCGCGGGAAGAGGTTATGGGGGGGACCACGGTGTGGGCACAGGTATCCCCACGACTCTCCTGGTGCCGCCGAACGACTCTCTCATCACTCCAGAAATAGTCCCACCACTGGCACGGGCTCAGCAATAAAACATATTTTGCCGTTATTTTTAACGGTGCCGCGGGAAGCGGAGCCCCGGGGACCTGCACCGAGGCCACCCCCCTCCGGCCAAAATGAGACCAAAAATGGCATTGCTCGCTCGGAGCGGAGCCGGAGCAGCCGGGACCTGGCAGGGCTGCTGAGCCTTCACCCTTCCCTGCCGGCTGCCGGCGCTGGGGAGCGGGACGGGGCCATCGGCAATGTCGGAGAGCGCCCACCGACCGCCGAAACACATTTGTGCAAAGTCTTGCTCCATAGAGCAGTGATTGCCCAGAAATTAATTGCAAGGAAAATGATTTATTTATTAAAAATAACCAACAAACCAAACATAAAGAAGAAAGTTTCATACTGGTGTTTGTGCCGTTAAAGCCCTTTGCTGTTATTAAGACTAATGCAACTGATGGCTTAAATAATTGGGTATTTCCGGAGGGGTCTATCAGCTGTGACACATTGAGGGTTCTGGTTTTGTGTTTCGTATCTGTGGTCCCTCTGCACGGGACACCGGCTGTGGGAGAAGCAGCACAACCTGATGATTTTTAGGGTGATGCTGAAGTGTAGGGTGAGAGATGAGCCCGCATTAGGCTTCAGCAGTTTCATAGCCAACGCAAGCCATTAAAGACCCGTCAGCATCGTCCGTCTCCCCAGTGGGATGCTCAGCATCCAAACTGGGAGCCCTGGCACGGCTGTGTTGAACCCTTCTGCATCCCAAATTCCCCCAGGCCCAGGGGTTGGTGGCCACTGTGCCACTAAATGAATCATAGAATGGTTTGGGTTGGAAGAGACCTTGAAGATCACCCAGTGCCACCCCCTGCCCTGGGCAGGGACACCTCCCACCAGCCCAGGTTGCTCCAAGCCCCGTCCAACCTGGCCTTGAACACCTCCAGAGATGGGGCAGCCACAGCTTCTCAGGGCAACCTGCGCCAGGGGCTCACCACCCTCACAGGGAAGAATTTCTTCCTAATACCTCATCTAAATCTCCCCTCTTCCAGTTTGAAGCCATTCCCCCTCGTCCTATCACTCCATGCCCCAGTAAAAAGTCCCTCCCCAGCTCTCCTGGAGCCCCTTTAGGGACTGGAAGGGGCTCTAAGTTCTCCCCAGAGCCTTCTCTTCTCCAGGCTGAACCCCCCCAGCTCTCCCAGCCTGTCCTCCCAGCAGAGGGGCTCCAGCCCTTGCAGCATCTCCAGGGCCTCCTCTGGCCCCGCTCCAACAGCTCCATGTCCTTCTGATGTTGGGACCCCCCGAGCTGGAGGCAGTACTCCAGGTGGGGTCTCCCCAGAGCGGAGCAGAGGGGCAGAATCCCCTCCTCGCCCTGCTGGCCACACTTCTGATGCAGCCCAAGATACGGTTGGCCTTCTGGGCTGTGATCACCCATTGCCGGCTCATGTTGAGCTTCTCATCCATCAGCACCCCCAGGGCCTTCTCCTCAGGGCTGCTCTCCAGCCATTCCCCGCCCAGCCTGGAGTTGTGCTTGGGATTGCCCCGACCCAGCTGTAGGACCTTGCCCTTGGCCTGGTAGAACTTCATGAGGTTGGCATGCGAGTGGGGTCTTCAGGAGAGGGCAGGGATGCTGCCACCAAGCCGCGTCCTCGCAGCCACCAAAGGCCGGAGGAGACAGCTGAGCTTTCCATGGTCACAAACGCCCGAGTCTTCCCGTTTTCCAGACCCAGAGCTTGTGGGTTTGGGCTTTGTTTTTTATTCTGAGATGCAGACGCATCAGGCCTGGCCCGAAGTGGTTTCCCACAAATGATGTCACGTTAAAAAAAATCAACTCTGAGTCAGAGAAAAAGAGACAGATGCCTCATTTTCCACGGGAAAGGGTTTCAGGGCGACGCAGCGCCCGGAGAAAACGCTCGGTTCTGGCAAAATGAACAATTTGGGGGCAAATCGGGGGTGCAAAGCAGGGAAGACCTGTCCTGATATCAGAAGCCGCCTGACCACGTCCCTGTTTTTAAGGATAATAAAAGCACACGCACGTGCACAGCGTCCCCCGTCCGCCGGTTCGCTCTGCCCACCGTCACCCGTGGAGCCCTTCCCTCCCGCCTCTGCCGCGCAGCTGGGGGATAAAAATCCTTAAAATCGGCTAAAGACCGTGAAACGGAGGTGCAGCGTCGTGCTTGGGAATTCGACCTTCTGGCCCCGGTGCTTGCGAAGCACTTTCTGGGAGGGGACGAGCGCGGGGGAGTTCGCCGCGCTGCACCGGCGCGCGAAGGGCTCCGGGGAAAGCTGGCGGTGAGCGCGAAATCCCAAAGGACCGGGCTGTACGCTCACCCTCTGGATATTTATGGGAAAGCGCTCGATGGGGCTTTTTCCAGATTTATAGAGGCGTCCCAAGGTGAAAAACGTAATTTTCTGTTATCATTCATCTTGGACGGCAAAACACATGGAGAGGAGCCGGTGGGGAATTCAGATTAAGTGATGGAGGTGGTGGGAACTGAGACGTAAAAGGAGCCAAAATCGTTGTCATTTTAATCCCTTCCTCGGTGGCCTCATTTCGTGGTCCCTGCCGCATCCACGCGTAGCCGGGATGAAGGACTCGCAGGACCCACCGGCGCCTGCTGCCTCTCTTGCCTTGGTGGGAAAGGAAATAACCTCATTTTCCCCTTTATTGATGAAATCCGGGCGGATCCGGACCCGTTCCCTGGCACGGGGAATTTCTTTCTGCTGCGAGGGGTTTCAGTCACGGAGTTTCTTAATTTCACTCGTGCTGTTAAAAAAAAAAAAAAAAGAGGAACCCGGATGGGGAATTAGAGGAACCTCTTCTAAAAAAAAGTTTCGCCTTAAGATGTTTGTGTTTTTAGCCTAAAACCTCGTCCTGCGGGTGGGCAGGATGGAGATCTCCTGTCCTGACGCCACACACCTGCCTGGGAGGACACCAAAACCCACCAGCTCATGGGTCTCCTGGGCCGGAGCGTTATCCTGGAGCATCTCCCGCAGCTCGGGATTTATTAAGGGTGGATCATCTGTGTCCTTACTACCTCTTATGGCCGTGCCATTAAATTCCCGGAGATTAGAAGCACGACACAGTGGGCTCCAATGTCCTGTCCGGTGGTGGGACTGTCTCCCTGGGGGGGAGCAGAGTATTTCAGAGCTCGGAGGTGTCAGCATCGCTGAGAGGCGCTGAGTCTACAGAACTAGAGAACCCCCGGGGAAATTCTGTCCTGGGAGAAGAAATAAAAATCATTCGGAGAAGACAAATAAAAAGAATTTTATTTCCCCAGCCGCCCTGAGCAAACAGAATTCCCCCGCTCTCGCAGCACGGCTGTGGGCTGTGAGGTGGCTCCGGGGTCCCGGGGTGGAGGAAGATGCTGTGCTGGGATGATGCCGGGATGATGCTGGGATGATGCCGGCGTGGAGGCACCTCCCTGGGAGCAGACTGGGGGTCCAGCCGGCATCGCTGCCTCATCCCTGTGGCTGCTTCTGCTCAGCGATAACGTGTAACATCTACGTGTGCAACCCAAATTCTCCCGGTGCTGCTCCATCCCCAGGCGTGGCCGTATCCAGCGTACCTCCACCACGAGGACAACACAGGTCTCTCCAAATCCACACCCCCCTCAGCACCCTCCTGCAGGAACCAGCACCGTCCAGCTTTTCAGCCCCATATCCCAAAGAGAGGAGCGCCGTGCGCGTGTGCCCGTCCGTGTCGCTTTCCTCCCCCACCAACTCAACGGTCTCTCTTCAGTCGGACTCCCCCCACGCCGAGCACGAGCGGTCTCGGAGGCAGCGCCGGCGATGGGGGGAGGAAAGCTCTCGCTCATCCCACCCCGTGCGACGCGGGCTCAACCCTGGTATGAGACATCAGAGAAAGGCAGAGAAACTCATGGACGGGGGTGATGGGTTTTGGGTACGCCCGGTTTTCAGCGAGATCAGCCTTAAAAATCCAGGGGCTGAGGTGTGAAATTTAAAATAAGGTTTGTTCTCCCCAGTCTGGGCTGGTTGAAGGCGGATCCCCCACAGCTCAGCTGCAGCCCGGGGAGTGATCCACCCTCCTATGCCCCCATCTGCCGGGAAAGCCCCAGCATGTGCTATTAACCCTGTCATCTCCATAGAAAGGGGCTGGGCTCTCTCCAGCACCAGTTGCACCCTGGGATGAAGTTAGTCTGGAGGTTGGTACTCGGCTCTGGGGGAGATGTTGCCCTCCTGGTACACCCCCCCATGGGGATGCTGGGGGGGGGGTCACCCCGGTTTTGCTGGGGACAGGGGCTGTGACCATCCTGGTTCCCTGCAAGCTAGAGGTGACTTGGAGATGCTGAATTGGGAACCAGGTGTACATCCATGTATTTGAATGTCCTCCATGAAGCAAAGGTGGTATGGAGGTGGGTTGAAGTTTTGGCCCTATGTAAAGCCCCTGAGCTGATGGCTGGAGTGGAGACTGGGTGTCCTCAAGGCTGTCACCCAAAGAGCAGATGCTGCTGGTGATACCTCATCCTGGACCATGAGTTCGAGGTAAGAACCTCTGTGGGATCCCTGTACCAGGAGAGGACTGGGAGGCTCCCAGGGAAACCTGTTGCGTGTTTGAGCCTGGGAGTAGCGGGACGGACCCCAAATATCAGCCTCAGGGTCTTGGTCTGGTTTTCCAGCTCCTCACCAAAGGGATATTGGACGTGTCGCTGTGGTGGGGGCTGATTTTTGAGGAGCAGAGCCGGAGCAGGAGCAGGTCAGGGTGGATGCCAAGGGAAGGTTTTCTTGTGTGATGGATCAGGGTGGATGCCAAGGGAAGATTTTCTTGTGTGATGGATGAAGCGCATCTCCGGCACGCGGGAGACGTGTCCCCGAACAGGGCTGAGAGTCCACGCTGCCTCCGGGGCCGTGCCAGCCGGGGCCACCAGCGCCGCCCCTGTCATCGCTTGCCGCGGCATGTACCGGGGCGGGGGGAGTAAAGCCAAACCAGTGCCGTGGGTTCGTACCGAATCAAGCTGCAGGAGAGAGAAACGCAGACTGAAGCTGCGCAGATGCCCGGAGTGGACGCAGCGAAGCCTTTAGCTCGGCCCCGGCGGGACAGGTGAGGTGAGCCTGGCTCAAGTTTTGATGACGCGCTCGTTACCAGCCTAATTGCTTCCTCAGCAGACGTGGGAGGGCGGCGGGCGCGAGTGGGGCTGCGTCCCGGTGGTGGGGGAAGCGCTGGCTGTGGCTGCGGGCAGGGAGCCCAGGGCAGGGTGCCCTGCGATGCCGGGGACGCTTCATCTCCCGCTTTTCCTCGCGGCCGCGGTGTCCTCCAATTCCCACCGAAGCTTCGTGAGTGCCCCGAGCCCCTGACGAGCCCCGCGGGATGAAGCACTGTGTGCGGGAGCCCGGTGCTGCTCCTCGCCTCTCCCTTTGCAACGGGAATTGTTATTCCTCTTCGGGTTTTACTGCCCCAAATAATGGTTTTTTCGGTGGAAAGATGTAGGAAACTCTTGTTGTCACCCCCTCCTGCGTGGCTCTGGGCGTCCCGTGGGAAAAGGGGTGAGGCTGGTCGCTGCTGAGCGATCCGCATCCCGCTCATCCCAAACTTTCCTTGGGGACCAAAAGCAGTTCCCGGCGAGGAGAGACAGCCCCCGGAGCGCTGCTGGATGCCACCATCCCCAGCACCGACGTTCCCGGTGCCTCCGTGGGAACCACCCCAGACCTCAGCTGGGATTTGACGCCGAGAGCCGCATCCACCTGTAAATCCCCGTGGGGGGGATGTCCTGTCTGTCACCTGCCGGGGGGCTCGAAGGCGTGAAACGAGTGACTTGATAACGCCGGAAAGGATGTCCTATGCCGGTGTTTAAAAACCAAACAAAGCGCCCGTGCCCGGCGATCCCTCATCCCTTGACAGCTCCCGCACAAATCAGACACCGCCGATAAATCGCCCCGCACGGGCATGTCCATCACCCCCCCGCCATCCTGGGGGGGGCTCAGCCCCTCTCCCCAGGGACGAGCTGTCATCCTGCACCCGCAGCATCTTCCCAGCCCGTGTGGGGATGGAAGCGGGTGGATGTCAGCCGGTGCACGGAGGTGGTGGTGGGGGGGGGTGTTGATGGGACAGGGTCCTGCTGGCGGCAGAGCTGTGCACCGGCAGCGTTTGCGATGCGTTTCGTCACTCCTGCTCCACAAAGGGTGTTTTTTCATGTGCCGGGGGTTGAGAAAGGGCAGTGCTGGAGCCGTACCCCAGCCCAGGGGTGTGCGGTGCTCTCCTGCGTGTGCCACTGGGTGTTTCTGAGCACGGCTGGAGTACCTGACGGCGCTCTTGCAGAGGGAGGCACAGCCTGGGGAAAAATCCTGCGAAAATCGGAGTCGAACGGAGGTTTGGAGGGTGCCAGGCGTGCTGTGAGCCGTGGTACCCGGAGGGCGGTTTGGGGCTGAAACAGCAGCTCTGCGCGCAAGCCCTGCCGCCGGTGCGGGGATGCCCTGGCCGGGCTGGCCCCGTCCTGGCGGTGGGATGCGGTGGGATGCGGTGGGACGTGGTGCCTCCTGCGACCAGCAGGGCCATTTCCAGCCCCGGGGCTGCAGTGGGTTTCGGCAGCGCCGTCCCAGCGCAGACGTGGCCGGGTTCCCGTGCCGCGCTGCTATTTATAAGCCCCGAGTTGCACAAGGTTGGGACTGGGGTTTGGGGTTGGTTTTTTTTTTTCCCGGGATTGTTTCAAATCAGTGAAATGGGGAAAGCGAGCAGTCTATTTGACATCCTGTACGTGGGCTTTTTATTTGCGCGGTGAGTTTTCATTTCCACTTGGCTGGGGAGGCAGTAACGGGGACGCGTAGCTCGTTACCGCAGCGGGTCACGGTGCCAACAGCGGGAGGGACGAGCTCCCCGCAGCCCGCCCGTGGGAAAGGCAGGGCGATGCTTATCCAGGGGGGGATAAACCCAGCCCTGAAACGGGGCAGGATTTGGGGCCGGGTAGTGCAGTGGGACCCCTGTGTCCTGTCCCGGCAGCCGAACCCACCTCCCTTCCCGGCCATTCCGTGGGGGGTTTTTTCCCCCCCAGGGCGAGGGAAAGTGCTGCTGCATGACGGAGAAAGCTGCCCCGGAGAGGGATTTCTTCCACATTAAGCGTGACATCTGTTTCGGGATGACTCAGGCGGGTTCCAACCGCCCGCACGGGAGAGGAGAGGAGGGCGAGTGCCCGCACCGGCTGGGCTGACCCGCTGGGCTCCATCCTTCCACCCTCCTTTTATTATAACCTCCCCGAGGGAGGCGCTCGGGGGGGTTATAATAAACCTAAATCAACCACTGATACACTGACTTTAAAGCTATAATTGCTTTTTAAAGCTATAATTGCTTTGCTCGGTGTGGGTGGCACTCCGTGCTCGCCCAGGGAGGTGCTGGATGCCAAAGATTCTGGTTTACGGTGCCCGGCATCGCCGCGGGAGCTGCCGGACCCATGCCCGTGCGCCGAGCTCTTCCCCGTGGCGTTTCCGTCCCGTCCCCCTCCCTGGGAACGGGCTGTTTGTCCCGCTGCTCGCGGCGGTTTGCTGAGCAGACGATGCTGAGCGCCTCGGAGGGAAACCCCAAACCGCAGCGCGGGGCAAACAGCTCGGGATAGGACATTTTACCCCAAGTCAGCGTGTTTTTAGCTTCACCCTCTCGCTGAGCACGGGAATGAGCGGCTGTGAGCAGCATCCCGCATCCTGCTCTGCCCGCTGGAGGTGGCAGGTGCCTGGGAAAGGGCTCGGTGGCGAGGGGATGGTCTCATCCTGCCCAGGCACATCGCTCAGCCCCCGTCCCAGTGCCGGGGGGGGGTCTGCAAAGCTCAGCATCGCCGCGGTGCTGTGCCCCGAGGTCGGCCCTCGGCAAAGCCACCTGCGGGAGCACCCGTAGCTGCGTGTCCCCAGCCCGGCCGTGCCCCGGGGTGGTTTTTGGGAGCTGCTGCCCCCGCCCCGCATCCTTTCGGGCCTCATCCAGGAGCTGGTGTGCGGTCTCACTCTTTGACTCCAAGCGCGCTGAAGGAGATAACGTCAGTTTGTGGTTATATCCCCCCCATCCCCCCTCTTGCTGGCTTGGTCTGCAGGATGCTTTGCGGGCTGTCTTTACAGCCAAGGATAATTAGTTAACCTTAATTAATTATCGTTAATGCATGAGCATCCTTTCTGCCAGGGATACGGGTGAACTGGCTGGTGGCAAACCCAGGGCAGCACCGGTGCCGCTCGAGCCGGTGCTGGTGTGTCCCCATGGGACGAATCCTGCTCCTTCCCCGGGCTGCGTCCCGCCGGAGGGAGGAGGCTAAAACGGGGGCATCGCCCCCAAACCTCCTCGTGCTTCCGAGGACGATGCTGTCGCACCCCAAACTGCGGGGACCCAAACCCTGCGCCGGGTCTTCTCCCAGCTGGGCTCAACGCCGCGGGGGGGGGTGGAGCTGTGCGAGGAAGGAAGGGGTTTTCTCGGTGCCACATCAAGCGCGGGGGGTTATCCAAAACCTCCTGCTCTGCGTGGGTGGGGGATGTGCCGCTGAGTGCTCCCAAACCCGGGGGCTGCCCCGGAAAACCTCCCGGTCTCCTCCTCCTTTGGGGCCAGGTTCCCCCCGAACCCCATCCCCGCATCCAACCTTGGCCGTCCCTCCCGCCCGGGAGAACCCGGTGCCTCTCGCAGCCCCCCCAGTACCCCCCAAAAAACTTTTTCCGCCTGTGCTAACAGGGATGGAGGGAGGGGGGGGTGATGGAGCTGCTACCGCCGAGCCCCCCGCGGGCTGCGCGTGGGCTGGGGGTGCTGCCTGGGAGCAGCTNCCTCCCCTTGGGGGTCCCCAGCATCACTCCGGAGCCCGCCGTGCTTCGTTAGCCGTTATTAGGGCGGTGTGCTCCTGGACGGGGGCGGAGGGGGGGGTGGTGGTGGTGGGACGGGACAGGAAAGGAGGCCCCCCTCGGGAAGCGGCTTGCTGCTTCCTCACGCTGGGTCGCGGCGGGATTCGGGCCAGCGTTCCCAGCTCCCGGCGTCACACCCTCTCCCAGCTGTTGACCGCCGGAGCATCGCCGTGCTGCCAAGAAAACGCCGGCCATGGATGCTGCCGCCGCTCCTTCCCCCTCCCTTCGCCCTTAAAACCGGCGGGGAGCGGCGGCTGTGCCTGTGCCCGGTCCTGCCGCGCCGGGATGACGCCCCGGCTCGCTCCCGGTTGGCCTCCGGTGCTCCTCTTCCTCGCCGGGCGCGGGGCGGCCCCGACACCCCGACCTCATCCTCCCCGGCACGGAGCAGCGGGAGAGCGTGGCACCGCCTGAGGTATTTGGAAATGCCACTGGAAGGCTCCAGAGGGGGATACTGGGGGGACTGGGGTGTGTCACCGCAAGAGAGGACAGGATGGATGGCGCTGGCGGAGCGATGGGGCAGAGCCAACCTGCCCCATGCAACCCAGCACCACGTTTCTCACGGGTTTTATTGCTTTTGGGACTAAAATGCGTTTACTGCTGCAGCGGGGACACCGCTCTGCCCGGGCGCGTTGGGGTGCAAAGGGTTTGGGCATCTCCCGCGTGCCACCGGTGTGGCATCCTCTGCACCGCCGCTGGCACGCGGCACCCCGTGGAGCTGCTGCCCCGTCCCGGGGGTCCCCCCCAAGCCCCCGGGAGCGGGACGCCAGCGTGCCAGTCACGAGTCGCTTGGGTTGGCACATCCCCCCCACCCGGTGGAGACGTCTGACATTCTCGCCTCTCTTCTCCTTTCTCCGGGTCAGACGCGCCGATTCGGGCGCATCAGCAAGTTTCCTCCTGATTCAGCTGCGGAGGGGGATGTTGCAACGCGGCGTTGTGCAAAGGTGGACATCGGCCCCCGGCTCCAATTCCTCTTTTTCTGCTCCCGTTGGAGCTCAGCCACGTGCGAGGGGACTTAACGTCCCCACCTGCACAGGGCATGGCGGTGGCCGCAACCGCCCTGGGGCATCGCTCCTCGCTGGGCATCGCCCGCTCTCCCCCGGTGACAGTTGGGTGACAGTTTTCCCGTTGCGGTGCCGCCGGCTCTGAGGGAATCGGGATTTCTGCCATGTGCACAGGTGAAGCCGAGAGGCGGAAAACCCGTCGGTGTCGGTGACGGCGAGCGGGTGGGGGCTCCGGTTGACCGTGATGCTCCCGGCGCAGGAGCGAGGTGCAGGGTTGTGGTCCAGCCGCCGCGCGTGTGTGTGTGTATCTCCCTCTGGATGGGTTTTCCCGGCTCGGGGTGGAGGTTTGGGGCCATCCAGGCTCGGCCCGTGCCGGATCGCCGGACGCACCGTGCACGCCGCCGGCAATCGCCGTCTACTCGCAGGCACAGGGTCGAGCCCAGGCTGGTGTCTGGCTGCTGCCCCTCTGCCTGGGGTCCCAGTTCAAACTGGGACGGGCCGATTCATCGCTGGGAACTCGCTGCCGGATCCAGACCCACCTCGGTGTGTGGGGCCCAACAGGCAGGACCTGGCGAGCGTGCCGGAGGGGGCGGCACGGCGATGGGGGGGGACGTGCTCCCCTTCTGCCGTGCACCCCAGGGATGGCTTTGGGTTACCCCTCTCCCGCGTGGGCATCCCAGGCAGTGGGGCAGGGACGGGGGGGGGGCGGTCCTGGGGAGCAGGGCCGTGGGGCAGCCCGGGGTGGAGATGCCCCATCCCGCACCGCAGGGGTCCTTCGGCTGCGCTCCCCACCAGCAACAAGAAGACCACGGCTTTTTTGACCGGTGAGGGATGCCCCAACCCTGCCCGAGGGGTCCCACGGGGGTCCTGAGCCGGCTGCGGGCAAGCGCAGGGGCCGCGGTGGACGGGACGCAGCGCCGGGGGCGGCCGGCTGCCACATCCCCTCTCTGTGTCCAGCTGAACTGTGCAAGAAGGCGCCTCTACCCAAGGTCTCGAGTCCCCACATCCTGCTGCCGAGCATCGCTTCCCCCTTCCCAGGCACTGCCCATCTCCGCGCCGAGCCCGGCGGCTGGTTTATGCCATCGGCTCCAGTCCTTTCCCCCCCCTCCCCAGTCCTCCCATCGGCAATCCGTGCGTGTCCTTCTCGGGATGAGAACGCTCCGCGATGTCCGCGGTACCCTCCGCTCGGACGCCCGAACGACGTAACCTCAGGGCCGCTTGCGCGGAAGCCCTAATGAGGTTATAGAAGCAGCGGGGAGGTGTGATCCAGCCTCTGCGCGCCCCAAACGCGCGGGGATTTATCGAGCTCAGGTAAATCCGTCTGACTATATGTCTATATACATATATGAATATATATATTTTTATATATATATTTTGGAAAGAGGTTTTTGCTGCAGCTGCCTGAAAATCATCGCTTTGCTCAAGGGGTTTGCAACAGGCGGAGGTTTTTGCTCCCCTCTTGTCATGCGGTGGGTTTGGGGTTTGGGGTTTGGCATGGCGGAGGGCCTCCGGGGTCCCAGCGTGCGCTGAGCAGCGCTGTCCCCCACCCACCCCNGGTGGGGTTGTTCTGAGAGCCTGGGAGCAGGGAGAACAGGGGGGCTTTTCTTTGCCGCGCTGATCAGCATGCAGCTGGGAGAGCGGCGCGCAGCTGCGAGCCGGGGGCTGGAGGATGCTCCTGGGGATCCGGGGTGACTTTCTCACATTTGGGGGGATGGAGGGGGGGGGGCGCTGAGCTCTGCCAGCCCTGACCTTCCCCCATCCCCGGCACGGTCACGTCCGTCCCTCCGGCAGCAGGAGGGAGAGAGCAGTTTCCTTTTCTTGGTTTCCTTCCTCTTTGTACCCTCGAAATCCCGAGCGGTTGGGAGCAGCCCCGCAGGTGGCACGCGAGCTGCAGCCTTGTCCCTCGATAGGGTGTCCCCAAGGCCTCTGCTGGCTTTGTCCCCGACCAGCTGTGCTAAAGCCCGGGCCGTGGTTAGGGACATCCTCGCTGGGCTGAAACAGGTCCCGGAGCCCCTTAAAGGGGATGCAAATCCCTTGGGATCACAGCGTTTCGTGCCCCATCCCAACCGCCTGGGCTGGTGCGACGCAGCAGGGAGGATGCTGGGAAAAAGGGAGTTTTATTGGCCTTTTTATTGCCTGCAAAGTGCCAGGAGAGCGCAGGATTAATAGCAACCTATATATATGAGGGGAAAAAAAAATATAAAAGAGAGAGAGAGAAGAGGCGATGAAAGAACTTTTATTATCTCGGAAGAAGCTCGAGTCATTTTAAGCAGCGCCGAAACACAAACTGCCCTTTTTAAAGAAAATCTTTGCCTGTGTAGGTCCGGACGCTCTAAGATTTTCCCTTTTCATGCTCAACCCTTCACAAGAACGGGAAGGACGGGAGCGGAGGGCTGGGCCGGGCTCTTACTAATGGGGCAGCTCTTACCAAGCCGGGCGCTTTGTGCCAGGGAGGGACGGGTTCCCTTTTCGGGCTCCGGCAGGAGCTTAGCCCCGGGAAGAGCCGCGCGCGCCCTGTGCGTCGAGGTGAAGCACCGGTTCCTGCCTGGATTGGGGTGCGCTCTCCGTCGGGGTGACCCCACACTGTGGCCGGGGGTAGTTCCCAGAGTCCCATCCCACCCCAAACCCGTCCCGACCCGCAGAGCCTGGCTGGCTCTGCCCAGATAAACACTGACTCACGCTCTTATTCCGTCCCGCCCTGGGCACAGCTGGCTTTTTTTTTTTTAAAGCTGCCTTTTCCAGCTATTCCCTTTTTTTTTTCCCCCACCCTGTTCACACGGGCGGGGGGGACGCAGCCTTAGCGGGTACGTGGGGAGCAGCCGGGGGTGCCGACGGCTGCCGGGCGCGGCGGTCCCGGCGGAAGGAGGACTCGAGGGCGGCTCCGCGGCGGTGAAGCGGGGATGCGCCGGAGCGCCAGGGGTGCAGGTAGGGCTCAGAATTCCCCGCCGTCCTGCGGCCGGCCGTGGGGCACAGCCCGGTGCCTCAGTTTCCCCTGCGGACTGGCTTTGTCCCTCCTTCTGCTTTGGGGGTCCCCCCGCCGCCGGTGATTTGGGGGAGCTGCCAGCCCGTGCCCTCGCTGGCGGGAGCCCGCGTGCTCGGCGTCGGGCTGCTGTGGATGCCTCTCCCGTGGCATCCGGCGTCGCCGGCCCCTTCTCAGCCGGCTCGGGGACGGGCGGAAGGGATGGGACGGTGGCCCAGGGGCAGCTTTTGGGCAGGTCAGGGCTCGGGGTTTGCAGCGGCGTGTCCCTTTTGGTGGGCATGCGGGTGGCGACCGACTCGCAGCGAGGGCCGGGGGTCCATCCCCGGGGCAGCCCCGTGGGGACCAGGATGCTGCGCAGCATCTCTCCCCGCGGTACGTGTTGCCATGGCAACTGCTGGCGAAAATAAGGGTGAATTGGTACCCAGAGCTGCTTTCCCACTCCCATTTCATTTTCTTGCTTCCCCCTGAGCGCTGGTGATTCCCCACATGGGACTGGGAGCTGCCACCACGGGGCTGGACGCTGGATCCCGGAGGGGACGTTCCTCCCGTGTAACCCCGGGCTGGGAAAATGTGGGTGCTGGAGGGATGGATGGGGTGGGCTCAGATGCCGGCTTGGGATGGGGCAAGCATCCCTCTTCCCTAGGGTATGCTCCTCCTGACATCAACGGCAGCTCGCTGCGCTCAGGATCTGGCCCGTGGGGTGGGACACAAACCCAACCAGAGTGAAAACCCCCCACGGAACTGGGACCAGCGTCTGCCATGGGGGGAACTCCGGCGCCGCGGCAGGGCTCGGAGGGGACCGCTGGCAGTGGGTCCAGGGGGACATGGAGATGCTGCTTCAGCCCGTGCCCTTCCCGAAGCTCCTCAGATGTTCCACCATGTGTTTCCCCCAAACATCTGCCCCCGATTCCCATCGGTGAGGGCGCGGGGCCGCGCCGGGGCTGCCTGCGCGGCGTGGGCAGCATGGCCGCCCCCCTCCCACGTGCGCCGGAGGAAGCGGCTTCGGGTTTGGGGTGCGCCGGGACCTCGGAAACCGCTGCTGGGGAGGAGGGGAGGGGAAACGCTCAAACGAGAAAAAGGCAGAGCAGCTGCCTGGGGGCGGCAGCAGCTGTGCAGGCAGGGATTGCAGGCAGGGATTGCAGGCAGGGATTGCAGGCAGGGACTGCCTGTCCTGTCCCTCAGCGTCCCTCCCATCCTTAGCACCCCGTGGGTGCGAAGCGGGGAGCAAAGACTAACTCAAGGGCGGCCCCCCCCCAGTTTCCCCAGTGCTGGGGGAGCGCTGGTGGGGACACCCCCACAGCCCCGTGCTGGTCCCAGCCCAGTTCCGTAGCATCGCGTGGGCGAAAGCGTGATGCGCTTTGACGGCACAGACGGGATCCTGTGCGCTCAAAAGCTGTTTGAGCTCAAAAGCTATTTCATTTGATTTTATTCGATTATTTTTATTCTCCTCCCCCCAACCTGGACCAGTACCTCCAGTAAAAGCATTGCCCTCAGGCACCCGGGGGAGGCAGACGGCGGTGCTGGCAGCCTGCCTGTCTCCAGAAACGCCCGGTGCAGGCAGCTCAGAGCTCCGACGGCACCGGTTCCCCGGGCGGTACCCTCTGCTGGCGGGGTTGAGCATCCCCAACATTCGGATCCGGCTGAGATCCACCCCCCCCTCCCCGCCGTAACCCCGGTCACATCCGTCCCCCGCCCGTCTGGCGCGGCCACGGAAAAGCTTTCGCCCAGAAAAGCTGGATTTGAACATTTTCTGCTGTTCTCTCCGTTTCCTGTTGCCTTCCCAAAAACAACAGCCCTGACCTCATCCTCCCCCCGGTGCGCCGTCGGGATGCTGCCGATGCGCGAGCCATCCGGCGGGAATCCCACCCCGGCGCCCGCGGCCTTCCCGGGCTACCAAGACAAATACAGCTGCGGGAACGACGGGGCCGGCTGCACAAAAAGGCTATTTTGGGGAGATCCTGTGCTCATTTTTTGTCGAGGTAGGAGGACAGAGATGAATAGACCGAAGGGGGAGCGAAGCGGTTTTGGCTCAAGTCGGGTATTCGCAACCCGGAGAGGAGCACTGGGAGATGCTTGTGATTATGGGACTCTTTTTTTGCCAAACTTTGGGTTTGGGTTTTTTTTTCGCCAAACTTTGGGTTTGGGGTTTTTTTTTCACCAAACTTTGGGGTTATTTTTTTTGCCAAACTTTGGGTTTGGTTTTTTTTTCACCAAACTTTGCGTTTGGGTTTTTTTTTCTCCAAACTTTGGGGTTTGTTTTTTTTTTTTCTGT
>VUYV01000155.1:2274453-2296953 GCA_008711295.1 Anarhynchus alexandrinus | reverse complement strand
AAATCTTCTGGGGTTTGGTTCACTTTCAAGTCTGCTCAGGTTTTGCCCCAAATAGGTCATCTACTCTGCTTCTGAAGCCTTTCAGAATAAAAAGGTAAGCCCAAGAAAACAGAAGAAACAATGTTCGTAACTAGTGTGTGTACCCTTTTAGGGCAGGACCAAATTTTCATCAGGAATAGGAGTAAAATAGGTCTCTGTGATGCTTCTTTGAAATCAAAGGAGATTTAGTGCAGCATATGTATGTGGTTTATTAGGCGAAACTCTGTAAGGTGAGTTTTCTAAAGTAAATTTCCAGTCTGTTTTTTCAGCTGGATAATCTATTACATTTAGCTTTTCCCACTTCAGCCAGTGCTTGTTAAAACTTCTCCTTTTGTGTCCATGTGTTAAGATGATGGACAGTATTTGCTGATTCAAGCTTATCTAAGCTTTTAACAGGAAAATCTTGGATCAACTCAACCTGTTTGAGCCAACAATCTTTGTAACTGCCTGAATCGGAGGAACGGTTTCACAGTAACAAACGCACACAAGTAGTTTATGGAACTCTGCTGAAGAAATGAAAAGCCTTCCTTTCCATATTAACACATTAATGTCCACTTTTTAAAACAGCTCTAAGCAATTTTTAAAAGTTTGTAAGCCAACCTTTTGCTTATATCACTGGATGGAAACTCAGTTGGAAAGAACGGCATACGCCAAAGCACGAGCTCCCCGCTCACTCATGGAGCAGAATTGTGTCTGTAGGTCAGGTTACGTTCTCTGCTCCTGGCAGTTCTGAAAAATCCACACATGGCCCTCACCTTTTCACTTACCATACCTTTGCCTCTGTTTTCTTATTTATAAAATAGCCGTCCTTACGTTATGACAGTAATTAGTCCAGAGCAGTCTTCTGGTGCTCATAGAGATGTTGTGATTGGTTTGGGATGTCTCATAGTGTAACTGACTGGGATATCCTTTAGCCCACCGAAACAAGGGGTTGGGCCAAGTCACCCTGCATGTCCCCCTTCCCCTCTTCCTCTTCTCCTTCCACAACAGCCCTGACGTGCTGATCTCAGCATTATATCAATGAATGCTGCAGGGAGATCACTGTTTCTTTCTTTTTTCCTTTTAACAGGAAAAAAAAAAAAAGGGGACAAATTCTGACAGAGGAAAAGCAATTAGTGTGAAAAATAGAGAGTGTATATGGGATGGAAAACAGCCGTTTTAAGAAGGTCAGTTCCTTCTGACATACTCCACTGTCCCTAGATAATATACTGTGTTGGTCCTTTAGGAAACACACCCATGGGGAGGGGGGAGAGAGAAAGAGGGGACAGGCAGTGAATTTGGTAGAGGAATGTGGAGATCGAGGGGTTTTGCCAGTGTTGAAAGAAAAAAGAATAAATTAGAACTTCTCTTAATGTATTTTAAACAGCTTTGAAGCTTTCATGTGAAGTTATTGTGCATAGTAAGAAAGACCATTTTCCCTATGGATATTAGCTAACTGATTGCCCCAGGGGCAGAATGGGTGGTGAGGGAAGAAGTATTAAAAACGGATCTTAAAAAAGTAAAAAAATCATCTTATGAGACTTCCCATCTTCAAAAATGTTTTGAGGTTCATCTGTATTGTATGTTTACTGCTTGAACAGTCATGTATACAGGACACAGAGTATGACTGCAGTGTTTGTATTTCATTGGGAACATGTTTTTGGTGCATCCTTCACGTTCTGTCAAGTGACAACACAGAGTTGGCACTCATCCTTGCACGACGACAAAGATGAAAGCAACAGTCGGTCTCATCTATCTACGCTATCAGAACGCAGTGAATAATTTGCAATGAATAATTTAGTCTTAAAATGTCACTTTGTTAATGTTCCTGAACTATTTGTGAAACTGTACTTTTGTTAATTAGGTAAGAATTACTAGAATCAATAAATACATTGCTGGTACACTCCACCCCAAAATTACAAATAAAATCAGACATCTCTTTCTTTACTGAAATGAGTTGAATTTCCCAGACGCCAGCCCGTCCGGTTTGATCTGCTCACCGCCCCAGCATAGTAGTAGTGTTGGGGGCAGTTTTCACAAAGGACAGAAGTTAGAACAACCTGGAGGCTGCACTAAAACTCACCAGGATACAAACAGGATTGAAAAAAACACAATTAGATTTAGGTAGAAAGATTGTTGAAAAGACTTTATCCCTTTCCTCCCCAGCTGAATAACAGGCATTCAGAGGCACATGAGCTGGCTGCAACTCACTTCATTAATCAAATCAACGTGAATTTCAAATTTCAAATATAATATCTGAATATACAATTTTAAATTGGTGCTGGTGGAGTTTCCAGCATTTGAATTACAAATTTGCTTTTTGCTAATCCATTCCCTAACAGAGATCAAACACTTGAAAATTCATGAAAAGCAAACATGAAAGGGTCACAAACATGGTCAAATGTTACCTGGCTGTTTAATTCAAATGGATACTCAAAGAAAATGTTTCCAATATTTGTTCAGCCCCTTCTTTCTAGTTAGCTTAAAAAATTAAAGTTAAATGGCAGACTAATACTATGTGCAAATCAAGAAAAAGAATCAAGGAGACTGGAAGATAGAAATACAGAAGATCATAAAGAGAGATGGGCACATCCGGAGTCATACTGGATATCAGACTGAGTCTGTGGATATTCACATCCGTAGCTGGGGGTTTAAACTCTGTTAAAAAGAGCTGTAAAATTTGGAAACCAGTTTAAATTTTGAATACTTGTATCATTCATTATCACTGTCATAATAAGTTCTGCTGTATACACATTACCAGAAAAATACATTAATATCCAAATCTACGCCTATATTGAGCCAGTAGTCAAAGTTCAGCAATTTGGGTATATGTTTCCTTTCTGTTTCACTGTTGCAAGTGCTATTCACAGCAAAGTCAAATATGCCTTTAGCAAAAAGGAAAGAAGTAATAGGATTCTTGTTTCTAAAGTTCTGCCTAGTCACATTCAGCACATCTTTTATTTTCCTGCATTACAACAATCTACAAACAGTACCTTCTCATTTCAGTTTTTCACACGTTTTCTCTGTGTGAATCTCGCTGAAATAGGCAAGCTGTCAGTGACAAAGCTTAGTGTCAATCTCGTATGAAGTTGAGAAATGGGAATTACAAAAGGAAAAAGCTAGTAGCCACAATCAGTACTGTAGCTACAAACAACTTTTTTCACTTCATCAACCAAACTTATACTATGATACCACCCGTCATTGGTGTTAGTGCTGTTTCTGAAGACAAATTGCTTTATGTAAAAGACTAGTTCTTATGAAAAAAAAACCCCAAATCCACAATGAGAATAATGTTTACCAGGAGAAAACCAAATTCTTCCATCCTTATAAATGCCACGGGCTTCTGTCACGCCATGACTCTGTTACAAATCTAAGCATGCCACTACTGCTTGTACAAGGTCACCCACTGCAGTCCAAGTCATATTTGTGAGAACCTTTTCATTCAATAGCAAATTGCTCTTTGCAGGTGTAATACTACTTCCTCACTACAAGATCATACAAAATGGAAGAAAGGGAAGATGGTCCTGTTTCATGCCCCATGCGCTTTCCTTCAGTCTGTAGATACCTCGGCTTATAGCCCAGCTATAGCCACAACTCCAGAAGTCCAGGACTTATTCTAGAAAATTGTAGTGTTGAACTTGGTGACTCTGCTCCTAGACATCTTTTTTAAGGAAGACATTGTAACTGTTAAAGATGGGTGTAAGAAGATTTTTGAAAAAGGAAAACAGGTTCAGGGATTTTTTAACTTTCTTGTTGGCCAGGAAAGGGTATAAAAAAGTATGAAAAGACCTGTAGGTCTGATGGATCAATGAAGGTAGCTTGCTCAGAGAATTCAAAATGATGGCTGCTGGATAGGTAAAGTTGGAAGATCTCCCAAGAAATTCTGAAAAAAAAAGAAAAAGCAAGGAAGGATTGATTAACTTCTAGCAGTCAAGTGTTGCAACTAGTATAGGAAGAGATTTTTAAGTTATCACGGGGTAAAGAAAGTTTCTAGATTGTTCTCTTTCTCATTTCCTGTTTTGTAAGTGAGTGTGTCTTCCCCCATCCTTCTGGCTGACGCTGTTAAATAAAATAAGGACTTCTGCAAGTAGCGAGTTCAAGTTTGTTTAATGAGGCAGTTACTTCCCAAAGAGGGCACTTTTCTAAATGGAAAAGCAGGAAAGCTTTGTGGGACAAGGGGATGATGTAGCTGATGTCAGAGGTCTGTCAGGGGTGAAAGTCAGAAGTTGTGGGTCCACGTGGAGAGAACTGAAGATTACCAGCACTCTGTAGGGAGAGATGCAGTAGTACTATCCTGTTTTGTTACTTCTCCTGGTTGGAGGATTTCATATCCTACATTTTTCTCTCACTTTTTCTCCTTTAAATTCATCAGAGAAAGAAAAGGAAGGAACTGGTCCCAGAGAGCTTTATTTTGATTTCTTTCCCTCCAACACATGAAGGTCTTGCTCAGCCAAGATCTTATAGATGCCGTGAGATGCATTTGTTGAGCCAACACATGTGATTAATATTATATTCTTCTTCCATCTGCCATGGGGTGTTAAATCAGGAACTGGGTAAATCTCAGGGTAGCTAATAGGATAGATGGGCTCTTTTTACTTCATGCTATGGGTGAATGTTGGAAATAGTAGAGTTGAACTAAAAATAAGTCATTTAGAGGAGGCTAGGTTATCTAAAGTAAATCCCATCATTAACTTACAAAGTCCCACCTAACCTACCTGTTAGGACTCAGAGTAGCTGCCTTGCATTCTCCACCTACACTGAGGATCAGGAGGGGACCTCCAGAGGTCCCTTCCAACAAGAATTAATCTGTGATTTTATAGAGGGAGCTTAGACAAGTTTAGACCGTATGCCAAATTTTTAGTTGACTAAAGTTGAGTGAGATGAATCCTACCTGACAGACCGACACAAGGCCTGTTTCATGCTTCTTTTTGGGTGAGGCATGGGTTGCAGGTATTTTGTAGACTAGAGACTGAAAGGAATCTTATGATTTGTCAAAAGCTCAACGGCAATGTCACCCGCTCACTCTGCCTGTCAGCTTCCTGTTATAGCCACGGGACATCCCTGCTGCACATCAGTGACAAGATAGTCAAGTCTTCCCCAGTCTTTTATGCAAAGAGTGCCAAATTCTCATCAGCATGTTTCCTTGCAAAGGTCTATGTACCTTATTGCATAGTTTGGACACATGAATATTTCTTTTCCTGTATTTCTTTGAGAAGCTGAGATGCATTTTTCAAATTCCTACATGTGCCATCTTTGGGCTGTTTGATGTTTACTGAAATGTGGTAGGAAGTGCTCAAAAAGCAAATGTTCAGCAAATGCATCACAAAGATCTGCAAAGCAATTGCTCTAGGATAAAGTAACTATTTGTGTAAATTATCCGTATTTAACAACTAGAAGAAATACAGGAATGGGTTATTTGTACAGAGTTAACATAATCTGCCATATTAATTATTTTTTTGGAAGAAATACAGCTAATTGCAATCTAGTGATTGTCTTTGTTCCACGCAAAGAAATTTAATTACATTTGGAAAATGTAATTAATAATAATTACGTTATTACAACTGCAAAACATTAATTACAATACAATAAAAAGAAGTCTAGTTCCATTTGGAATGCATAGAAGTGATCTTAGAAAGTTCATAGGACCCCTAAGAAAGGTAAGGGTGCAACAGATGATATGCCAGAAAGCTCCTTCACAAGCTGGGAAACTCATTCTCTTGTGTCAGCATCTGGCCTCATGAAAAGTGTGGAAGCTAAAGTCTCTGGGATTTTCAACAGGTTGTTTGGTGGTCTGTGGTCAAAGGTTCTCAGGTTCCCAGAACCTCTTCCTGGGAAGCTGGGGCAGAGGCCAACTGCCTGGAGCTTCGGGACTTCCAATGATCTTGAGATGCCATGAAGCACATTCAATTTTGTCACCAAATCTGTGGGAGGTGTAGGTTGCTAACAGTGTTTTGTTCCTTTAAGCTTGTTATGCTGAAACCAACATCAAGCTTACCAGTAAGGTTTCTTTCTTCCAAAAACTGTTCTGCTGGTGATAGCATCTCATGATCACCGTTTTTTTTTGCACACCAGAATGTTTTTCAAAAAAATCCATCACTGCATTTCTACTCGTAGAGACACTTGCACAGAAAATGCTCCTGAGATCACTGACATGTTTCACATGACACTGTTTACTGCTGCTTAAGGGAGACTGTAAGAGTCCTGTCAAAACCATAATGAATACAGCACACAAGCACTCAGTTGCTGATATAACTACCCCTGCTGGAATTCAATACGAGAGGAGCAATGAGAAATATATTTTAAAATAGTAACTTTAGCCAATGATCCTACAGTCTGATATATAGTTACAAATCTTAGCACCAGAAATTGTAGCCTCACTGCAGCACAAGGATTTTTTGAGGGATCCACACAGAAGTCACAGCAGATGAGGATAAGACCGAAGCAGGACTGGATTTTTACAAGGAGTACAGGCTATGTTTCTGTCACACCAAAATTATAACAATATATTTACATGCATGTATTGTCTTCACTGGCAAATGTACGCTCTTTATTCATTACTAGAATGTCACTGGTGATTTTCTGTGGGGATAAAGGTGGAGCTCAAACACTGACAAATTAGGTGTCTCTTTTTTGGTAAAGACACTGAAATACCATTGCCACATTTCCATCATTTCCACACATGTCCATCACTGGACACACTTTTTCTCTAGCCTTTGCACAAATTACTGTACAATAACTTAGCCTGGCTCCCCAGGGGTCTGCTTGTGTGGACAAGAGAAGGTACAAGAAGTATTGGAGTTGATATTTGTTGGCTGTTGAGACATCATTTAGTCTTATTTGAGAATTTGTTGAGGGTATTTTCCTTTCCAGAGACATCATTTGGAAACAAACAAACAAGCTTCTATAAATTAAACTAAAACGTTAAAGACCAAAGGCATGATTTTTGAAGGTACTTGACCAGTCCAGCAAGCAATACAGTAAGATTTGTTCAAATAAAAAATGTCTGATTTTAATTAACAATAATTTTAAACTGCATAAGTAGAAAGGAGAAACTCAACGCGTCTTAAATACCGCAGCTATGAAGCAGAAGATGACCACCTCACTGCCCATTTGTATAGCATTGGTTTGCGGCGTGCTCAAAGCTGAGTTTACAACTGGCAAGCAGCTAGCAAGTAGAATGAAAAGGTAATGTGCCAATACACCACGATTTGGAAAAGTGGGGTCAAAATAATGTTTAGTTTTCATCTTCAACATATGACTTTGTATATGCTGCCCATTATCAAATATGTCTATCTTACCGAGGCATGTGCATACCCACAAGCGTACATGCATATGTGTCTATCTATGTCTTTCTCTACATATGCACAATCTGCAAAATGAACAACTGAATAAGCAAGGTGAAAGTTTTAAGGAAAATGCAATTTTAGAGTTCCATATTTGTCATGAACAGTGACATGAGTGCCCCGAAGATAAAGATCTAAACACTATAGTTGAAAATGATGTCGTTCGTGTGAGTTTAGAACATACTGTTGGAGCCAGCACCTTTATTTCTGTGTATCTACCGACATATTCCTCTATATCGGTACCTCTATCTATACACTGGAGCAGAGAAATATTAGCTAACAATAGATGCATCTAATTGAAATGTGTATGAATGGTATGTACTATGCACTATCATTTCTTTCTGCAACTAATTTAGAATTCAACGGAATAATATGAAGTCTTTTACTACTTAATTAAACTTTTGTAATGCCTGTTTTACCAAGATGAATAAAATGCATAAATTGTATGAGGTGACATCTAATGCACACAAAAAAGAGAAATGTAAAAAATCAGAACAGTGGGTACATTAAACTGATTCTTAATAATTGAAACCAATTTAATCATTTGAGATTATTTTATTCTAGCTGACGTAATACTGTAGCAGTTTTATTCTAATTATAACCTGTTTCATTTTACTCTGCCTTTCTAGTTAATTATTACAGTCAATTTGTAAAATGACATGGTTCCACATTTGCATAGGTCACTATTAAATAAATGAATAGCTGAAATTACTCTAGCATTGAAGTGTCAACTTTGGTAGAAGTCAAGAGGACTTCAAATGTTCTTCTAACACCCCTTAATGTGTTAATGACCACTATTAAACTGCAATTAAAAGGCCAGAGAAAAAATGCACGAAACAGTTAATAGAAAAATAGCAGAGACACAATTAAAACACTTCGGTTTTTGACTGATAGAAAATAAAGTGATACGCTGAAAGAAGTATAGTATGAATCTATGCCTAACACATGACAGAACTGACAGTTTAATGATAACAAATCATAGGCTGCCTTTTTGGGAGCATTACACGTCAGCTTGACATTAACATCAGTAGTAAACAAGACAATGTAATGATTTTACCTTGTATTTAAATTGCTACTTATTATGGTACGAAATAATAGCTTTAAATAACTTGGTGTCCAGGCTCGTGATGTACTGTGTTTGTGTGAGACAGTACTGAAAGATATGTTTAAGTTTTTTGTCATCCTAAATAAAGGATATATGTATGTCTCAGCTGTGCAGTCTACCCCGTTTGCATCTGAAACCTTTCCTGAATCCATAACACTGTCATTAGGTTTGTTTGCTCATGAGAGGAGAGAGTAGTGATGATCTAGTCCTAACTCAAAGCAGACCGGATTTTTAGGTATCAAGTGGTGTGTGTATAACTCCCAGGCAGCAGCTCAATTAATCAGAGCTATGCCAGAGCTATCATATTAAACACTGTTACTTCAAACGCATACTTTACTGAGAGGTGAACTGAGCAGTATGGGGATGGTACGAGTGATTCCAAAAACTAAATTATGTTCAACATGAAAATCAACATTATGTCTGAAAATTTAAATACATAACGTCAGAAAATTCAAAGTTATGGTTCCCACAGGAATTAAAATTTGACCTCCATGTACATAGGTAGTATTTCCTATTACTGCTACATTTTAATCATTCATATAATCTACATCTCTGCAATCTAGATGAGTTATGTTTGCCGTGGGAAATACGACTTCTTGATTTCCTGATTATTATTTGTGTGTGTGTATGCTCATCCATAAAGTTAAATTAGCTCCATAGGTTAAATCCTGTTCTGAGTTACACCATGTAAAACCAGACTATTTTCAGTGATCCAGTGGATTCAATTAATTCAATTAATAGAAACAAACTTGTTTTGGATTTCTTATGCTAACTAGAACAGAATTACTACTCGTCCTAAAACTCCATCTGTGATATTGCTTAGTCCCTTGTAAATAAGCATTTACCTCTTAGATCAATGGACTAAATCACCATTGTTCTTTCTTACCATTATGTCTTTTCACTTATGCAAAATGAGCTAAAATGAAGATCAGCATGTTACTTTTTTATGTTTAATTTGCACAGATAACATGAATGTTTTAATGCATTCTTCTATGAATTAGTAGGAAAACAAAACTGGTCTTCCCTTTCCCTTTATGTTTATTTTATTAAGCATGTAGTGTCAGAAAGCCACACAAATTTGGAGGAAGATTCAAACACCATGTTGCACATTCTTACATAGGGACAAAATTATGGTTGCAGAGGACCAGGTTTTAAAGGATATTTAGGCGTTTAAAAATGTAGATAGGCTCCCAATGGGATTTTCAAAGGTTAGATTATTTTGAAAATCCTGCTAGGCACTGAATGTATTTCTTTGAAGTTCTCATACATGTGTAAGTTCATACATTGGAGAAAAAAATGCACATAATCAATGAAATAATTGGAATAGATTCAACCATATCCATTTCATGTGCACCACAGATTTTCATGTGCTTAAGTCTGTTTGTGTCCAGATCAATGCAACTTCTTTTGCTGTTAAAAATGAGAGATAGTAGTTATACTGTGCAGCTGCAGCACTAAATTGTCCATTATTTATAGCTTCTCTATTTCAAAATCTCATTTCTTTAAAACATTCAAGGTTCTAGTCCTGCTGAGGACTAAACCCCAGCTGAATGTGAATGGGAAAAATTAAAAAGAAAAAAAAAGAGAGAGAGGGGGTATTTTATCATATTTGCACAGTTCAAAAAATTGTTAAAATACATATTTTCCCAGGCTTTTTGTATTACAGTAACTTGCCTTTTAGAACTGCAAAGAATAAGAAATCTTAGTACATTTTCTTGGAGAATATTTTATGCAGGTAGTTTGGCTGGGAACACAGCTTCACTAGAAATTTATATGTCTGTAACATCCATGTTATATCACTTTTATAGGTTCCATTCTTTGTCTAGTCTTGCTAGCATCCTCTATGGTTTTTCCCTTTTCAATGGTCCTTAGCACCTGTCAGTACAAAAGAGAGCCCAACAGACCCTGTGCCAGCTCTCGTTCCCTGTTGATCCAAAAACGACCTGGTTTAAAGCTGAGTCGATGCAGACAGGCTGAGAAATACAAGTACTCTCCTTGGGGTCCCTCACATGGACTCATTCCTCAGTCCTGGCCATCAGAGGAGTGCTCAGCCTGCGAAGCCTCGCTGCAGATGCCCAGGTAGAGCAGCAGAGCCTCTTCTTTACAACATCAACTAAAACAACCACATGCACCCAAATGCCCAAAGAGCGCTATTTACCACCACTGGCCAGACCAGGGCAAGAGAAAGAACCAAGTGTGTATTAAAGCACAGAAGAGTCAAATGGGATGGTAAACCTCGTTAAAGTAAGAATAGAGTACATCATCGGGAGATCTATAACAAAAATATAACATTTGTGGAGCAGAAGAAAGTATGAACATCGTTTGGGTTTTCTGTAGGGAATAACATGAACTAAAGCACAGAAACGGTGACACGGAGGAGTAACTCCAGCAAAGGGAGAAGATTAAATGCTACCAAACGTAGGTTTTCCTTTAAAATTGTACTCAAAACCTCAGTGACAGTAGTTAATTTAAACACTCTGGTTAACTTGTGATATTTGTAAGCATTTTTAAACCAATCTTTTTTAAAAATCAATTAAAAAATGTTACAAACCAGTGCTACTAAGCATACAGAAGTGACAATTCAGTTAGAGACAACACGGTTTTTTATGTTTGGAGGAAAAAAATCTGGACCTATAAACAAATTGACACATATCTGGGTTTTTTTGCTTGTTTTTAGTTTTCTAAAGTTTTTTTTTTAAAAACCAAACCAAAACAACAAAAAAGACCACCCCACCTAGTAATTGCTTTGGAAAATATTTAGGATGACTGCCATGGTCATACTGTAAAAGCGGAACTTGATGTGGAACCGAAGATACATATATATATGTATATGTAATTGTAAAGTTGAGAAAAATGTAGATCTATTTAAAGCAAGGATGACAGTTGTTGAGCACTGTGATGTATCATCTTGACATGAACTGAATGAGGTAGATTAGTGACTGACACTAGCAATGTCAGAATTTACATTGCGGCACACACAAACTCCGTGGAAATATACTATTAGCACTCGGAGTAAGCAGTGATGAGTAATGAGATAAAAATTGACAGTGTCAATAGTCATAAGCCCTCACAGTCAGGAATAATGAACTGTACTATGTGTATTTATATGAATATGTGTGTATATCTGTCTGTCTGAAATATATCTATAGGAACTTTAATTACATTAAGTTTTGTGAAGCAACAATCCAAAATCATAGATAAGACAAGGAATCTCAGTGAGGTCGACTCAAAGTCTATGGAGTGTGATTTACTTCGTATGTATTTTCCCCTCTGCACGTGGCATTCAGTTGATGTTACTGCTTACCCTATTCCACTTGCCAGAAACTGGTCTAACATGTACACAGGTGCACACAGGTAAGGGAAATACCCTGTTTTAGCAGGACTGCTTTTCTAAGCACTGTTTTACTCATTTAGAGTCAGACCAATAGTAAGTTTTACAGGCAGAGTGAAAAGTAGATACATACCTACTGTAACATATCATACCATAGCTATGAAAGAGTATCATGATCCAGTGGTTAGTCCAGTTTGATAAAATTTGTTTCCAACCTTGATTGTCTGCGATATGTTGGGCAAGTGACTCAAGAAACTGGGTCCAAAGTCCCCGTCACTTTGGGGTGTACTGCAGAATATCCTACCTCTGGGAGAAGTGGGGGGTGCGGACATCTGGCTTTACTGGAAAGCATCTCAGGTGTTGCAAGTGTATCCAAAAGCTGCATCTCCAGGTCAGACCTCACATGGTCAGAAGGATACAGAGCCCTGGACTAAGCAGGGAGAAGGAAGCTCCATCGCATTGGTGAGAATACTACAGGCTAGTGAGTGAGGAGAAAGTTGTTTAAAATTCCCTTTGCAATGGAGAAACCCATCATTGATGGCATATGCGGGTCAAATTGCCTTTTCCTCAGTTTCTCTCTGTAGAAGCCCCTGTCAAAGTAAACAACTTTGACAATCTCAGATTAAAGTTATTATTTCAATGCCAACGCTGGAGAGCCACCACAATGTTATAAGGATGGGAACTATACTAATGCCTCGATGGATAGATGATTATTATCTTTTGTCCTTCTTTCTCTATAGTAATGTTTGTTTCATCTTGACATGAAGTGGATGGAATAGATTAGTGCCACCAGCAGTGTCAGAAATAATGCTACGCTGTATCAAGAAACTAAGTAATGTATTTTGCAGTCCATTACCATAAATATGGACAGATACAAACTTGGCAAGAAGCTGTGCTTTCGTCTTCAGTAGCCTGGAGCAGGGGCCCGGGTACGTCCTTCTGGTCCACCCACGGCTCCCAGAGCAACCCTTACAGTGCCCCAGGCAGATGGTGGGCAGGACAGATCTTTAAAGATTGATTCCTCTCTATTTATTAAAAAAGCATCTTGCACAAGTTTGGTGCCATCTAAAGTTAGTAATTAAAATAGAAAAATATGGTGGCGTTTCGTTGCTGTGGAGGGTAGGGAGACAAAACCTTTAGGAAAAAGGAAGCTGTCAGAAAAGATAAAAACAAATACAGTGAAACACCAAAGACTAACTGAACTTCCCATATGGAAAGAGAGCAACAGCAATGTCTCATTTAGATTTCTATTGCCCCTTTTGGAGAGGAAATGAAATAATGGGCATCTGCATGTTGTATCTGCTGTGATTTTATTTCATTTTCCTTCTTTTTGTTGCCCTATAAAACAAAGTTTCCAGAATGATTTATGTGTCAGGTTTATATTTCCAGTTTTTCTAATGGAGCAATTTTATTTTAAAAGGTAAAATATATTTTTTAACCTACCAGTGACATCATTCTCCACATTGGATCAATTATCTATGCACTGAATAAAGTTTAATTGAACCCTTTTAAATCTGTGCAGCTGTTGTGCAGTGAAATAGGCAGGTGGATTATCTCATTAGTATTAATCTAAATGTTCTGTGGTCTCTGCACATTTTAATGTGTGTGGTGTATATATTTGGTAATAGTTCTTAAGTTGTTAAAAATAAGATAAGTGGTACAAGAAAACTTTGATAATAATTTATGTAATATTTGGTTCTTAAATGGGATGAATTAAGGGCATTAAAATGATGAGTGATTCCACAAAACCTATTCCAGCAGACAGAGTGAATGAAAGTATTAATTTGAAAACTTCTGACCTATTTTAATTTTATTTTAGGAGTGCTCTGTTTTATGCATTGATGTTACTATCAGGATTTTAACTGGGTTTCCTTCCAATCAGCTTAGCTAACTTAAATCCTTTTGTAAGGTTTACCAGCATCAAACATTTCTACCTCATCTTCCAGGAATCTATTTTCAAAAGATATTATTTGTTCTTAGGACCAAATTCTGACATTGCTTACACAAGTGATTAAAGCATAAAGCTGAAAAAATGGGCCAGGACCACAGCACGTATAAAAAGCAAAAAAGTAACTGAGCTGTATTGGCTCAACTATCTGAGAATGTAGCCCATGGTTTTCAGATTCGGGGGTGGAGGATCAATGGGAGTTCTGCTCGGGGACAGTGTGTCTCTGAGCTACCACTGAACCTACTGGATGCCAATGTCAGGCAGCACTGAAGTTACTCAGTGAGAAGCTGGCCTTGTGAATATACCCAGTATTTAAAGGTCAGTTTTGTGCCTTTGCTCAAGTCCCGTAAAGAGAGCACTTATGTGGGTAGAAGAAAGTACGCTCCCCCTTACTGCCAAATGGGACCCCTCTGTGGGCACTGAGCTGACTCCAGCCTTGGCAGCTCCAAGGAGATTTCCCTGGCCACAGGAAACTCATCTTGTGTCTGTACAGGGAAAGTTCCGAGTGCATTGGTGAGCTCCTGGGTCTTGCAGCTCCTGAACGCAAGAGCAATCCTTCCTCTGAGGATTGCAACAGTTTCTCCTTTGGGTTGCTGTTGAAGACCCCCTTCTCATCTTGCTAAAGAGCTGAGTACCAGAAAAATTTCTCAGGAAGAGAAAAAGCTCAATTTTGAGACAAAAAAAAAAAAAAGGTCAACAAGGTAGAGTGAGGAAGAAGTCAAAACCAAAAAGTATGTGGACAGCAGACGACACGAAGTAGGAGATACTCAGCAATTAATTGTGAGAAGAAAGGGAAACTCTATGGACACTGACTGATCAGTAATGTTTTACTTTATTTCACAGGAAAATGTAGAAGCTCAACATGTTACACATACATAGCTCACACCAAATGCCTAGGAGAGGCAGCAGACCAACTATATAGGTTAGTAGCACCAAAGTAACTCCTTGGCCTGCAGTGTCTTCCATCCACCCTCCTATTTAGTAACATGTAAACTGCTACCTTGGGATGTGCCGTCTCTGCAGCTGAATGAGTTGTTCGGGTATGAGGAGCAGTGGTCACGCGGAAACGCAGCAGTATTTGCTGTGAGCAGCAGAGGAAATTAGCTCATGTGGGGCGCCATGCTGTTAACCGGCTTCCACGCACTGAGGCAACTTCACTGGAAGCATTCATGGACTCACATTTCTTATGGTATAGTGGGATATTTCAAATTGCTTCATTTAAAAATTGTTACGTTGTGTACCATCTCCATTTTCCACTTTGATTTGTGTCAGAAACTTCCAGAGTTAAAACAGTATTTTGTTGCCTTTCTCCTTGCTTTTCTTCCCTAAGGCTCGAGCTAGAAAAGCAGATTTTCAAGCTCAGGACTTGCCCTCTGTGTCTCAGTGGAGGATAGGTAGCACAACCCAACATTACAGAAGTTATAAACCGTCCTGTTATCTAAAAATAACATGGGAAAAATGCCAGTAAATATACATCCAAGGAAAACAGAGTGTTAGAAATACATACTGTGCACATATGGCATTTAGCAACAACAATCATAAGTTCTCAGTAGAAGAACTAAAGATGAATGAAATCACAAAAAGGAACAGTTCCCTGGGTCTTCAAAAGCCTTTTTTTTTTTTTTCTTTTGCTGTAGTGCTGAAATCCTAAACTTGCTTTGGGCAGCTTGGGTAGCACTTCAGCTGGAACCCCAAGGGAATGGGCATCCTAACCTGGGACAATCCTCAGCAGCAAGTTTTTAAACAGTGTTAAACATGCTTGCGAGCCTGATAGTAAAGAAGCGTTAGTTAAACGTTACATTCGGAGCCCTGATCCATCCTTTGAATCTCATTCTAATCTTAGAAAGATTAAGCAACAAATGCATACCATGTAAGAAGTGTAAAGGTGCGCTTGGGAGGGGGCTGTGAGGAAAATACTTAAAGGAATGTCTCGTTGCCAACGAGCATTGCTGCTCCATTTTATGTACCTCCCAACAGCTGACTGCAGAAGCTACTTCAGCTCCAGCTCTGTTGTACGGCCTGGGGGATTAGTGAAAGAGACCACCCTGGAGGTTGTTAAATAGAAAAAATAGTGTGCCTGCCAGCTGGGGGCCGATTGATTGCTGCTAGCGTGTGTAAGGCAGTGATGAGGGGGAGGTGGAGAGGTGATGGGATTTGCTCCTGAACAGTTGGTTTTGTGAAGGACTCTCACTGCCTCAAAGCTGTTGAGGCCCTTGCAATTGTCCTCTAGTTTGTCCCCGAGTGGCTGCTAGATTCTCTTGCTGGAAAAATTTGTGGAAGCGGCGTAGTCCTGAAGGAAATGTCATTACTAGCAACGAAAGGGTTAGAGGCTTGCTCCTGCCTGGTACTGAGCACCTTCACAACCCACTGCATTCAGCTGCATATAGGATCGAACCCTCTCAGAATTATAAGGCCTATGGGGTCCTTCCCCCTATGCGAGAAGGGTTTGCAACACGAGCTTAGGGTTTTCATTAAGTATCGTAAAATGGGGCATAGCGCTGCTTTGTTCCAGGAAAACAAGATTCTTTGCAGATGATTTGTGGATATCATCTCTCTTTCTTAAGGCCTGAGGACATTCAGTAGATAAAGCAGTGTGTTTTTCAGCCTTTCTAATTTACAGTTTTGTTTACAAAAACTAAATTAAATCTCTACATGCAAATGAAATGGCTTAGTTATTCCTGCAGGCAGAGGTTAGCAAGTAGGGTCTGTCTTACCCTACATGTAAACATGAATAAAAAATGTGTGCATGTTTATCTAAATGTGGGGCATTTATCTGGAGTGATAAATTGATATTTGTTGTTTGATTATACTAGTGTTCACCTCTTTTTTTATACTGCTGCTAAGACTGTCAGCATCCTTTGCTCAATCAGGGAACCTGAGAAACCTAAACATTAACTTTCTGGGATGTTGAAATCTGATACATTACTTTTGCTGTTTTCTGTCTTTTGGTTTCTAATCCATGCCAGAGTTGTCGATTTTACCAGCGACTGCTTAGTTTTGTTAATATCCTTTTGAGGAAGATTTTATCAGCGATATTTTGACAGTCCCGTTAAGGCAGGTCCGCCAGCTATCCTTCACCCAGAGTCTTGATGAGTCGATCAAGGAGTTCTAGAAGGTTTCCTTTTTTAGACAAATCTCTGACTGTTTTGCCTCATCACAGTCTGATCATCAAGATCTTGTACATTGGGTACCAGGATAATTTTGGCAGCACATCGGTGGTTTTAGACAGGGGAAAGAAGTGCTGCAAGGAAAGTTTTACTCTGTTACCATAAGCTTGACATGAATCACTGCTGTTGCTTTTTTTTTGTGTCAGCCTATTGCAAACAGGCACCCTCAGAGACGGACAGTGCTTGTTGCAGAAAGAAATTATGGAAAAATTAATTTTGAATCCTTACTGTCTTTGAAATTTCCAAGAGGACAAGACCTGGTCAGGACTGGCAATAAGCACCAAGTTTTCCTGACTGCAGGGCAACTGTGTGAGCCAAGTCTCTGGTCTCCATTTCATAGGATTGAGGCAAAAGAATCACCCGGGATTTCCAGACAGTCTTAGAAATGGTTAAACCACTTCATAAAGAACTCTTCTTACCTGAAGTTTTCTGTTTAGCTGCAGAACAAACATATTCCCCAGCAGCAGTTTACCTGTTACTGAATATGAGGTCCAATGGAAGACGTTGTGAGCCACAGAATTACTTTGGTGCTGTTACTCTTCCCCATTGTCTGTACCAAGTTCTCAAAAATACACTGAGATGCTGAAATGATCTGTTTCAGAAAAGGACCCTACCACAATGGCCTTTGTAGTAAGACTGTCTGATAGCAGCTTAGTTTCTCTGTTTCTATAATGTTTGTACTGACTGGGTGATTTTTAGACTTGTGAGATTTGCTACTTTCACATCTGTCGGACAAGACGTTATCCAGTGACCTACATCAACAAGAGTGATTGATGCCTGAGATGTTTTAAGCCGAGTCTTGTCACTCCTTTGCCTTTTGGTACCCTGCTGATGCAGAACTGACTTCCTTAGCTGGAGGATGAGGTCAGCCATTTCTGCATCAGACTGCTCCTGAAAACCCTTCCTCTTGTCTCTCTAGCCCTCCGCCCCGTGCTGTTCCCCAAGTTAAGCAGTTCCAGCTTCTGGTTCTGTGTTTGTCTTTGCAGGCCAGGAGCTGTGTGATATTTTCATGCATCACTTGGCTATTTGCATGTTCTTCATCCTCTGTGGCTGGTGAGGTTTATGTCATATCCATACACCCAGTCTCACAGAAGTGTCTTGTATGGTTGTGACCATTTCCAGCAATAGTGTGTGGAATAGGAATCAGTATAATTATGATACTGATTAATTTGATACTACTGTAAGTGGGAAGATCAGTAAGGGTAAGTGTCTTCTACATTACCACAGAAAAATAACAACATCTTACAGTAATATCCAGTGATATTTAGAAATAGTATCGGTCTTTTTAGAGCTATCCAATTCTAAATAATATACAGTCTCTATTGTTGCAGAAGAAAAGGCAATTTTGTCAAATACAAAGAACTGTTTGAGGATGGTGAAATTGCCAAAATCTGCAGCTGGACGTGACATTCTGGAAAGATATCAGCAGGGAATTGAATAGTCACAGTTCCCTACAGTCCACCAGCCATCTGATTTTAGTTTCTTCGCATTTGTACACATGTTTTTGTTTATTATGTAATGAAAATTTGACACATGTAAACATACTAAGTTAAGTGGGATTTGAAGGTGGGCTTTAGCTGGAGAAATCCCATAAAAATGTCTAAACTCATTTTTTTCTTTCAGGCCAGAGGGTTTTAGAGAGATCAACTTTCTATGTGGCAGCTGGGCTCCCTGTGGTGCTGTATTTTATTTTATGTTTTATAGCATGTAGCTTCTAGATTTAAAAACAAAACACACTATTCACTTCCTGAACAGACCTGCAACTGAATTAAAAAAATATTTGCAATACACATAAATTGGGAAGGAAGGTAGCACAGTATGTGAGATGCCTTTTGTTCTCCAAAGGCCAAAAGAGCAAAAACACAAATCCAACTTAGCATGGGTGAGGTAAGGAAAGGCTTCTTTCACCTGTGTCCCACTGAGAAACATATTCCTCTCCTCTGAGGAGATGCTTCGTGACTGGTGTGTTCACCACCATCTAGATGGTGCTTTAACTCCTACACCTCAGGCTATCTGTGCTGACTGTACAGAGGCTGTACCATACAGGGAAGGTGAGTCCCCACATGCTACACAGTTGCTCTGGCTGTGTCCGTCTGTCAGCTTGTCCATCCTGCCCAGGCTCCCAGTCTGCCCACCTTGCTACTTCTGTGTTGGCTCAGAACCTTACTTCTGGTCTTTAGTCATTGCCAGCTGAGACCAGCTTTACTTTGGACCATGTCTGCCTCCATGACCCACCCCATGTACTTTCAGATTCCTAGGGCTCCTGTAGATGGCACAAATTGCTGTAAAATGCCAGAGAGGGGGAACAGGCTTGAGAAGATTTGACTGAAATTAATATACGTGGAAATTCAAACTATGAAATCTCTGACAGTCTTCACAGCAACATGGATAGCTCTCATCCATTAATTAAGTGTATATCCATAACTGACACACCAATGATTTAATGAAAATGTTTTCTAAGCAAAGTCTCTTTTAACACAGAAAATTCAGTGAAAGCCAGTAGAGAACTTGAACTGTATTTATTTAATTTGCTTATACACACCAGCTGTGGGAATTAAGATGAAATCAGGAAATCAGAGGACTTCCAAGGTGGAAATTCCTTTGGGGAAGAGACAGTGATGGCAACCTTCAGCACTATCAGAAGCAACTTCTGGAGTTGCTCTTCAAATGGGAGTTGCTGATCCAACAGGCATTCGAGGCAGCCTGGATTTCCTCTTAGTTAGTTCAGCTTCTTCAGGCGGACTTCCTTGAAGCCCTTGCTACAAAATGAAGTTTCTCTTCCTTTTCCCCTCCATCTACAATGGAAAACCCAGAGGGAACGTACATCCCTTGAGTGAACCCCTGTTCCACGTGTCAGGCTGACCCAGGACCATGTAATCCGCCCATCTCTCCTCCATCTTCGCCGCATTGTGCTTCTAAATTTGAATCCTGAATGGGTCACATAAAGTGAAACGGAGTTTGGAGATTTATTGTAATCACATGCTGACATTTTCCCACATCACTAACCTACCACATGATTTAGCAGGATTGTCAGCTCCTGCTTGAAGGAAGGTCAGGGCAGAAATAGCAAGGGTGTTGTAAGATGGCATGGGGGCCTTCTGACAGCACAGCGTGGGAAGCTTGTGCATTATTTGCTGCAGTCCCATCCTTTAAAAAAGTTCCTGAGGCTGTCACTTTGATATTAGCAAAAAAGTAATTTACACTTTAAAAGACACCCAAACCCATAAATCTTAAAAGATATTCCTGTTTCGAGCCTGAGAAATAACAAGTTTTAGGCCTAGTTCACAAAATGTTTGTTCGGACAGTCTCCAACTTTAAAGTGGAAAAGTAGAAATTATGTTTTCTGGCAAAAATATGCTTCTTACTATTAATAAGTGCTTTTTTTTTCCTCTCTCCATTCATAAAACCAAAGCTACAGAGAACTTAAGAAGCCAGAATATTTTGCTAAAATATTATAGAGACATTTACTGTAATCCCCTCACTGTCTTTCCTTGTCTCTCTCTGTCTCTCACTTACACTCTCCTTCTCTCACACTCTGTATATCTTCCAGTTACAAAACCATGCCTGTGACATGAAGCTGCTCCTCTGCTGCCAAGAAAGTGGGAGTAAAGGTAATAGGTGCTTTTTTCACGAAAACAAATCCAGTGCTATCTCACACAGTTTGCTCCTCTAACCCTAAGTACCGGAACAAGCCAAGGACAGCCAGAGAGTGGGAGGAGAAAACTGAGCATGAATTAATTTGATGATACTGTGTTAGCTTTGGACTTNATGCTTTCTCTCTGTTTTGCTTTAGATACTGTGAAAATATCAAGCAGAGGGTTGCTTTTGATTCTGATGTCACATTTTGTTGTCGCTCATTAATTATCAGAATGTTTGAAAAGCTATGTTTACACTTTCTGGGATTTGCGAAGACACTGGCACTAGTGTGGTAATACATCCACACTCTAAAGACTTTGGCACTTTCTTTCCTGGTCTTACTGAAGAGGCTGTGGTAGGAAGGCAGCTGTGTTGGTCTCTGTCATATAATAGAGTGTGATAAAATCCATTAGGTCATAATGCAGTATGTCGCAGTATGTCACTGTTTAAAAAGCAAAAAATATGTGTACCCCTGGAAAAGCATTTATTTAATGACTAATAGCAGAGAAAGGAGGTGAAAACAATATACAGCCAAGATCATCCTAGTTAGTGGTTTTGGAGAGAAGAGGACTCATAATAGTTTGCCATACTTCTACCTGGTAACACCTTTTGTGAATCCTCAGGCTGAGAGGTAATTGCTCTCTTGGCAACATCATTTTCATTTACCATTTTGAGCAGCTCACATAACCTTCTATCCAGCCTGGATATTTTTATAACCTTTGTGTGCTCAGTAACAAATTCGTATCCATACTTCCCAGGTGGAAAGACCTGGGAATTTGCTTTTCTAAACCATGCCAAAAAGTAGCTTTCAAACCACTTGCTTTCCTTCTTGACTAGGGACACTTGGTCCCAAGTTTTGCCTTCATTCTCCACCCTCCATCAGGAAACAGCAGATAACTAATTTTGGGAAAGGTCACATTAACCCATTCTGACTTATTTGTGCTCTTTTGTAAATGATTGCTCAGAAAGAAAACTACAGAACACCATCCCAGGCTGGGGGTCATCATCAGGCAGACCTCAAAGCAAAGTTAAACACCCAGGCAGAATTCATGAGCATGTTATTTTCAAAAGAGGAAATTTAAGCTGATGATGACCCATTAAGGAAGAAAATTGGAACTGTAGGAGCAGGAACAGATAGGTAAATAGGGAAATGGACATAAAAAAAATTTTTGTTATGGTACCTACTATAACAGACAGACTGGTTGGTCCCTCTGCAATTATACTCTCAGGAGAAGAAGGGCTACTTAGCGCAACTAGTAGGGCAGTCTATTCAAGGGATTCACTGATACAGGGGCTCATCTAGCCAAGTAAAATGGCTGGGTTTATTTAAAAACAAATGAAAAACCCCATATAATTTTATGATCATTAATAACATTTCCTAATACTAAACCAGTCTTGTGTTTTGGCATGCAAACTGATTACTGCAGGGCCTGGGAAATCATTGTCTCCTTTGCTTGGTTGGAGGAATGCATTATTATTGTTTTGTTCATCTTTCCCTAATCCCTTATTCCACTGCTACAGTCAGGATACACAGCTTGATGGACTAATGATGTGATCCAGTGTGGAAAATTCTATATTGTCATGTAATTATAATTCATTTTTTATTTTGTTCTCCTTTCTTACCTTCTAGGATATTAGAATGTTCTTTTTTACTCTTAATCCTCTCAATCCTCTTTTTCAAACTCAACACTCCCCAAAACCTTTCTCTCATGTTTTCTTCTTACTCCGTTGTTATTCCCTCCTTTGTTCTCTCTTTCAGTTATCCTATTCTCTCCACATTATTCTTTCACCCTTGTTTAGCCTTCTTTCTCTCTTCTGCTGGCCACTGGGAAAGGAGTGCTATGGGTCAGGCAAAGCACTGGAACTCTTACTTTTAAACCCAGAATCAAGCTGATTTCCAGTCCTAACGTATTTCTCTTATTATTTTAGTTGATTACATATTTACAGTCATG
>VUYV01000155.1:2266953-2269453 GCA_008711295.1 Anarhynchus alexandrinus | reverse complement strand
ATTTCTTTCTTACACAGAATATCTATTAAAACTGAAGGGAAATTTTGCCTGCAAATATTTTTTGTTACAATACAACGAGCAGTTAGAAGGTATCCTGATACCCCTGTCCGTGCTGCAGAAGGTCAGATGGTTTTGGTCTTCTATTTCCTTCAAATGTCTTTTCAAGGCTGCCTTTGACCTCTTAAAGAAGCCAGACAATTAACACTGGTTACGTTAAAGACAGGTACAGCTCATATCAGCTTATTTAAATAATAAGCATTTAATAAAAAGGTAAAAAGGCCAGACCTGTAAAAATATATTTCTATAGTTAGAGTAGCAAAAGGTTTTGCCCTGTCCTGTGTGACCCATTTGAGCCATCCTGTTGAAAGGAATATTTCATGTAAATGCCAGTGGAACTTTGAATATTTTCTGAGGACTGCAAATATGTCAAGCCAGGGACAACATCTTACACGTTTATGTCGTCTTATAAATCTCCTTTTAGGGGATGCTCTCAGAACAATAATGATAATGATAATAAGAGGGAAAAAAGTGTAAGAGTGGTGTAAAACTTTCCACGGTGCGTGAGGCTGTGTCACAGCTGTCTCACATCTGGGACTGCCTGAGAGCAGGCAGGCAAGCGCTCCGGGCCACCTTGGAGGAGGTGATCAGGAGTAGGGACACAAAACCAGAATACAGGCCAGGCTGAAGAGGACCAGCAAGCAGTAACAGGGACAAGCCAGTGGGGAGAGCCTGTGCTGATGTGCGTTTAATGGCTGTGACCCATCAAAAGGAGGCACAACCACCGCGCTGGGAAGGCGAGTGAGCAGCAGCTCTCTAATCGGGCCAGGCATGGCCGTCTCCCCTCCATACCTTCCCACTGTGTTTCATCTACAAAAAGGCTAATTAATCTGCTTTTAGACACCTGAAGTGACTTCCACCCCAAAAGAATCGCCCCAATAACCAGCAATTCTGCGAGGCCGCCGCAGAGATTGCAAAGGTTGATTTGCCAGAGTAAAGGAGGGAAGTTCTGATTTCTTCATGGTATCACAGTGGAAGGGACTACATGCGTGTTGATGGGAAATGTTTTGGAGGTGTTAGCTGTAACTTTAATATTTTAATTTTTTTGTTTTGGTTTGGTTTGTTGTTTCTTGTCATCTAGTCAGCTGAACCGTAAAAAGCAGAAAATTTGTGAGTGTGCACAACTCCATGAGTGCGAAGTTGTTTGATATATAAAATCAAATGTTATGTTCCAGTTGGAACATCAGTTAAATTGAAAAAAAAAAAAAATGTAGCACAAAAGTAATTTCTACTCCTTGGATCTTATGGTAGGCAAAGTAACAAAATTAAAGCACTAGAGCCACCTTCTGACTGCACTGAAATTGCTGCATCCTGATAATGGTGACAGCATTAATACGTTAAATGGAAGGGAGCACGGTACATATATTTCAGTTCTTTGTATCATTACCCTAATGGCCTGGCTCAATAAATCCTACATTTTTCTGTAAATAAGGGTGGGTTTTTTTTTCTTTATTTGTGTGGAGCATTATCACATAGGTAAACATTTCACATCTATGTTTGTAGTTAGTTCCCTTCATCAAGTTATAAAAGGAAATACGACGGTGTTCATTTCTACAGGAAAAGCCCTATATAGTACTTATTCCACTAGGGAAGAAGTCCCAAGTTCTCAGAGCAAAACACATAAACAACAGCCAAAATAAGATTCAGCCCAATTCTCTACACAAGGAGAGAAACGGAAAAAAAAACCCCACTAAACATTTTGGCTGACATTTTGCCCCCCCCCCCGCCAACTCTCTATGTATGCAGTGGCAATAAACCCTAGCTGAAATAAACAAAGGCAATTTTATAAACTTAATACTAACTAGATATTATACAGGATTATTGACATTACCTTATGCACATGGCAACTCAAATCTTGCTCTCTTATATCACCATGAAACTCTTCAGAGGTCAATAAAGTTGAATGGGTGCAGAGCAGAATTTAGTCGTGTATGTTTACTCAAATCTTAACCCTTGCTGCTTACGTTAAAGTCCTAGGAGGGAAAATGTGCACAAATAGATTCCTAAAGACCTTTTTCGCCTATATTTTTTATATGTAAATATTTGAACTGCTATTCTACACACATCACCTGCACAAAATACATAACTCAGCATAGGTACTCATCTGAAATATTGCAAAGTGAACACTCTCAGTGTTACAGAGAGTTTATTTGAATTAAGTATGTTTGAAATTCGTTACTTGTTAAATTGGTCTGTTTAAAATATATCAAGCTTCGTGGCGCGTAATGTTTTCAGTGCATTCTGTATTATTACAAATGCTTAACAAATGTTGTCAGATTTATTTTATGTAAGTCACACTTATGAATTGAGGCAGAATTTTATTTTGCCAAATATGCAGAAATATCTGGGGGTTTTGGTTATTGCCTCTTGAATTTTCTTCCGCTTAGGAAATTGTTTTCAAGACTGTGAATTGCTCTAATTGAGCAGAGCTACATTCTCCAGG
>VUYV01000155.1:2149453-2264453 GCA_008711295.1 Anarhynchus alexandrinus | reverse complement strand
TTATAATAGGATTCCATAGATTTCCTCTTAGATCATATAATGAATGGAATATTTGAACGAGTAAAATACTTTAATTCACTTACAGGTATTAGAGCTTTATGAGACACAATTCCCTGATTAAAAATGTGGTATATATTTTGCTACAAATTTCAGAGCAGCTTCACATGCTCCAAGTATGATTGCTGAGTCTTATATCCCAGAAGTTAATGACTTTTTAAAAATACATTTTTAAGTATTTATCAAAGCTGAAGATGGCAGACTGCAGAATACAGCATATTAATTCCTTTGCTCCAGGCAGGTATTAGGCACTTCTAAAGTCTCATATAGAGCCTTACTAAGGCAATGTGTTATTCCTTTCCTACTGCTCTGAGAAATTATCTGTACTTCAGTCTAGTGAGAGCACCCCCTGTTGTCATCTGTAAATCACTTCCGTTCTTTGCCACAGCTCTTTTATAGGTGAGAGAAGCTAATAAGTGGCAATTTGCTAGCTGAGGCTCCTCTAAGTTTAAGAAACCGAGAGCAGAGTCTCTGTGCATTTTCCGTCAGGCTGATAACAGTGTGACAACAACACACGCTTAATCCGTTCGGAACCCAGACTGAACTTTGCAATGCTCAATAAGGAGTTCGTATTCCCCACCCGATCCGATGCCCAGATTTCATAGTGGACTCGAGCAAGAAATCAGAAGGCGAGTAAACCCTCAACAGAAATCATCTTTGCCTCGAGTAAATACAATGCCGGGGTGGGATTTATAGAACCATGCTGAAAGGCACTCACATAAGCTGATTTGTTGCAGTGCTTCTGTGCCATTTCTCTTCAATAAAATAAGCTAGCTTTATCGGAATCGCTTTGTCCCGTTGCCAGGCTGGATCTTTTCAATTACTTGAATAAACACCAATTTCCTGTTATTTTTTTTCATCTGTTTAGATACTTGTGGAAAACAGTTTCATAGAAACTGCAACTTTTTTTCACCTGGGAAACTTGTAATGAAATCTTGTGCTCACTGAGCAGTACCTAACAGATGCTGTTCTTTCTTCCCCTGGTGGCTTTGCCAAGGCACCTACAACACTCCTGCTCATGACCTACAACACCCTTGCTAATTTAGTCCCAGCCTATTTTTTTTATCAGGTTTGGCATTTTGCCAGGTTGCCTGACCCTGAGTAATTCAACACAGAAAGTGATTAATTCCGATTTGGGGACTAGATGCTTCAAAGGTGGAGTCTGAAAAGGGAAGAAGTGAGGGGTGGAACCCCTCGGAGGGATTGCCTTGCTCAGCTGCAGGCATGGGAGAATCACTCGGTTCATTGAAGCCCTACTTATTTACATATTCCCTCGCTAGGGAATTCTGGGGAAATGTCATGGGAAGCAGAAGGCAAAGCTATAGGAAGGGACGGAGGTGGACCCTCAGCCTATCTCCACAGGTCCTGGAAGCAGAACTGGTAGAAACCGTGTTGTCCAGGAGAGCTCAATGCCAGAGCAGCACGGTAGTGGAATCCCTGGCACCCAAGCAAATCAATTCAGAGCTTCAGAATTTTATTCTATGTACCCCTGTATCCATGATCTTGCAGATGAACTCCACCTTATTTGCACTCCTCAGGGTCACCTGTTTATTCCCATGTGTTATCCTGATAGTTTTTTAATATTTTTAATGCCTCCCAATGTCATATTTCATTAACAGAGAGCTGAAGTCTTGAATTTTACTAAGATCAGAGCTATGAGATTGTATGTTTGTACTATCATCTCCTTTCCCCCCTTATGCAAGTACAGACACTGTAAAAAAACATCAAAAAAGGGAAAATAATCAGGTCCTAAATAGCTAGAAGCCACCGAAGTGCTGTGAGAGTGAAACTCCAAAGATGACAGTAGGATGTCTCAATACATAGTTTTGGACACTGTTGTTTTGCAGAAATCCATCCAAATTGGAAAAAGCAGAAAAGGGTCAACAGAAAGATCAAAGACAAGGAGGATATCTGTTACAAGTGGAGATTAAAAGAATTTAGCTGGCGTAGTCTGACAGAATAAAATTGAACAAGGATATAAACGCATTTTGGGAACAGCTTTGGGAAAGAAGAAAAGAACTAAATGTCAGCACAGCAATACCTGGGTATAAAGATTTCAGGAATAAACTTGGGCTCAAAAGGAGAAAAACAAGGGTCAGACGAGAAGAATAATGAGATCCTAGAACAGCTTCCCAGCATCACATTTGGGAGTAAAAATTCCTATCCTGTTTCAAGATGAGTTTTGAGAAGAAAATAAAGCACAACTCTCCAATATGCTTGTTGTTAGATAGGAGACGCGGCTCAGCAACCCAGGTGGCGTTCCTTCAGATCCTGTGCCTTTCCTCCTATAAGGCTTTGACAGGGTGGCCCTGTCCAAGGGCCCCGAGCTAACTTCAAGACAGCTGGCTTCTTTCTCATTTCCTAAACTGGACTTGTAAGTTTGTTTAGGTCTCAGTAAAATGTATTTCCTTCCCCGCATTGCCTCATTTATAACCCGTGGCTTTTTATCTTCCCATTTAGAATGGCAGCTTTTCTGCTGGGCTTTCTTACCACTCAGGCTGATTATTGTTTGCTTTAGAAATTCAAAGAGGCATGATGCACTGCAAGCTTCCACTGCCCAGAGCCCCTGGAGAGCTTGAGGTTTACAGATAAATTGGTGCTACCCGTTACTAAATACAACCCTGTTGCACGCTTACCTGCCTGGCAGCTGTGGAGCACATCCTGCTGTTAGCAGGCGTCTTTGAGCTCCAAAGAGCCCTTTGATAACTATGCCAACAAAAAGCCACTACCGCTTCATTCTTACTTAGCTATTCTGATCACCAAATCTGTGGATGTAGGCAGGCAGCCCAAGATCTGGCCGTTTCCTGTCCACTTGGGAGAAAACAGTCAGGGCTTCATTTACTCCTCTACACCTGAGCCTTAGGTTCAAAGAGTCTATTCAGTTCAAGATAAAAGCTATTCCAAGCTGTAAGAACGAGCATCGTTCTTTTAATAAGTGTATAAGATGGTCACCAGTAACAGTGTTTGGCGAAATCTGTGTGGATAGACCGGTTGATTAAGCATTTTAAAACCTGTCTGTTCCTATACAGCGCTCTACAATGTTATACTTCACAGTATTTGTTTTCATAAGTCTGCACAGAGGCCAAAGCTGCAATATACTTATGAAGAATATTTAATAAAAGAGAACTTGAGTATCCTTGAGAGCTAGGTTCTGCCTCACAGATGTGACCTGCATTGTGGGGCTGTGTTGCATCACACTGCAAGGTTAAATTAAAGTTGGCCTTCCACCTCACTATTGCCAGTTAAGGTGATTCTATCATGGGGATTTTATTGTACGTCTCATGATATTTCATATTTTTCTTAATCCCTGGCTCCTGAAGTCATACAATTCACTGGGGCTTAGTGTTTTCATTAAAAGGAAAAAAGTTTCTAGGCCTTACAGGGTAGAAGGCAGCATGAAGACTGCAAGCCTGAGAATACCCTCACAGCTGGATGAATGAAAAGTAGCCTCATTTTGTATTTATTTGTTATTTACATCCCGCAAATTTTAAGCCTAGATCATGAGTCTGAATCCCTGATTGACGATTTTTGAACTTCTATCACCTTTTGCTGATTGTGATAATCTATAATAATTCACACTATGGTAAATTGTGCTGTAGTTTATCATGACTGTTGCAGTAATAATACACAAAAACCCATATACACGTATGCCACTTTGAAAATATGGGTATATAAAATACAAGACCAGAGAACTTAAGCATCTATGGGCTTATACTGATTGGACACACATACAAAGAGAGAACAAGAGTGTCTCAGAAAAATAAGGGATGTTTTCCAGTAACACTGTCATGATCAGGGCTTCCTGCCTTGTGATCACAGAGCAGCTACAGAGTATATAGAAGTCTGTTTCAGAAGTCTGCTCGTGAGAGAGGGAGTTAATAAGAAAAATCTCCAAAGATTGAAAACTAGTGTTTTCACTGATCTACATTTGTAGTAGAATGTCATCTGAAAAAAATAAAAAAATCTGTTGAGAGATGACTTCCAAAAAGTGCAGAGTGGACTTCTCTAGCATGTCTCAGTGACATCTTTACTTTAATTCTCCATATAAGGACAAAATAGAGTGACATCATTAAAAATTTTCTGCTTATGATGCCAGCAGGAACAGTCTACTAATGAGTTTATTATAGAAATCCCCATTATAGTCCCCATGGAAAATTTGGCCCACTTCAGGGAAATGCCAGAAGGATCAAAGACTACGGCTACATCATGTTGGCCACAGCCAGCTGCCAACTCTATCGGCTTTGGCCACTGACAGTACTTTCAGCCAGTGGCGTATCAGTTGTACACTCCAGTCATATGTTACACTTATGACATCTCCTTCCCGAAAGGGTTATTTAATCCAATCTGGTCCTATCGCACTTGTGCCACTTACTGCTCTCTTTCCCTTCTATGTCATGTCACCCATGCATTGCAGCTTTGTGTTGCATCTAACTCTTCCTTCTTTGGTCAGGAACATGTTACTCAGGCACTCCAGCTAATTTTTCCTCATATTTGCCTGCTGTAACAAAGATATTTCACTCATAAAGTACACACTAGCTGTCACTCTATTCCTCTGTGGAGGACATGTCACCCATGATAGCTAAGCCAGCTGTCATTCATGCACAGCACTTCCAACCTTATATCTAGGGCATGTCACTCATACACTTCAGCTGTCCCTTACACCAGATGTCCTTTAAATCTAGCACACCATTCCTCTATCTACTACATGTTTGTGTTCATTACAGCCGTCCCTTTTCCCTATCACTTTCCTCTCCTGTTTAGTAAATGTCATTCAATCGTACACTCCATCTGTCTTCTTCACTAAGTAATCCCATTTCTGCCTATATACTAGCTCCCTTTAAAACTCTATTTTACTTGTACGTTATGGCTGCCTGTTGTACCTAGCACTTTGGGATAGATTTGCAAGAGTGATTTAGAGGCCTTAATGAGTCTCTAAGCATGTAGTTTAATACTTAGTCATCATTAGCACTTAAAATTCCCTCAATTCAGCAGGTGTCTATGACAAAGTTTTCTCCAGTGAAGCCCTTTAGGTATCCAAGTTTCGATAGGCGTATATGAGCAAAATGTGTCTTGCCTAGGCAGTGCTGAAGTTCTTGAAGCTCCAACTCATGCTTGGGTTCACCAGAGATTCACAAATCATGCGCTACTCCAACTTTTTTACTTGACAGATCCATCACAATAACAATTTTCAGAGCATGCTTATCCGACAAAAGGCAGTGAGATTCTCCTTCCCCTTCAATGAGAGACTGGAAATTATAGATTTAAGTCAGGCATATATTTAAATTCTCCTTCATCCTTTACCTTCTTCAAGCTGTGATTTAACGTGAGACCTTTCCTGCAGTGGAAGAGTACCTTAACCAAGGGATGATATCAACTTCTTAAATATTCTCTCTTATTTAACCCCCTACCTTGGTGTTTTTAATAGAACAGCAACTGCAAGTGATAGGGTGAGATGTGAACTTCTGACTTGCAGATAGCTTTGTGGTTATATCTCTCATGAAGAACATAAGATCAGATGAAATACGGTTTAAAGAACAGGTCTCTTGGCTGCATGGCCTCATCATCAAGTGATACTAGACTGGGTCATTGTATTTTGTTTATGTTCTTTTATTTCTTTGTGAAAAAGAAATTACATCATTTAAGTACTTCACTGCAGGAGACAGTTCACAGCTATGAAAGTTGTGAGCAAACAGACGTCTTACAGAAAGGGAAAATCCCTTCAGCTCCGCCACTCTTCTCACTGTTTCCTACCATCTAGCTTCTGGTTCTGTTTTCTTCCATTGGCATATAGCACAAAGTGGCTTGGGGAACAAGGAGAGATAACTGGCTGACAGTTTGCTTGAAAATTAGATATCACAGTGTTAAGCTCTTCTTGACAATTTAACCCTTCCTCTGTGGTGTGAAATGCATAGCACCAGGGAGGCTGGAAATAAAGAATAACAGTTTGATGCACCATAATTTCAAGTAACTTCAGCTTCCATGCTGATGATCCATTGAGTCCTTAGTTGTATGTTTCTTTCTCCACAACTCATCATTTGTGCTGTGGCTGTGGTTCAGCTCTTTTGTTCACCAAACTGGAACTCCATTTAAGTACTTACATGATATCATCCTGATCTTCAAGACCCTTGGTCAAAACCTCATTCCTGAAATCATGTTTTCTTTAAGTTTTTCAAATGTCTCCTCTCATCCCATTTCTTCAAGTTTTTCTAACTTATTTAAATGTTATTTAAAAAACAAAAACAAAACACAACCTTCTTTATTGGAGTACTGGGCAGAAGTTGCAGTGTTTTGACTGGGGGCTGCAGAGTGACCTTTGTGGGAGTAGGCCACAACCTGCCTTGTGTTGTCCATAGGTGGATCCAGCTGCCCTGAAACAAGTGTCAGCACGCCATCATGTGTCAAAACTTCAGCCAGTTACAGGAGCATACGGTGCCTCTGCTAAAACATGTTTAAGAAATAACATCTGCTGCTGTGGGGAAGAAGAAATGGAGGAGATGCATGGAAGGAGACATTGCTCAAGATGGACTCTTGGAAGGAGGAGCTCTATGCCAGAGGATGTCAACTCTGAGGGACTGAGGCCCACAGGTAATTCATGCCATGGCAAGGAAATGCCTGAGAGATTCCGGCTATTCTGTGGCCGCTGCTGGGGCAGGGACAGCCCTGAGAGACGGCAGCTGTAGGCAATCCATGCTGGAGCCGAACAGCATCAGTAAGAAGCAAGGATCTGCTGAAAACAACCATTACACAGTGTGCCCAACCTCCTCTGCCCCTCAACAGCTCCCCAAAGGAACTGAGATAGAGACTAAATGTAACCCACAGAGAAAATAAGGGGAGCAGAGGCTGGGAAGGGGAGGAGTGTTTGCCTGAAGATGAGCCCACTGAAAGGGAAGGGAAGGTGTTTACTTAAGTGTTTCTTTGTTTGTTTATGCTTTTTTCTCGCTATCCAATTCAATAATGCAAAGTTTGTGTTTCTTGTCAATAAATTAAATTAATTAAAGTTCCCCAAGTCAAGACTGTTTTTCCTGTGACAAATGTTAATGACATATTTCTGTGGCAAAGACAAGTCCACAGTAAAAACAGGGAATGAAGGTCAACCTTTCCCCTCTTTAAGGGGAAGTATCCTTCTACATGAAATACGTCATTAATTTATACGAAGTTACCAAAGCATTTAGTACAGCCAAGATATGGGTTCCTCTGGGCCATTTGCAATAGCAGAACGTTATATGCTTAAAAACAAATGTTTAAAAAAAGCACATGATGTATTAGATACTAATGAAGCTGTATCAGTGGGAAAGTATCTTGTGAAATGCTCTGATAAATGTAGATGCCTATGTTCTTCCTGAAATGAAACATTCCCTTGATTGCTTCATGAACATGAATGTTTCTCAGTGTCATCTACTGATTTCTATAGAAGTGTAACCCATATGAAAGTTATGGGCTTTCCTGTTGATGAAACTGCTTTTGAGGATTTGAGTCTAGATTGCTACTTCTCTACTCTGATTTTTCCAATATGATGTTTCCTGCCATACAGAAGCCAGTGCCTGTCCTATTAAGGCTTTATTTTGACATCTGAAGCAGTGAAAAATCTTTACACTTGCTTACTGCCTGTAGCTGAATGTGTCTCTTCATGAATAAACCTTCACTTATAACACAGAACAAAAATTTATCCTACAAAAATTGCTTCAAGATTTTCCAGTGAAAGCACTTGCTGTGTAATCAGGTTCCAAAAAATTCGTCAGTGAACACCTAAGAACTGGGTGGTGTCATACCTCTTAACATCCTCATAAATGGATAACATCAGAATTATTTCACTGAATGTGTTTATAGAGAATAAGGTCGTCTACACCTGGGGCGGGCTCTCAGAGGTGCTGACAACACTACTGAAGCTGATTGCCTTAAAAGCAAATACACATGGTTTTAGTTTATGTCTGCCTGTAACTTACTAAATATATTTACAGGCTCAGTCTTGCAACCTGCTGCGTGCATACAATTGTATCCATGTGTGGACTATGGCAAAGCAGAGAAGACAGATGATCTTCCTTATATGGACTTTTCCCAAACACACACTAAGCAATTAGAGATGAAAAACCATTGCCCCCGTGTTTGTCTTTTCCTCACACTGAAGGTCATTGCACTGTCTGCTGTTGATGTGCAGGGGTTATGATCTTTGGCTGGCCATCCCTCGCAGGGAGGAACGTACATGTTTCACAGTGAGTTTTGCCGTATTGTTTCATGGATTCCATTTGTCACCACCAGAGATGACTACCTTCCTGGACCACGCTCCTTGTTGACTGAAACCAGAAGTGAGCTCCACTTATTTCAGGAGCTGCTATGATAGTCCTTGTCAACAAATCAAAAGACTTGGTCATTGTCCCAAAGTTTCAGCCTTGTAAGGGCTTGTTTTCTAAGGCCTTTTCTTGGCTATAAAGCTTCCCTAGCTGTCACCTCTGCCAAATTAATGAATTGGCCATATGCAAACTTTTGGGATGAGCTTGAGCCTGTTGAGAAGGGCTGTTTCCTCATCTGTATTGTACCAAGCACAACAAGGCCTCTGTCCTGACTGGGGCTATATAGTTTGAAAGGATAAAATCAGACATAAGCTTTGTTAAATACTAGTAAAAATATGCAGATTCTAATTGTAGGGCCAGTACTTGACCCTGCAAGTTGCAGTTCACTAACTTCTCCACCTTTGATAATGGTCTCTCTTAACGCGTCCTGTAATAATTTCTCTGCTTCCTAAATGCTATTAGACAAAGTTCAGTAAGGTGCATCTGGACTTTTAGAAATGGTGCACCTGAATATTTTAAGGAACTATCTGAAGGACTTTTTGAACTTTTGCAGATGACGTTCATCAAGCTAGGGATTCAGAGACTAAAAATAACCCTACACGACAGGAAGGAAGAAATGGGAAAATTCTGGCCAATTAATTTTACATAGATTCTAGGCATAATATTCAGGCATACAAGGGAATCAATATGTGAATATTTAGGAAGATTCCAATGAATAATTAAAAGTAAGCTTATTAAAAATAGTCAATGCTTAAAAAAAATGTAATCACTTTCTATATTGTAATTACTGACCCAGATCTCACCATTTACCCATGCAGATGGAGTCCTAGGTCCATATGGAATGGTGCTGGAGTCCAAGGATCTCTGCATGAACAAAGGTTCAGTCAACATGAAGCAAATCATAGGAGAGAAGCCTGCATAGATAGGAAGGAATACCATGGATAATGGACTGGAATAAGACATTACACAAAGTGCTACCTAATACAGATTTACTGACTTGGAGATAAATACTCATTAAAAGTGATAGATTTCAAATAGGTTGACAAAAGGGAGAAGAAAGTAATTACTAGGGTAAGGCTCCTCAGGGGAGAGCATTATCTAGGAGTGCCAGGCAACATCACTGTGGTCACTACTGGAATCCATCTTATTTCTAATGACAACTTTGTTATCTCAGCCATGGAAAATACAGAAGATTCACTAATTGTGCTTGGTCACCAAAGGCAAATTTTTAAAGGAATTAAAGAGACTGGTCTTGTCCATTATAGAGATATTTTCAAAGTCAAAGGTGACACGCCAACAAATGCTTCTCCCTTGCCACCACTGTTGCAGTACCAAAGTACTTAGAAACACATTTCTGCCAAGAGGATTTTCAAAGTATTGATTCTGTGTTTCTGTGTTCAGACAAAATATTGATCCTGGCTAACAATTTGCTTGAACCTCTATTTCAGTCTGAAATTCAGCAAACCCATGAGTGGGATTTTTTAAAATGTAGAGAAGAGTGTCTTTTTGGACCCAATACTGAAGATATGCTGTATTTGTTACTTCTGAAAGTGGTTAGACTTCTAGATGTTAGTCAGAAAATTCATGTTTATACCTCAAGTATTATAATTGTCCATGTGCACGACTGTGACCTGCTTGGGTGGACCAAGTATGTTGGTCCATACTGCTGATCTAAAATTCAAAATTAATGGATAACTCTGTTGGCCTAATTCAGAGCAGCCCTTGAAAATATTTGCACATAATAAAAACATGGACAGTGACCATAGATATTTTCTATGGAAAATATGGACAGTGGAGGGGAGCTGAGATCAGAGGAGCGTTAACTATTGTTATAGACACAAGGAGGTTGACATAAAGGGCTAATAGCTGCACTACCATCTGCAGTCCTGCTCTCACAAGAAATCACTGTATAAGTTTGATACCCAATGGAAAATTGTGCTTTGGGCAAGGAGGAGAACTTCAGGCTGTGGCTGCCAATCTCACACAAGGTCTAGAGTCAGTGCCTAAGCTGAGAGGGGGGAGGCACTCCAGACAGAACCATATTTCTTATTAGCTGGCTTAGTTTTGGTCCCTTGCCGTTTCTTGGTCCTCCAGTTCCTCAGTAGTCCTGCAGTTGTGGATATTATTTTTAGTGTCTAACTCTGAATGCAGGCACCAAATGTGGACTTAGGAAATGACTCCATAAAGGATGGGTATGGGATAGGTGCGCAATGCCATGCCCAATGGAAGGAGCATGTGATAGAATGAGATTAGTCATTGCAGTTAAAATGGCAATAGTCACAATTGACACTGACATTGTTCTCACTAAAGTTTAAGCCACTTTGAATTACTTTGTGATTTGAGCTAGTTAAACTCATAGCTGAATGGTTAGTATGCCTTAATTAACAGTAACATGTTATGCCTCAAGAATGCAGTTCTGTTTGATCTTTTTGTCCATTTTTCAGTCCCTTTGAGCAGCTGAGGTAGGTACTGCTTAACCTAAAGCCTTCAAAGTGTCACCTGTGAAGACACAAAGTGTATCTACATAGAGGGTACGGGCCATAGGGGTACTTGGGTTTTGTAAGGCTCCATAACTCAACATCTAAGTGCTGTTCAGCTGTATGAAGAACTTGATTGACAAAGATCCACATATTCTATCAGTGCATGTGCAGGAAGACACTTCTAAATGTATGCAAATGTATAGGATGCTGAAAGAACAGATAGAGGGGTCCTGTGGGGATTGTTCAGTAATGTTTCCATGTCTGGAGAGTACCCAAATGCGGTTGCAGATGTCACTCTTGGGCATCTTTCTGTTTAGCACTCAGAGTTAAATCCTCACAGGAGACTGATGTTCCACATTGCAGCTCATAGTTTTTAAATACTCCGTTACATATACTGAAATACTGGCTCCAAGTTAAGGATCCAGACCTTTAATGTAGACTGGTGCCGAAATCACTGTAGACAGCATGCTGGATAGAAAGCTCTTCTAATTTAAAAATGAAATCGAAAATGGATTGTCAGGATGTAAGTTCTTCTAAGCATATGAAGCAGCCAGCCCTTGCATCCATGAAGAAATTTGCAGGTGATAAGATAACCTCAGCACCTTGAGCCTTAAGTGCTAAACCTTAGCAAGCAATCTGAGAATTCAACTTGGAGTTAGGTACCTACACTGGCAGTTAGTGCCAGCGTCCTCTTATGAATCTAGGTCTAAGAACCTGCAAGAGTGTTGTCTTAAGCTAAAACACATTTCAAGTTATTTTCCTTGGCCAGTTTAGCTCCAAACATGAAAATTTTCAGCAATCCGCTTTGCCATGCAATGCAGAGGGTTTGGCTGCTTAACTCTTAGCTGCAATTTCCATCATGCAAAAAAGCAGTTTCCACAGGAGAGACTGTATCTACTTGCAGTCAGGATTTAAATTATATCTAGCACACCCAAAGGTGGAAACTAAAGGCAGAAGGTGAGCAAGAGTCAGGTTTAAAGTAGCATAAGTGTCCGGCTTCTTTACAACGCAAATACCTCTTCAATTCTAGTGAGCATTTCTTGTGCTAATTAGTGTGGAGCAACAAGCAGGGCACGAACTGGGGAGCTAGAACAGACATGATACCAAACAGGAGTAAATGGTTGAAGTCTTTTCCAAATGTCAGCACAATACAGAAAATGTAGGGCCAATATCTCTGAAGCAAATTTTCATTTGAGGGGAGAGTGAATATAGTCATCAATCAAAGGAGACTACAAAAAATGAGTAGGTGACAGCTATCTGAAAGGTAGCAAATCTAAGAAAGAACAAGGGTGACAAATATACATAACAAGCATCACAAGAATTAATAAATAGGTTGGTTGCAAACGGATTTGTGTCTTGTGGTTGATTGATAATTCTTAACAGAATTATACTAAGATTGCAGCATAAACTCATGCCTTATTACGCCATAGGGAATCCACAGGGAAGAGCTGCCATTAAGAAAATTAAGCATTGGAAAAACTTCATTTATGGGTTTTGCCTTATCAAATACTAGGGAATCTGTGTGAGAGAGAAACCACCAATGCAGACTAGATTCTCTGGTGTCTAATAAAACTGTGCTCTCTCACTATAAAGCTCTCTTCTCTATGAAGATAGTGTTAGTAACTCCATCTTTTTTACCCAATCATTCATTTTCATCAATCATATAGAAATCACATACTTATCATGATTCTACTCCTTTCTCAAATGTGGCTGAAACTGAAATTGCCGGCAGATTAGAGAACTACTGGAGAGGAGCAGATGGGCAAAGGAGTGCAGACACGTGGAACTGGATGGGATAACACCCATTCCTCAGAAATCCAGGTAAAAAAATATTAGAATCAAATTAACTTAATCTATGGACAGATTTACCTATTTGTAACTTTCTGGAAACCATTTAAGGATTGGAAGCAGTATTACATATATTATCTAGGTTTTTCCATTCTCTGTGGTCTTTCAGATAAATATTAGCCTGAGAGATGGAGTGTTGGTTGTACTAAATTCAAAACTATTTAATTTTTTTTAAACATGTTGAGAGGTGTATAGGGTTTGTGTGGCAAGGATTTGGTAGTGAGGGGGCTACAGGGGTCGCTTCCATGAGAAGCTGCTAGAAGCTTCCCCTATGTCCAATGGAGACAATGCTAGCCAGCTCCAAGACGGAGCCACCACAGGCTGAGGCTGAGCTCATCAGAGACGGTGGTAGTGCCTCTGTGATAACATGTTTAAGAAGGGGAAAAAACGTGCTGCACAACAACAGCAGAGAAGAGAGTGAGAATATGTTAGAGAAACAATTCTGCAGACGCCAAGGTCAGTGAAGAAGGAGGGGGAGGGGTTGCTCCAGGTACTGGAGCAGAGATTCCCCTGCAGCCTGTGGTGAAGACCATGGTGAGGCAGGCTGTCCCCCTGCAGCCCATGGAGTTAATGGTGGAGCAGATGTCCAGCTGCAGCCCATGGAGGACCCCACGCCAGAGCACGTGGATGCCCGAAGGAGGCTGTGATCCTGTGGGAGCCCATGCTGGAGCAGGCTCCTGGCAGGACTTGTGACCCTGTGGGTGACCTACACTGGAGCAGTCTGTTCCTGAAGGACTGCATCCTGTGGGAGGCACCCCCCTCTGGAGCAGGAGAAGAGTGTGAAGAGTCCTCCCTCTGAGGACAAATGAGGGGCAGAGAAAATGTGATGAACTGACTGAAACCCCCAATCCCTGTCTCCCTGCACCACTCGGGGGGAAGAGGTAGAGAAAATCAGGAGTGAAGTTGAGCCTGGGAAGAAGGGAAGGGTGGGGGGAAGGTGTTTTAAGATTTAGTTTTTGTTCCTTGTTACCCTACTCTGATTTGATTGGCAATAAATTAAATTAATTTTCCTTAGTTGAGTCTGGTTTGCCCATGACGGTAATTACTGACTGATTCCCCTGTCCTTATCTCGACCCACGGGCCTTTTGTTGTATTTTCTCTCCCCTGTCCAGCTGAGGAGGGGAGTGATGAAGTGGCTTGCTAAGCAATGGCATCCACCCAAGTTCAACTCACCACAAGGGGAAGTTTTGTAGAAATTTTTAATGTAAAAGTAAACAAATCTACATGTGAAATGCAAATAAATGTTGCAAACAATGGCAGCAAGAGCACTACACTGGACAAAAAGATGTAAGAGAAGAGATGAGCAGCCTACATTTATATAGTTGAGAATATGGAAGATTAATGCAGGACGTGATAACAGTCTATAAATACCCTCAAAGAAAAATTATAAAGAAGGGATGTAGGTATTCACAACATAAAGAGATAAGTAGGATAAAGAAAAATGACCTGAAACTAAGGCTGAAGATGTTTAGCTGAATATTAGGACAAGGCTGTGATCTGTAAAAGAAAAGGGGGCATCAAAAACTGAGTTAAAGTTGGCTTGTGTTTGAGATTCTGTAAGAAGAAATATTATCTAATGAACTAGAAAAACAGAAGAATTTCATATATGAAACAGACGTGTGAAATAAAAGCAAGGAGAGAGGCAATACTGAGAAGGCAATGAGAGTTGGTGGTTTCCAGCACTGAAGTTAAAAATCCATGTCAAGCTGAGGAGCCTTTTCAGTAAGGCTAAGTATTGGATAAATACAATTTTTTCAGCAGAAATTCATTATGTTTGGAACTGAGAATATATTCATTCCTATGACATAGCCAGAGTAAATTCCTTCCAGTTTCAGAAGGAGAACCTGCCTAGAAGAACATTAATCCTGTAATTAGTTAGCTAAAACATAGAAGTGGGAACTCTGGCTTCTGAAATCTGTTCCTTCAGCTATCACGGAAAAAAAACAAACAAACAACCAAACCCCAAACCAAAACACAGAGCAGAAATAGGTTTGTGAATATGTAAGATACAGTCAGTTGCAGTTGTATTTGAAAAAGAGTAAGTGGCTTTTGTTAGCAGCCTGACCATGTCAGAGAATACCAGGAGAGTCAGATTAGGTTCAAAAAGGCATTCTTGGCAGATCTAAGAATTTAAGTGGGGAAGACTCGAACATACATACCCCAAGCTGATGAGGCAAGAGTAAGCTGTAGTTTACAAATCATTAGTTTTGCCCAACTTCATATGTATAAATCTAGGTGCACTCCTAGAGCACAGATTCTGATTTATTTTAATTTGAATGGAATGCAGCTCACATGTTCCAAAGCCATCCCATGATGCCAACCAAAGTGAGCTGTGTGGGGATAACTGTAAGGTTATCCTCAAAAATGCACTCCCATTTTGGACTAAAAGACTTTTGTAGCCACAGCCTTACATACATATCTTAGATATCATTGATATCTAACTTTCAGGTGCGTTCGCACTGAAATATGTCACGCTGAGTAAGGCAGAGCAGCGCTTAGGGAGGAGGCAGGAGCATTGCAGCTGTGCAGGGCAAAGTGGCTTTGGACATACACACTGGAGAAACGCTGATGTCTAGGGAACTTCAAAACCCTAAAGGAGATACTTGCTGAGTTTAGATATCTGCAAATTACTGAGCAAGGTTTTGGGTTGGGTTGGGTTTTTTGTTTGTTTTTGCTATTTTTTTTAAACTGCAAATCTGAATGTGTATATTCCTTTAAGTGCCATTGTAGGCATTAGATATAATTTCTGCATCTGAAGTTTAACTTCAGAATTAATTTTATTCACATGCCTCAGACTGGTTTGTACGAGCATTTGCTATCTTGTATTTGGATAGGTTCTTTATTATTTTAAAATCTAACATCCACTGATACTTAGGTACTCTCATAAAGCTTTTATTGTTTCCTAAAATTGGCTTGAAAGCACTATTTTAAATAATGTTTCTTTTCCGGAGCTTGTTTGACCCGAGAATATTTCTGCCCCATCTCCGAAAAAGCACACTCCATAACACCGACTCATGCAGATGCACATAAGCAACAGTCATTTTCATGTATATTCTTATTTGTTGATAAGCCTTTGGCAAGTATGTCTCCTGTCAACTAATTAGTATGAACACTATAGCAATGTCACTGTCTCAAGCTTGTTGTTGACAGTAGAAACGATAAAAAAGATCTGATTATGGCAGTTGGTAGCCCATGATTTGGAAAGACTACAGTTTAATTGATTCAGCTACATATCTCAGTGAATTCAGAGCTGAAGTATGGAGGATTTTTCTCTTTGCCTGAATATTTATCAGCTTATATAATTCTAAGCTCTTGAAGGTGTAGAAGAACTAAACTACTAACACATAAGAATCAATTCCTGAATTAGGGTTGTCCTGCATAAGTGGTTATGGTTTCAAATATTGCAAAAATGTGTCTAAGAGCAAGCAGTCTTACCTGTGATACCCCTACAGTACAATATACCTACCCCAGCAAAAACCAGTCCCATCTTCAGGTCCCAATCATTATTTTACATTCTCCCCAACCTTCTAAATCCTTTGCATCTCCATTCCATACCAAGATTTGTTTGGATAGAATAAAAGAGATTTTACTGAGAATAGGCAAGAAGTCATTTTATGGCAACCAGAGGCTTCTGAAATTATAGATTAAAAAAGATCTGTATTTTAACATAAAAAGTATCTGAGGCCTTTTTTTCTGAGAAGCCTGGGGAAATCAAAAATACCTTCCTTCTTCTTGGGAAAATTTTGTAATATGTTTGAACACTTATTTCAGCACAACAGTCCCACAGAACAAGCAGTGGTCTTGTGGTTAGAGCAGCGAAAGATGCCATCTGGGTTTCATTTACAACTGTGCTGCTGACTTGCTTTGACACCTTGAACAAGGCATTTAACATCACTATGGCTCAGCTGTAAATGATAATTAATTACAGTTGTGTCCAAAACCTCCAGTCAGGATGAGGCCCAAACATGCCTGCTACCGTACAAACCAGGTCTGACAGTGTCCCTGCCCTGAAGAATCTAATTTAAAACAAGATGCAGCAAGCAAATCTGACACAAAAAGAAAGAAGGGAATAGACAAGAGGAGGGTAATGAAAATAAGATAATGAGGTTACTTAGGGAGCCATTATAGAACTTGAATGTTCCAAAGCATTAATTAATTGATTAATTAATTAAAATCAGCTCTCCCTAACTGCACCACAACCTCTCCACCATGGATTTTGTGTAGATGCCGTTGCAGAAGAAATTCCTGAAGATGTACCAAAAGGAGAGTAGAGGTCAAGGCCTTTGGGTTAGGTCTGACAGGTTAATCTATACATCAAAGCAATACAGAAAGAAGTGCGGAGCTGATAAATAGAAATTCAAGCCTGACATCCCTAGGGAGAAGAAGGAATATAGGGGTAATCATGAAGAAAGGGATAATAGTCTTCATTATTTTTTTAATTTGTAAATAAAAAGCATGTTACCAAAGTGCATATGCTTTTTTATCTTACTGTAAATGTCATAACTGAACAGTAATAATACAGATGTCAGAGTGAACTTTTTTATTTCACTTGTTGAATTGTGTGATTTTCCCTTCTTCAAGTAGCTGATAGCAAGTGAAGATGTTGAAAAAATAAGCAGCAGGTCACCAACGACTTGCGCCTTTTCTTTCACATCTCATTGCCATCTTTTTCCTTGCAAATGAAATGAAAATCAAGGGCTTTGCCATCAGCAAGAATTTCTCTTTCTCTCCCCTATGTCTGTGTTCCACCAGCTATTTGAACAGCTTCTTTTATGGGTCAGCTCATAATAATATGGATGTTTTCCTCCTTTTACATTGGCTGTTTCAAATGCCATTTTCTTCCTCTAAATTGCTCTGACTTTACTAATTTGCCTTCCTTCCCCCATTTTTAATATCGTCGTCTTCCTTTATACTCCTTCTCCCTCTGTCTTAGTTGGATTTGAGATCAGAAGATTACCTACTCTGCCCAGCCATATGAAACAGGCTATATAATTTCATTACAATTATGCCTGCAGAGGGGACCGGTATAGCAGGCAGACGGGGAAGGAATCCAGGCAAACAGCAGTGCTGGTTTGTTACAGGTAACTGGAACAACAACGAGTCCTGCACACTGGTAGAGTAGAGAAACCGATAAGAAAAGGAAAGGGCTTTCTCCCATCATCACTTGCAAAACAGATGCAGCAAAGTTTTCACTTTCACAGGCATAGCTAAACCACTAGATTTCAACATACAGCAAGGTAGATTTGGATGGTAGTCTGTAGAAACATAGATGGTAGAGCTGGCTTGAAAAAAGTGTTCTTTTGTTCCTAAGAGTGTATGTTTATTTTCATTTATTTGAGATTTTGAGGCAGGAAAAAAAAAATTTCAAAAATTTCACAAGCTTAGGGATGAAAAGCTCTTTCAGGAAAGCCAAAGCTGAGTGCTCATCTCCTTGATGCAAGCTTGTCATGGTTTGGGCCAGACTGGCTAGTATCAGCAGCTTCTCTTTGGGAACTTCTGTATGCAGCCATTCAGTGACGTTTTCAAAACTGAATACATTCAGTGAAACAAAATTGATTTCTAATTAGGGAGATTTTTTAAAGTGGGCAAAGATCAAGTTTCAATCTGTTTTAATAGCTTGTATCCCCACTCACCTAGGTTTGAAGTCAATGGCAAAATTCCGCTGACTCCAATATGAGAAGATTTCAACCTAAGAATCTAGCTCATTGTGCTACCAGACAGAAAAACACAGTTTTGAAAGATCTCAAAGGATCCACTGGGTACAATTCATTGACTGACAATCAGGCCACAAACAGGCAGAAATATAATTTTCCTTAATTGGCTGACAGCAATATCAGATTTTTTACTCCCTACACAAATCTCTTAAACAGCAACTTTAGATCTGCTCTTTTCAATTTCTGATTCTGTTGTTATTATTTCTTTGAGGGTGTTCAAAATCACATGGGGGAAAGGGGAATGAAAAATGAATAGACCTTGTGATTTTGGGAAATCATTTAGTTATATAAGAAACACCTTTGCTGTTTATCCTGAAAAATGCAAGACTATGAAAAAATATTGTGTGGGATTTCAGTGTATGGCAGCTAATGGGAAATATTTGAAAAAATATCAATCAAAGTGTTACTAAACATAAGAAATGGCTCCAGTTGCAAAGAAACATTTCTTCATTATGCTTTAGACACAGTTTTGCCATATTGCTTAGTTTAATTAGAGCAGAACTCGAGCTTCTGCTCATTGGTTTGGCGGGTACCATAAAATGAAGTTTATTTAATTTTCTAAAATAAGGAAAGCAGGGTAAAGTTAATTAAAAGTTAATTACGGTATAATGAATCATTCACACTCACAGTGCCAGTGTTGCCCAGATGATTACTGATGTCATCCTTCCTCAGCACTCCTACCCTTTCCATTGTGGCTTTTTCCCTCCAACAGTGTGGGGTGTCTCCCACATGCCTTTTTTTGGTTCTACCAGTACCTTCAGTGCCTAGTTCAGAATGAAGACTGAAAGAAAAAAAAAATTAAAGCCCTTCCTCATTTCTTTCCTCCTTTCTTTCCTTTTTTTTTTTTTATGCTTTCCTCAGGCATAATTTTCATTTAGACTTCTGATTGCCTTTTAAATTTGACAGAATATACCTATAAAAATTGTTAGTAATTGTTTCATTTCCCAGCCTGGCATGTGTAGTTAACCTTGAAAGACTGATTGGACGTTGCCTGCACTGAACCCAACCTTTACTGGCACCACAAAGGTCGCAGAACAACTCTTACTGAACCTCTGCCTTTAAATACAACGTTCTGTACATATTGGAATTACAATGCTTTTACTGCTCATTAATTCATCATTAAAAAGATGTTAACTAATCACTCTTTATAAGACTCCAGTTTAAAAATCTCTCTGGCATGAAGCGCCCCGTACCTGGCACCTAGAAATCGGAAACCTTTTTGGAGTAGCAGGGTATTTGTAAAAAACATGTTCAGTGTGGTTTTTAATGAAAACAATTTATGGAGAAGAAAGGTGACTTTCTTTACATTTCAGTTTGACAACACCATCAGTAATACTAGTATTCTGTACCTATATCATGGGAACATCCCAAAACTCCACCTACAACAAAAATATTTATTTCTCCAACTGTTGCACAAAGAGAGAATTCTGTATTCAAAAGCTCGTTGCTCTACTGTGATTGCATGACAATGTACTTACGAGTATTATTGAAATAATACAGCTCCCATCCTGAGACACAGCACTATGCACTTTTAGTGTCCCAATAAGTGTTGGGCTGAAACATCCAATCTGAAAGAAAAAAAAAACAAGAGAGAATTAAAGCATTATGAGAGCATGCCATCTGTTCTTGTTAATGATAATATTGTTTTGGAAAACTGAGCTCATTGCCGTGTACATGAAAAAAAATGCATGATATGTCACTTATATTGGAGAAATTCTGATATTTCACAGTTTAGATGCGCTAAGTGCTATGAGACTGACAGAAACACAAACGTTAATCTGAACAACTAAACAATTAACAAAAGGTGGAACACACATGCAAGAAATAGAGACATAGGTGAGAGACATTCAGGGCAACAGTGAGAGAACTTCCTGGTAACTTCTCCAGGCAACAAAAGTGTCTTGACTGGGAGTCTCACATCCACATATATGTAATTACCAAAATGAGATTAAAATGTCATTAAAATGAAAAATTTAAAATCAGTGAGATACCAGAAGCAGAGCTACCAGGAAAACCTTGTTCTAGCTCTTTATGTGCACAAATTTAGATACGGTCTAATTGTGAGTACATTTATTTCTTCTGCCTTCCTTGTCACTTGGGTATGAAGATAAGATCTTCCAACCCATGGCGTAGATTTTGGCCACCAGAGTCAGAAAGTAGCAGACACGAGCTATTATCCATCAGGCAGATGCTCTCTAGAGGAGGAAACAATATACATTTGTTCTGTGGTTTGCAGCTGTTCAGAAGACAGCAATGAGGTGCTGAAATTTCTGCCCCACAAGGGGAATGTTGATCTAAGTCTGAAACAGCACTTAAAGACAGCTTAGTCAAACACATATAATTGGCAGATGTTTTTGAAAAGCAGTATGAAGTGGTTTACATTTCAGTCTATCACACGAGAAATTTAGGAGTTGCTCCAAATTCTGAGACCTTGTGTGACATCTCAGTTATCTGGTTTGTCAAATCAGAGCGCTGGTCATTGCCTGCTTATGAGTGCAGAGGTATGAAACCCTCATTTACAGTGAGGTTATTGTTACAAAAATATTGTAGTAGCACTTGGTGGGCTAGACAAGAAGGAATTCTTTCTTTTCCTGCTACAGATCAATGCACAAAAAAACCCAGACACTTTGGCAAGTATCACATTTTCAAAAATTAATGGAATGTGCTGGATCCTCTTGCACTCACTAGTGATTAGCAGCAAAATGGAAATAATTATTCACATGTAGTATTCTGTGTCAGAGAACTGCTGTGATAGATATTAAATTAAAAGTTTGAAAGTGCTCTGATTATAGCAGCACAGAATTTAGGCTTGAAATCCGTATTACCACCACCATTTTTACAACCTGAAAGGGGGAGTGACCTAACAGAAACGAAGACTTCCAGAAACAAGACCGTTGGCTACAGTGTAGGTGTTCTCAGTAACTGTAACACCTTTCAGGAGAGTATTAGAACTGCGCTGTGGGACTCATCTGTCCAGATGTTGCTGTCATCAGAACAAGTAAACCCAGTCCCTCTCAATGGAGTCAGTGGAAAGTAAGGGTCTCTCTCGGTACTGTTTTGCTGTCCCAGATTAGACATATGTAATAGGGCAACGGATTATAGCATAAAAGTACCTGTTTCTTTCCTCGGATGATGAATGGATGCTTGCATGGCTGTCTCAGCTGTAGAGGGTTTCTGGATAGGTGCTATAGTGCATCTGGAACATCTGTGTGGAGCTAGCAGGTGTGGAACAAGTGGAACAAGCATAGGAGTCCTACGGCTTTCTGGAGGGGCAGCAGGAGGCTGGGAAAACTGGGAGAATTCTTAAATCGCCATCTAAACAGGTCGTAGATGGCCATGCTTTGGGAGTCTAATCACTCAGCTGAAGTTAGAAGGAGAGTCTTATCCGTGCTGTCTGCCATCTGTGCAAAGACTAGAGTCTATGACTTCATTAGAGTCGTTGGGTCATTTACTGGAATAACTGAATCTGTAGGCGTAAGTTTTATTCACTTACCTTTTCTATAATACATCATTGAGTTCAGTGCGAACAGGCTGAGGTTTCTGGTAACTGAGAAGTATTTTGGGCTGTTACACTGGTGGAAAGCCTGACCTGCCATCCTTTGCTACGGACTGTCTCTGAGTGTGGCGAAATCCATTTGGGCTGATGTTGCAAAGCAAATGTTTCGTTCAAGTGACTTATGGCCTCAGACAATGAGCACTTGTTCCACAAAAATGAGCAGGGCAGTATGTTTCAGGAAAACAAAAATTATGCAACATCAGGCACAAATGTATTCAACATTGCCAACTAAATGAATCTCTGCAGGGAAATGTAAATACAGAAGCCATTAAAGACTAGTCAATGTACGTTTTCGGTCTCTAAACAATAACACTGAGCAGATCGGCAACAGAACCCTTTATAATTTGCAGTCTCTGCAGAAACAAAGAACTTCTGTTGTATTTATTATCAGATAGCAGCATTCCTGTCTTGAAATCCAAATACAACAGAAACTCCACTGCCCTGTGCAGTTATTTTGGTCATGAATAGGGGCTCTGTTTAAGATCAGCAGGGTACGTACACCTAGGAGGACACTCTGCTTCTGAAAGTTAACTAATAAACTGTTGACTCAGACTCTGCTGGTGAACATCTCATGGCTTCAGGCTTCAAGTCTCTCCATTTGCTTTTTTATTTTTTCTTCAGCATAGTTCATTTAATTTGTAATATATCCAGAGGGTTACTGTGTCCTCAAGTATGACAGCACACATGTAATAAAGAATACAGTATTATTGCTAACTTTTGCAAAAAATATTTTGCTTGGGAACACAAATGCATGATTCTGTTTCTTTAGGTTGGGTATTTTAAACAGGCATTGGTGATGGTTACAAGTATTAATTGCAGAACAATCCACCATTGCAATAAAATTATAGCCTTTTGAAAAAATTTTCTGAATTCTCTTTGAAAATAAGTACATGACTAAGCTAAATAGTAAATTAAACAATTCATAAAATACATTAACAAGTCAGACTTCTAACTCTACATGCAAATACATACATATATATATTTGTACATATATGAAAACTACCTGGTAAAATCATTCAATGTAATAAAGTATCACAGAGACCAGATTGCCATGCCATTAAAACTAAACTATCTTAGGATTTTTTTTTTTTTTTTTACTGTAGAAGGAAACTGCAGAACAATCCCTATCAAGTCACTAAAGGTGAGTCTGAAACACAGGGAGGCAAACAGAAAGATTCCCATCGAATCCAGCTAGCTTTGTCTCTGAGGCACTGGAACTGTAGCGAGCTTCACGCACAGAGGACCACCAGCCTCCTAAGGTGTACAGACCTTCCAACTGTCCTGCCAGAGAGGGGCCAGAAGACTGTCAAAATATGGGGCAGAGCTCCTCGGTGCCTGCTGGATGCAAGCCAGCTCAGGGCTGGATGCAGGATGACTACAGTCACATAAATCCTGACAGTCCATATCTGGCATGAAGCTGGAAACCAGCAGAACATTGCACATCGTCCTGTGGACCTTCCATCCAAAGAATTTCTACTTGAGTCATCACTACAGATGGCTCCTTTTCATGATGAAGACTTGTCTCCAATGAAGCAGTACTGCACAGAATCACACTTGGAAGCTTGATCAACTCTTTTGGTTTTTCACTTTCTAGTCTGACTAATCAGCCAGTCCAAATGAATACTGCTCTGCCAATTTGTCCTGGCTAAGGATCTGATTCATTATGTCTATAACCCATACTCTTGTGGCCCCCCAAAAGCCTAATGCCATTAGGATGACCTATATTTGTGGGTAAGAGCTTGTAAAATTAGGATCTTATTTTATTGCTGATGTTCTTTGATCAAATTATTTGAATTTGTAAAGTAATTCCTTCATGTGGCTGTTACAGTGCTTTTTTTCTCATATCATATTAAACATCCAGGTTAATAAAAGACTTCCAGTAGTGTCAAACTATAAATACATCACCATTCCTTTACACTATTGAAACAATTGATAAATTTACCAAATTCAGACAGGATGTTTCCCTCACACATCTCCTCCAATATATCATGGCTAAAACTTTTGCACTGTTTTTAAAAAGGCAAAAAAAAGGAGAAGAAAGGAAAAAATAAGCAATTTATTCATGCTTGAAAAAATACTCTGATGTGTTGGGTTGTGTTTTTTTTTCCCCAAAAGCTCTGGCTTTTGAAAAGCCAAAGGCCTCAATTCTTGCCATCAATGACATAAATTAAAACCATAACTACTGAACTGAAAGAATTTGGGCCAAGAATATAAAGACACTACATAGGAAAATTACCAAAAGGCTGCAACTGAGAATGTGGCCCATTCCCAGATTTTGCATTAAAGAGGTATTGGGTGTAATGCTTCTTACATTTTCATCATCTCTTGTGACAAAATGAGATCCATTTCATTCTTTGACAGAAGAGCCATCGGTGCCCATCCTTGCAGAGGGATGCTGTGGATTCATGTGTGCAGAGGCCTATTGGTCCTCCTGGTGGCCTCTGGTTACTTATACAGGAGGTGTCTACATTGTATTAGAAGAAACTTACCAAAATGATCCCACATGCCAAAAATACAAATACATTTACGGTATACAAATGTACAATACATGCGCACTAATAGCCTGATATACAAATATTATTTATTTAACATAGGTAATAGCCTTGGGTTTCTAAATGAATGTATCATGGATCACTAACTTTGAGCAACATGAAATCTATCACATGACATACATATGAAGGCCAGAACAAAATGCATTCATTTCTTTGAAGAAAAATTTCTCTCCATAAGGTAACATTGACCCACACATTTTATGGGCTGTTTACCACCTGAAGTTTTAAAAGGTGAGTAAAGATTGACAGATACTGTTTGCGTCTACTCATAGAGAACTATGTAAATGCATATTTCAAATTATATTTTTTATTGATACTAGTTTTTTTCTGCAGATTATTTACTTTCTGTATTGCCTCATTGTACCCTGACACTCTCAGTAGTAGCACTCAGTCAAGGTAGAGTGAAATTCTGAGGTCAATCCTATTTGTGAAGCATGGCAGATGGTGCCCTACCTAAGTGGTAGGGTTGCAAACATTCCCTAATATGCCATCATTCTCCTGAAATCTACCTAGCTTTCAAAGCCAAAATCTGGGACAATACTTGTCGATCTATCTTTTGAGGGTTTTTTTAGTATGCTCATTACCATAATATCTGGGGACACAGAGATATATTCTGGAGTGGGATGATGAAGTAGAAAGAAGAAAGTGGTCTTCTTCCATCAGTTTGTCCCTTGCATAGTGGAAGAAGAGAATCCATTTTAAAGTAACAAAGAAGGTGGATCAATCTTTTTACTTCCTCTATTCTTCCTTTATGATTTTATCTTTCCCTGCCTCTTCCCTCTCTTCCTTTCACAAATTACATACGCTCTTACTTACAAGTTGCTATCACTCAGTCTACATTTGCTTGCTCACAGACATTTTTTTTTTATTTCATATGTTCATTATTTTCACCAAACAACAACTATCTCTTCTGAGCCATCCCCTCCCAAGAACTACCAGTCCAGGCCATCTGAATGCCAAATCCTTTCCCTGCATTACTGACTGCCCTCAGCCTGTCCCACTTCTGTGTACACGCCCCTGCCTGGTCACCCATGATCTGACACTATCCTATCCTATCCTATCCTATCCTATCCTATCCTATCCTATCCTATCCTATCCTATCCTATCCTATCCCATCCCGAACGTTATGCTGGGGTTATCACCATAGCATTCAACCACTTTGTTGAGAACCAAAACGTGAGTTATGGTTGTCACATGTTTCTTTTTGCCAAAGGAAGTAAGCACATGATGTAGAAATGTAGTTCTGGTAAACTTTCTTTTTCTTTTAGGAATAAATTTCTGCTGCATCTGGAGGAGTAGAAGAAGCAAACCCAGGATAGGTATAGCTGTAATTACACAAATTCACAGAACTCTGTGATTTGTTCCCCTTAATCCTAAGCTTGCCCTGTTGCAATTTCATTAATTCCCTGAGCCACTGTTTATAGTCCACCCTCGTATCCCCCTCATAGCAGCTGTTGCACTGGGAACTGAAATACTGCTAATAGACTTCAGCATCTCTTGTCGTGCTATATCAGCTTTTAAAGTGCAGGAGCCCGGCTGTCACTGCGTTTGTTGCTCAAGCACACTTCTGAGAGCAGTTCTTTTCCTCTTCCTGTGGTAACTGTCTGATGGGTTTTCCCCCAGTTCTTCCTCCTGTCTGATTCAGAAGTTCCTAATGGAGTGTGCAACCCACTATTTGGGAGACGGAAAGTGCTATCCCTGACTAGAGTTTATATGGAAAAGAAACAGAAGACCACCTGAGCTGAGCAAACAACAGAGAGAATCTGGATGAAGGTACATGTATTTCCTGGTGATTTTTGTTTCTAATGTTGATTTTTGTCAGAAATACCTCAACAGCACAATCCTGCTCTTCCTGGCACCAAAAAAAAATAGTTGCAGCAGTTTTATTTTTTATTTATTTACATCTTTATTGCCTGTAAGATCAATCACTACTAGTTTGGAGACTATATTTCCAATAAGCATTCTTAACCTCTCCATCACTTACTGTACTCTGTAAGGTTAGACTGTTTGGAGCTGCCACTGATGCCAGAGGAACCTCTAAGTACAGGGAGTGCATGGAAGTCTTCATAAGTACAACAGCAGCATTGTCAGTAATTCTTCCTTTCTTTTATTAAAAAAAAAAAAAACCAACCAAAACAAACGTGTGACAATNAAAAAAAAAAAAAAAAACAACAAAAAGCCTTGGCAATGAATCAGTGGCTCGTTTCCATTTAGTTTTGTTTTTCTCTTCCCAGGCTAGTCGTCAGCATTCTCTGCAAATAATGAATGGATACATAGAAGTTGATTAATTTAAAACTTCATCAGCTATGCAGATGAAGGCATCCTGCTACTGCCATAAAACAGAATGTATATCAAAATGTATATCCAGCAGTTTCTCACACGGAGTTACTACATAGAACCTCATAACAAATTCCTTACCATTGCGGGAATCAAAAGCAGTAATGACTTCCTTGGTTGCTTTTCTTCTTTTCTTGTGACTCTGAAGTTGTGAGGTATTTGGATTTTTTTTTGCACTTACCAGTTCACATGTGCTTTGGAGATAGATGGGTGCTGTGTGGCTCACAGAAAAAGTGAAAGTAGAAGTACACACAGATTATTTATTGTGTCACGGTCTGCTATATGCAGATTGGGACTCTGTGACTCACATGGTTCTTGTCATGTCATACATTCTTATTCAGATAGGAAGAGAAGAGAAATACATGATTTCATTTTTTTTTGTTATCTTTCAGCCTTACCCCACCCTAGATAGTTATGGAAATCTTTTCCCCCTCATAAAGACTAAAGAACAGTGAACAGATTCAGAAAAGGCAGAATTACATCATTATGAGACAAAAGCCTTCGCCTGCCAGATAGCAAATATTCTACTTCTATCTCAAAAAATTTTGGAAAAAAAGTTGTGTTATATTACTGCTTCACTGCCTATTTTTAATATCACATCCATACCTAAGATGCTCTAGAAACTATGTGTACTACCTTAACCTGATGAGCAAACCATCCTTTCAACAACTGTATTATTCTGTTCTGCAATCTGGTTATTTCAAATTAATTAAATGGGTTTCAATTAATGTTTGAATGGAAGATGGAAGAACTTTATATATTCATTTAGCAGTTATGTACACATGTTGGGTAGTATAAAATAGGCCAGTCCACTGGTAGATAGCACTAGGCTATTTGTGATGTTATTTCTGGATGTAAACAGAGATTTGCCCACTCTTGTTTAACAAACCCTTTTTTCTTTCTCATAACAGTTAACTTTTCTATCCTGAGCAGTTTCAACTCTGGTAATTATTTTTGGATGACCTATATTTTAATGAATTTTCAGTTGCCTGTGATACTCCACTTATTTGCTTGTCTCTAGTGAGAGTGCAATACTTCTACAGCCTCTTAAAATACTGACCAGGATACCAACAAGAAGCTTAGGGACTTTAGTGGCTGATGAGGTATTATTTGTTTCAGTTTTTAAATGTAGCATCATGATATTACTATTTCTAATTGTGGTGGTTAGTTGACTAAATAAATTACAACTCCTTAGAAATACAGCTGAGAACCTCAAATTCATCTCCTAGTCTTAATATTTGTCAAAGTAATTTGAGGTCATCATGGAGAAAATAGTTCAGATCAATGTGAACAATACAGTAAGCCGCTAAGTATAAAAATGGGCTTATTCAGTTAAAGTTTTTGGATATTTTTGATGCACTTCTACATTCTACATGGTTATTTAGACCACAGCTGAACCAAAGGGCATGTTATTCCAGAATTCATATACATGTCCCACAAGCACTTCCAACAGTACAATATTTACATTTAAAAGAGACTAAGAAAGTTCATAAGTTTGCAACTGTCCCAAATTTTACATTTTTTTCTGCTAGCAACTTTTGCTAAAGTCATTTAAAGTTAAAATGTAAATTTAAAGCTAAATTCCCTGGTCCCTTAATTCTCTCTAGACAGATAGACAGCATTCACATGTAAGAAATTACTTCTACTCTGAAGTACTCTATTGCTATTGAAATAATGCTGCAGAAAGTAGATTTGTATATATCAAAATGGGAGAAATCTGTTAAGCACAACCACAGCAAGCTGGCATATTACACACATGCACTCACACATGAATATCTGTACGAAAGGTAACCCAAAGGTGAAGAATGTCGACTTAAACTGCATATTCAAACTTTTGAGGCTTCAAAAAGAGAAAAGCTAGCTGTTAAAAAGGCACTGACAACATCAATTTGCTTGACATTTTTCTAATGCCTCCATCTTTAATTTTTAACTGAGAACACAGTAATTAGAATGGTCTGCATTAAAAAAAAACCAACACAAAACGCAACGCAACTAAATAATAGACATTATTATGGGAGTTTTTCAGTTTCCCCTTTTGATTCTCAGATATGGCTTTTGCAGATGCCTGAGAGAAATAGCATAAGCTCACTTCCCTTTCTTTCTTCTTCCTTCTCTCTGGATACAAAATGCCTTTCTGTCTGTTCTTCTTTGGTTTCTGTTCCACGGAGACTTTCTGTTGTGCCATGAACCAAACAGCAGAAGGAAATATGTAAAGAATGAAGCAAAGAAAGCCAAAAAAATAAGTGAGAGTAATTCTAGAATAATACCATTCTATATTATATTGGACAGAGGGGTTCCCTTTAACACTCAAAGGTACAAAATTTGTCCTATAACCCGGTTTTCAGTGCAAAACTGTCTTAGACCCAGCCAGATTTCCAGCACTTAAAAGCCAGTTAGTTCTTGTCCTAGTCTTTCTCTGCGTGGTCATTGCCCCGCTGAAGGAACGGGCTGTGCTCTGCAGGGTCATTGACTGTCCAAGTGGCCACATGGTGTAAAACTGTTAAAAAGAAGCTCCAAAAGCTCCCATACATCTGCTTGGAAAGTTTGCATTTTGCTCATAAAGCACTGAATTTGCTAGTCAGAGTTTTAATGAAGGTCAAGGAAAGGGCCTGGAAACAGGGTTTATGAAAGTGTTGTAAGGTTCATTATTGTCATTGTGCGGAAAAGGATAATTTCCCTAAGAGAAATGGTGACATATACATAATAAAGTCCCTGTCCCTGTCATGACAGCTCAAGAGCATGCCATCGTTACCACCTATGTCACACTGCAGGTGTGCCTGCCATATGGGTGACAGCCGCTGACTTCTCTGATCAACACATAATTATCTCTGAATAAAAATGCGCGTCGGAGTGGCTGGACATAATGGATTGAGGACCCAGGGCAAAATGCTCTTTGCCGCGTCCCGCAGCACCACCTGGGGGTAGGAGGGGGCTGAGGGGAGCCGCGGGAGCCCGGGCTACCTTGAGAAACCTGCAGCGACTGGGCCGCCCCGAGGTTATCGTGTTTATCCTTCCTGTCTTCTCTTGGATAGGAGAGGTCACTTGGTTAATGGTAGGATGCCCCTGATGGAAAAGGTCCTCCTGATCAGGGCTGTTCTCCGCTGATCTAACCATATATCTCTCTCACAGCATCTGGATAGTTTCCATTTGCAGAGTCCCCTTCCCCCATAAGATAATAAATATCATATCACAAGGATGGCAGTGCTCCTTCATGGAACACTGACTGTTTATTAGAGGCAAAAAGTTTAAGAGAAATGCTAACAATGTTCATTAATGGCCTGCATCCAGGTTTAATGAGGCATGTCAATATGCGGACTGGGCAACATCAGTGGCATAATAGTGGTGGTAAATGGGAGTAATTGTATCCAATTGTACGGCACAGCTTCCAGGAATGAGCCCGAACTGCCAACTGACAATGACAGAGCAATTATGGGAAGGCAAGCGAGCTGTGTCAAATTAGCACTTGGTGAGAACTCATTTTTCAGAGATGTGCTTGCTCTACAACACCACAAGTGATAGCTACTTTATTGTGAGTGATAGGAAGACCAGCACTTAGACTGATGTTCTGATTTGTCAATAGCTGTATTTGAAAGCTTAGTGTCACAAATATATAGAGATATTCAGGGAGAGAGGCACACTGCTCATGATCCGAAGGATAAGAACGTCGCTGAGAAGGTCATCTGTCAGTGTGAGCTGTCAAAGAGAGATCACACTCTATGAAAAGGGAACATTCAGCCGACTTAAGTAATTACCTTTGACTGAGATTTGAAGATGTCTTCTTTTGTTGGCCTACATTGACTGCATAATTTATAATTTACTGCAATCAGTGAAGGGCCAGGAATTGTAACTAAGAAAATCCTTATTTTATTTCTCATAATTACATTTCTTTTTTGCTCCCTTAGTGCCTCGGAATGAAAAAGTAGGATATTGATGAAATCTTTTTTAGTAACTCGCTCAAATCAGCTTTGTCTTTTAACATATCATACCCAAATAAGAAGGTTTGGTTTGGTTTTATTTTTTTTGACCGCACATACGAGCCATACCCTATGCCATCTTATAAAGTACACTGCGTTCCTAATGTGGCTTTACATGCTTTGTAGGATTACCAGTTGAAAAGGATAAAGAAATAATTCAATTTTGTCTTTCTAGTGCAGAATAAGGGGAAAAAAAAAAGATTTGGAGTGCTAAGCACTGAAATTGTAATACACATCCTATTCGGAGATAGAGATCAGTTTGATATAGTTGTTCAGAACTGCAGAGAGATAAGTATTGTAGCAAATATTTTAGAACTTTGTGGATTAATAGAATTTTCATTGCTTGGTGTCTTTTTTTCCCAGTAATCTCACTGGATCAATGTTTGAAAAGTAATTTCTTAGCCTTTAATAATCTTAAAAACAAAAGATAATATATGACCAATTATGCTCTGGGGTATAACAAGTATTACATTTTTGTTTTTTATCTTAATAGGAAAAAATATCTACTTACATTTTATTAACTAAAAATATAGCATGAATTGTTATCAACGTAGCTTTTGAATTTTTATTTTCTCAGGGAAAAAGTCATTTTGGAAACCTTTCTTTGGTTTTCCTTATTCTACTTGCCACTCTGGGCTGTTTGGTGTATCAAACTTTCTGCCTCAAAGGGGGAAATCATTTTATTGGGAGTGGCTGAATGATTAATGAATTGTAACAAAAAGAGACCGGGGATTAGCATGCCTTCTGGCCAAACCTGTTGTTTAATTCCAGGTATATTGATTAGCTGTAGAGTTATTGACGAAAGAATTAATTTAAGTACTTTGAGTCAATGTTACTTTAGTTGAAAACTCTACCTTTAGGCACAAGGAAATGCCAGTACAAAACTAGTCAATTAATATATTGTCACATGAAAAAGTCTTTATGTCTTCATATCTTAAATTTTAGGTAGGATTTTTTAGTCACGTTAATTTTCTAAGATTCATCAAAGAGTCATATTTAAAATTCGTAATTGTGGGTTTAGTGATGTTTGCTAATTATTTAATGTTTCCTCTGAACTTGAAAGATTCTTCTAAAATATACTTTGTTTTCTTTAGTTTGAATTTCAGTACCTGACATTATTTTAAATTATATGCCTTGCTGATTCTGAAACACATTTTTAATCATTATTTTTTTATGTTTCAGAATTCTTTAGGCCATTCAATTTCCCCCATTGTTGAAAGCTGTTTAATTCACAATGCCTTGAGTACAGGCCCGTCATCTATTCTATAGTGACTATACCACTTAATAATGGAATAGTGCATCAAAGTGCCACTTAGGTCTCAAATTGTTATGTATGACTGTCAAAGCGGTGAAAAAAGCAAAAAGAGAAAAAAAAAGAAAAAAAGGAAAAAAACCTTGATTTGTCTTTACTACTGGAACGTGAATTTGTCAGCCAGGTTTTGAAATCACAACAGCATTGCTTGCATCCCCAGCGAGATGTCGAAAACTTGACAGGTACATATTTTTTCAACTACAAGCACTTCTATAATGAAAACTAAATACACAAATCTTATTTTTTTTGCTCTTGACAGATAGTTGTTGCCAATGGGATTTAATGTTCAGGTTTGAGTTGTCAAGAGAAATAACCAATAAGCAATCCAAGTAGTCAGTATACAGATATTCAAAAGCAAAACGCCTGGCTTATGTGATATACTGGGAAGATTTGAGTGTATAATTAACTAACTGAGGAACCAAGGACACTTAATCTTCCCTCTAATGGCAAGTTCAACCCATCACTGTCTCTCTCTGGGGGACAAACTGTAGCTTGTTTTCTGGTCACCAGGGCCTTTGGTTGTCATTTTGCTCTTTCTTATTCATCATATCCTTGAGTTCTGGCACTGCTCCTTTCATCGCTACTCAGACGCAGTAAGAATTAACAAGATAAACTATGGTTCGTCTCTAAAACTCTATTCATCATCTTATGTATTTTTAAATTGGGGCTGTTTATCTGTCTGCCAACTCTGTGTCAAAAAATGATTTGCTTTTTTTTCAGGGGACAGAAAAAGAAAATGTATTTGTGCGTTTGTACATTTTTTGCCTGCATAAACATGGATTTAAAATATGTACACTGGAAACCATTGGACTTGATGATCTTAAAGGTCTTTTCCAACCAAAACGATTCTATGATTCCATGATAATATCTTAATAAAATGCTTTGAGAGGGGTCATTTACCTCCAGGCTCCCCACTTATTTACATGGCACTGCGTGTCTTTATGTGCATGTGTGGGTGCGCATGCGTGTGCGGTATCTATGTGTATGGGAGAAAAAGAGCAGGAGAGTGGTAAGGGGGCTACTTGGGAGTGGGCTGTGGAGGAGGCCAGGGGTGCTTTGCACTGAGCAGCTCTCCCTCCCAAAACCCCGCTGGGGCTCTCAGCACTTGGTAGGAGCGAGCCCGAAGCGGCAGGCAGTCCCAACAGAGAAATGTTGCTGAATTCAAGCTCTGCATAGAAGTGACCACATAGCTCCAGGTGTGAGAGCCCTCTGGCATCGCTCCCATGTCCCCTGTGGAGCAAGGAGACCCTAACACCACAGGAACAAGGCAGAAAAAAAATCTCCATTTGCTTAGGAAGTCTCTGCTCACAGAAAGGCGATGAAAATGGCTGCCATGCAGAAATTATTTCTTTTTTTTTTAAAGTAACTTTTAAGATGCAGGACATGATAAAGGAGCATGTAGCACAAGAAGAGAGTAGTGTGGTGCTTTCTGGGTTACATGCCAAGCTTGTGGACCAAGCATCAGGGGCACCCAACTGCTCCCCCCGGGTTGCCAATCTCTGTGCATGCACAGATGTGGGACATCACATAAAACCAATCCAGAAGCCTCAGACCACGTGTATGTCCTAAATGTACAACTTATAAATATTCACATAGGTGAGAGTGTAACAGTGATTTCGTACAACTGTCAGTACAATTATTATGCTTACTAAACTACTGATTGTTTACTCAGCAAACTTATTACTTGCCAGGAAGAAATTTTGCAAAGCTAGGTTATACACAGAGAAACAAAAGAGATCTCAGCAGGAAAACCCAGAATTTGCAGTACGTAGGTAAACCCAGGGCTTAAGGTATACACAGTGAGCAAGGAGAGTCAAAGTGAAAGCTGACACAACTTCCTTACTTATTCTTCTCAAACCGCCACTGTCACTTGTGTACAGTAAATCTGTCTTAGTTCATGGATCATTGACACCGTAGACCAAAACGTTTAAGGTCGCTGGTATCAAAGTAGCTGGTGTGCTTACGCGCTATGGACTCGATCCGGGAAGGTGCTGGGTCCCTGCGGGCCACCTTCAGCTGGAGCTCAGAGTGCTCAGCGGCTGGCAGGATTGGACCTCCACCCTCTGTGGTAAAGAGCTGTGCCGTTTTGCTTGAAAAAGATCGCACCTGTGTAGTAAATCTGCTTTCTGAAGAGGAAAGCTGTGTCCTTCTTCAAGTTAAAATATTAGGTCTTGAATGCCCATTTTTATCCAAAGAATAATGTGCGTGCAAATTTTTTGGCTTAAAACAAATAAATTATTGAGCTATCATGACCAGTGAAAGAGAGCAGAAAAATTCTTGAGACCGCTCATTTTGACAGTCCTTTTTGATATGTACATTTATAACTTTAAAACACCAATTTTCTCCAGTTTAGTGAAATAAAAAACCAAAAAGTTCATTAGCCCTACCCAAAGGGATGAAAGAGGATTATAATGTAATTACCAACAGACCCATAATACAGTGGTAGAAGTGACTGATGTTATTATTCTGACACTGGAAAATTTACCGATGCTTTTGAGTCAAACTACGCATACTTGTCTGTTTAATGCAGGTACTTTCAGACATTAATTGTACCTGATAAAAAGCTCACACCCTGGCTGATATACATGTTAGAGGTACCGCGCGTTGTCATCTGCAGGTCTGGATAGCTCAAGGTTATATGACCGGGTTAATAGGATGAGATTCGTGGTTTAACACTCCGGCTTCTAACACACAGCCATAAAGACGCTGAGTGAAATACAACTGGCTGCCTGCTCCTAGGAAGCAGTCTGCAGGCCTCCAGTGATTGTTTCAAAAGTTAGAGACTCTTAAACGTCCTACATTTCAAAGTGTCTCATTTGTACAAAGACTTATAAGTGAAATAGCATGGAAGAGACACCCACATGAAGGAAATCTGTGTTTAAATATTTATCTGATGGTTTTTATTTTAAAAAACATAATTTTTTTGTACAAGAGAAAAGAGATAAGAGAATTATTTTCATGAAACAACTGATCTGTATCTAATCTGTAGAGACATATTAATATCAAAAATAGACTCTCTCAAAAATCAGGCGTAGCAAAGATTTCATAATATATTTGATTAATCAAAACCCAAACGGAAAGTTCTGATCTTCCCAGATGCTGATAAGGCTTACAACTTGCTTCAGGGCATTATAAACCATGCAGCACCAAATGCTTGCATGTATTTCATAACACGCCAAGCTCTCAAATATTTCTGCAAAAAAGATCCATCGTTAAAATCTTGGTGTTTCTTATCCCGGGTTGCGCTGTACAGACGTAGGATCATGTACTAATTCCCAAAGAGACATTTCCCTTTTTTAATTCCTTAGTCTGCCAGGCCAGCATGTTACATACAGAACAGGTAGCAGGTGATGGGTTTTTTTTAGCAGCTGCAAATAAGAAAGAGGAGCAAGGATCCTCAGCCCTGCCGACTGGATGGTTAGTGAGGCCCAAGGAAAAGGATACAGTTCTATTGTGTGCTGCTTCAGTCCTGGATCCATTTTAGTCCAGCCTATTTTGCCGACTTAAATGGCATTCAAGAATTATTTTAACTTGTATTAAAGATGTGTCCAGAGGCTACAGGCTATTCTCTGAGCAGCACTCTGTAAGAGAGCGGAGACAAGATAGAAATTATGAGAGAAGAAATAGTGACTCTATTTCAACAGAAGGTTATATCCTTTGCATCACAAACGACCAGAAAAACAGAAGAACATAAGAGTAAGGATGTTAATCAATGTTTATGTTGCTCAATCAGAGCACAAGCAGTATTTTGTCACTAGGTACAATAGCATGGGATACTCAGCATCTGTAATCCTCTTCCTGGCAGCACTCACTTCTTGCAGATGTTTTGTCTTCATTCTTTGCCACGCTTGCATATACTGAGTGGGGACTAATGATAATTAGTAATGTATGTATGTAATAATGTATGACATGTATGTATGTATGTAATAATGTATGACAGTGTCATGCACACTTATCAGTGACAACATTTTGGAGGAGGGAGAGGAAAAGGAAGGGGTCATGAACTGACCTGAAGAGGGCAAATCTGTCCGTCATTCCACCATTTAATGCCAGGAATGAAAGAAACTGTCCAAAGGACGATCTTACATCACAGCATTGAAGCAAAAAAAAAAAAAAAAAGTAGAAAATTAAAGCTTTTCTCCTAATTTGGCCTCTTCTAGTTTAAATATGGTGTCTAAGCTGGGTGCGGCACACGGTAACAAGCTATAGCTAGTGCTCCATGTTAATCATCTAAAGTACTGAGCCAGCACTTTCTTAAAATTAGTAATGAATTTATTTTAAGTTTGATCCTAATACATGATATATTTTGACACTTCTCAACAGGGGAAAGTTGCCTCAGGTGCCAAGTTAACACCACAGGAAAATTAAAGCCAAGGCTAAGCACACTGTTTTTATTGCCCTTGTATTGGGTTTACACGTTGCATACACCCCAAAATTAGCCTTTCTAAATATTTAACTGCCTAGATCGTATTAGTTTCAAAAGGGGAAAAACAAAAGAGAGAGAATGAAAAGAATAAAAAAGTAAGGAGCTCAAGGAGGAGCTCAAGCTTTCACAGACTGTCTTGTTCAAACAGCATCAGGAATTGCTTACATCCGTCAACACCAATGGCATTGCAAACAGCTACAGTAAAAAAAAAAAAAAGTTACAATGTACACTGGAAACTGAAAACAAGACCAAGGATATTTTAGCTAAAATGCTTTCTTCAGGTGTGAACATATTAAAACAAGGTTCATGCATCGTCTCTTGTAAGCCCTTAAAAATCCTCATAGGCAAAGTTCTGCTTCCCATATTTTTTATTTTTATTCATTACTGTTCACAGGTGTCTTGTTAACCCTTTCCTATGGCTCATTTTAGACAATGGAGCAAACCACCAGCATTTTTCAGGTTACAAGTGACACCAGTAAGAGGGGCGGGATATACAGCGCTGACTTTGGAACAGGGCTGGTGTCTGCCATGGAAACTGTAAATAAGCAATATTGAAGGAGGCTTAGACTTTGATAAAAGTATCCAAGTGACTAAGTGTATTTCCCGGCTCTCTTGTCTGCTGACTTCTTTGCCTTCCTCTCCCCACCTTTCCGTCCCTCTTCCAGCCACATCTGACTTCATCCTCAGCTGATGAATGTGACCTTGGACTCAGGTTACCCTAAATGAAGGGAATGAATGCAAGTCCAGTCACTTCAGTTTATAGTAAAACTGCAATTAATCATTCTGTGCCACCCAGAATTATTGTCATTTTTATCTCCTTCGACATACCTTTTTATCCTTTCGTAGTCCCCCTTCTTCACATAGTTTTTCCTTTGTTTCCAGCGACTGATCTGGCTACCTTTGGGGATATTCCAAGTTCAGAGTGAGTTTTACATTCTAACTTCAGATCTTACACACTGGAGATACGGGATTTCTGTAGCTCTCAGTACAGTTTGCCTGGGAGATTGCTAAATTCATACTATGCAGACGAAGAAACCGGATTCACACTTCTAAAACAGTACTTCATGCATAGCAAGATATTATTCTGATAAGAAAGTCAGAATGATCTAGTGGAAGTTAAAATTAATGTTGAAAGTAGTGATCTGACATTTAGCAGGAATGAGTATAAGGAAACACAACACAAACCTTGACTGTTGTTCCCAATATATGCAAGGGACTTGCAGTCTCTAACAGCTGCTACATAAAATTGCCATTTAGAAGGAAAAGGTAAGTGCAAAAATGCCACAAAGATATGGGACATACCAGAGAATGCTGAACTGGATCATCATTTTGAAACAGGAGCATTTGAGCCAGATGCAGAAAAATCCAGGATGTAGGAAAGGAGAGGAATAAAATAATGGACAGAGGGGCATTTGGTCAGAGAAATTGGTTAAATTCTAGAATATGTGGAATAAAGAAAAATATTTTAGTTTTATGGGGTTAACAGAGGATATTGCTGGTCATTTTATGTCATTTTATTTCAGGTTACTTAATTGGAGGGAGGATATTTTCTTTTTGATTATAGCTCATCCAATCTGAAAGGACTTTTGACTTTGTAAAAACCTTTGACTTTTACCTTTTGTGATGTAAGGACCAGTTCTTATTTACACCCATACCTAATCAGGCCCTACAGGAAAATTTAAGGATAAAATGCCATCAGCCCCTAGAACTCAGTCAGGTGGACAAGGCGATACAGTTCATTAACTCAGCTGCAGGATGAGGCTGGTGTATTCACCTGTCTCTTCACATCTACCTTCCAGTTACTCCAGCTCTTGTACTGAACTCACACGAAGGAATTACAAAGACAGGTGCTATACATTAGGCATCACCATAAGAAATGTTTCCAGACACACCAATATCTGAATAATGACTGTGGGAGGCTGCAGTGTTGTGCAAACTGAAGTCACAAGTCTACTTCTGCAAGACGACTAAGCTGAAATGTTGTGATGATGGAGACATTAATTCATCAAAATTCATCAATGTTCTTACAGGAAATACAAGGCGCCTGTGTGAAATAATTTTCAAAGCTTGCAGTTGAAGTTCTTGCTCCAGTTAAAACCAAAGTCTAACGAGTTTCAAAGGGGCAGGATTCCTCCACAGCTGCTTACAGACCCACACCCAGGCAGCACTGAGTACCCCCAGCTCCCCAAAACAGGGAGGTTCCTCATGCTAATCCCGAATGACCGTGTAACAGTCTGTCGAGGTGATCTGTGTTATCACGAGTATTATGGTGAGGAAGATTAAGCCCTGCAAGATGGAAAAAAGGATCCCTAATCAGGTACATTAGTTTCTCCTGAAACATTTCAAAAAATTCAGGAAGGAAGAAAACACTGTCATGCACACACTTTCTCTCTTTCTTTCTTTCCTTCCTTCCTTGCTTCCTTCCTTCCTTTCCTTCTTTCCTCCTTTCTTTCTCTTTATTTATTTATTTATCTCTTGCTTTCTCTCTTTCTTCCTTTCTTTCTTTTTCCCTTCTGTCTTTCTCTCTTTTTCTCTCTTTCTGTCTGTCTGCCTTTCTCTGTTCTTTTCTTCCTTTTCTAATGGATACTGCATATACAGGGGTTGAAGAGACGAGAACACAGATTTAATTCCTATAATGTTTCTATAATCAATGCTTTGTATCTGAACAAAAGTGTAAAGAAGGGCATAAATGCACTAAGCTGCATTTCAAAAATGACATCATAATTGCTGGGACTGCCTATCTTACCTTGGCCTCAAGCATTTACCAGGATTCAAATTTATTTCAAACTGTTCTCCCAAGTCTGCCTAATTTTTTTTTTGTCCAAATAGCAGCAACTCACAGTTAGTGAACAAAGCTTCAAGATTTTTTTTTACTTACAGCTAAATTTAACTTTACCCATCCAATAAAAAAGAAATAAGGGAGCCTTTATTATCTCCCTGGATTTCTGGGTATGATACCACATCATAGAGAAGTGGTTATTAGAGACAATGGCCTACCAAGGTGAAGTTTGTAATAAAGCCTATTATGTGGTTTCACCATTGACACTAATGGAATGTAACAGTGATTTAGAATGATTTAATGGTTCCCAGGTTGTGCTCTAATAGTGCTCTTTATATTATGATGTATATCACAAAACCTAATGTGGCTGTTGTGATATATTGACAGTATTCATGCTGTTTCATTTTTTTAGGGGAATTTTAAAAACTGTCAAAGAAGAAAATTAATAGGCTGCAACTGCTTTATTTTCAAGGGGTCTGTTTTTTAAATGTATGTGCATAAATTTCTATTTGGTGCCATGCTTAAGCTAATAAATTCATTTGCATTTTTATTCCAAAGTCATAAAAGTGGAATGCGTGCACGCATGCATTTGTGTGCGTGTGTCTGTGTTTGAAGCCCTGCTTTGAAAAGATTGCACTGTCATCTCAAAATCTGTTTACAAAATGGTACTAATGGTTTCAAATGCTCCTAAAAGGGGAGCGCAAAAGACAAGTTTTCTTCTCCTCATAGGCTGCAAAACGACACTAATTTAATAAGAGGGAGACAGCAGGGGGTATGACTACAGATTCACTTAAAAAGCATCCAGACCCTTAGGGGTCCAGGTGGCTTTTAGACTTGCACTTAAATTCTGGAATTTAAATAAAAACACTATCATTCTGGAACAGACACAAAGGAAGATGTATTTGAGCCGAGATACCTACATTTTAAACTGGTTTGTGGGCGTCTCAGCAATGCCTGACCTATTAGCTCTAGGGCATTTCTGGTTTCAAGTAGGTTAAGGAACAGCAGGAATTTTCTTGCATTTTCTAAAAGTTTTTCCCCCTCTTCTTGTAATTTAAAAGCATAGCTCATGAAATATCATTGCTCTAAAGGTCATCATTCTGAGCACCTCCCAGGCACTCCAGGCCCCTTGAGTGACAGGGAAATGGTCAACGGATTGAGGTCGTGATGGTGAGTTGCCTGTGAAAATACCCACGGAACACAGTTCTCTCCAAAAAAAAGGAGCTTCATACCTGGCTACATTTACCCTGTGAATGTTAGAGCAAAGGTCCTCAGCATTTTTTTCTGATAAGTGTTTCCTTCCCCGGTCACGCAACTTCACCCTTCTTAAAATGAGTTTCCCACGCTTTCATGTTGAAACCAGGCACAGCTCATTTGGAGGGCAGAAGAAGGGAGGGACCATGAAAACTTGATTACCACCACCTAGACTGCCTCATCAAACACTGCAAAGGGAGTGGATCTTCTCAAGCCCCACTCAGGCTGAGAAGCTGTGGAAGGTGTTGTCCATCTCTGCTTCCCCAATAGTAATGAAGAAGGGGAAAATGTCACTCCTGGTGAGGATGGAAGAAGGATAAAAGTACGGCCTTTGGGGGCGCGGTAGAGGGGAAGGGGACAGCAAGAAGGAGATAGCTGCATGGCAGTGAGCGGGTCACGTCACAAGAGACTGTCCTGCGCTTGTGTCAGGGGAAGGTTAGGTCTCTTCTGTTTCTTCTGCCCCTGAATATTCTGTGCCATGTGTTGTGTGCTGCAGCTGCCACTGCCACAACAGGAGGAAGCTGAACCTGGAAAGGACAGGGCCCCTGAGCCCCAGGAGGGTAACAGTGACCGTACACTCCCTTCCCTCCTGGAGGGTAAGCATTGGTTCAAGCATCTTCCACACCAGCTGGTAGGTGCTGTTGTGGCACCTCTTGCACCGCTGAGGCGGGCGCAAATCAGTGTGGGTACATGCTGCACCCTCCTTTTGGAGGTGTAAAGGAGAGCAGTTCATTTAAATCACCCAGCTGAATTTACCCCAGATGAAGTATTCCTTGAGTGCCCGCGCTGATGTAAGTACTGTCACTTAAGGGGTAGAGAGAGAGTGCAATCTGGGAGGAACAGTGATGTGAGAGAGTGCTCAGAGAGAATGTGGGTAGTGGTGAGCACAGGTTTTGGGCTATTGCCACCCAAGCAAAGCAGGAACTTGTTCCTGTGGGCCCTGCAGAGAGCCTGCTTTGCCAAACTGTAGGCTACAGCCATTTCTGTGGCACTGACACTCACTAATTGCTCTGTTACAGGGCAATAGCATGACACTTTTGCCATATCCTGCTTCAGGTTAACTTACTTGTAGATTTTCTTTTTTTTTTTAATTCCTATGAAAACACCAGGTTGTGATAAAACCGCCTGTGAAGAGGTCCTCTGGAACACAGCCAGCCACCTCCTGATGGGACCGCAGTTTGTGTTGCATGTGCTTCCACCCTCATGGCCACGGAATTCGGTGAACACAAAAGGACAATTTTCCTCTTTCTCTGATTCACCCCCTAAAACTGTCCACAAAACCATAATTTTTCAAGTGTAAAGAGTATGTACAGGCTGGAAAATGGTTTTATAAATAGAACCTTACATTGAATAATGACTTTGGGGCACTGAACTGAGAGAGGACAGGCAGAATTTTGGAGAAAGTCATTTGTTTTTGACACTGAAGTTATTTCAAAGTTATAAGCAAGATATTTCTCAGGAGATGTTCTCTCTTTCTTTCCTTTTTGTACTGTATCATCCCTGTGGAGAGCTTTGTGGAATCATACAGAACAAAATTAGGCAAAGTGCCTGTTATATAACCTCCCAGTTCTCTAAAAATAATGGGAGCATCGCTATCACCTGAGCTTCTCCCTTCCCAAAGTTTATGTACAGCCCGTGGAAAGCGGGGTCGGGAAGTAGTGGAGATCATATAATGAAATATAAAGATCCTTTTTACAGCAACGCATTGAAATTTGCATAATTATTATCCCATTTTGACTTTTTAACTTTAGAGAATCTATGTGGGTCAGTTTTCCCTGTTTTAATTAGCAAAATCAAAATAACAAAAAATGGCAATTTCCTTCTTTCAAGCTCAAGTGGACTACTCAGCCTGTAGCAATAATTATATTTTTCAAATGTGAGGTGCCTAATTTAAAATACAAGATTCCCAGTAGTTGCAGAAGTTTTAAGGACAAGAAGGGACAGAAGCAAGCGAGCCTTTTGTTCGTATTGCTTCCCAGCCAAAAGTCCTCTCAGCATCTAAACTTGGTAGGAATTGTGTCAGTCATGTAAATAAATTTCTGTGTCAATATTATTTATTGTAAAATATTTTACCCACTGGGGTAAATGAAGAGCAAGGCTTTACTAATCAGATTACTAGCACGCTTATTCTAATTTATACCTTCCACGGTTAGCCTTTAAGCCACAGTTGACCTCTTATTTTTTATATTAACTGGAAACAATTCATCAAGTGAGTTACCCCTCTCCTTTCAAATCCACTTGTATTACTAAAAGGTTGAGTAAAGACCTCTGGGGAGCAAGGGCAATTTTTGACATGGATCTCAACAGATTAAACTATGCAGGGACAATATAGAATACATTGGAGCAATAACATTATCACATCATAGCCTGATTGAGAGGCATTTCCTTGCATTTTTGTCCTTTTACCATAAGCCAATAGTAGCCACAGGCATTTGACTGGAGAGCCCGGAGGATTGACAGGCCTGGCAGTCATTACACGCTGGATTGAATACTAGATTACTCCAAAGTGGCTCAGGGTCAAGGATCAGTGTGTTCCCTTTTGGCACTAAATGACTTTAATATCCTTACTGTATTAGTCAATTACTTTAAAGCTGCTGCTCTCTGAGCTCTCTCTGCCCCCCTGCAGTTTACTATGGACATTTGAATTGCTCCCATACTTAACCCACACATCTGCTTTTAGCTGTCAAAAGAATAGTGCTACCACTGGAGCTATTGACAATGCAAAATGAACAGAGATACTTGCTGTCAGTGTCAAGTGGCACTTTCTTTCCATTGTTTGTTTTAAACAACTCCCAAATAACTCCACAGTGAAACTGTTCCTAATTCGGGAAGAGTCCCATCGCGTTTTGCACCCTACCTTTAATCTAATCTCAACCTGACCAAAACAAGCAGGAGTAAGTTATCCTGTCCTCACATTTAATTGTTTTTTTTTTTGGGGGGAAAAAAACCCGTTGTTCAAAGAGCTGAAGTACTGTGGTAAAGCACAAAAAGAAGGGTCGCTTTAAACTCTTGCTTAAATTTCACAACAGTCACTGTGACTATAGCAAATTACACTGCACTTCTGAATTTATTGGTGCAACACGGTGAAGAATTTTATATCATGGCCACTGCACATTAAAAGGTCTGGCTTGGCTTGGTGTTAAACCAACATGTCTAGATTAAATATGAGCAGAACTGATCTGAATTTTAAAACTGCTCGAAAGTCATGCCTTTAGTGTTTTAGTGAAAGTGATATCACTGCACATGAAAGCACATCTGTGCCGTGGGGCCCGACTTGTGCGTGGTGATGTCATTGGGCTGAAAAAGCAGCTCAGGACTTCACAGCTAGATACATACAGAAACAATTTTCTCTTACGAATATACCTATTTTCATCTGTGCGAGGACAAACGGGCACTGCGTTTTACTGGAAGAGCTGTCAGCTGCGTAGTTTGGTGAGCCCACGTGTATATCGCTTGCATCTGGGCAGTGACACCTTTTTCCTCTTTTCTAATTAACTTGTAATGTGGGTGTAAGGAGTGGCTGTTTTGTTATTTATTCTAAAAAATACAGCCAGTGTTTTACGAGGAAGAGCACCGTGCATATTGCAGCGCGCATCAAATTGATCTACTTTGTGGACAATCCACGCAGGATCTGTCATGTCAATGTTACCTTTCTCATCCTTCAGAGAACTGCTAAATATCCTAATGAGAAAAGGCTTCAGACTCTTCATTTACTGCATGTAAAAAAGCAAATGTTGACAAATTTTGACATACGTAGTAGATGGAACACAGGTCATTACATTTGGGAATTCTCAAAGATGTGATAGCCAGGCTGCCCAATATATTTAGCAGGGAAGTGTCCACTCAAACCTGTTTGCTGGTGACAGGGCCAAAGGAAAAATGAATCCACTGTGCACCAGAAGCTTCTGGAAGGCTTAGGCAGTACCAGAGACATTCTAGCTGCCGGCTTCAGTGGTCTTTGCATTTCCCTTGGAATTAAAATTGCTGTGTTAGGAAGCAGATGAAACAACATTTTAAATAAAATACTCAGTCTCTAAGTGCCTGTCCATGTTATTCAGGATCTTTGAGGATAATAAATACATTTTAGGTAACGGAGTGCTCATAAAAATGCAGTAATATCATCAGTGCTAAAATACATGCACACTTGTATGTCTTTCAATACACAAAAACATTTTATATGATGAATTCTGAGTTTTGCCATTTCAAGTGGATATTACATGTGTTCCTACTCCAGGAATGCAGATAGACATGTGGACAGTAATATATATTTCGTTTGCAGTGTGCCTCAGCTCAGCGGCTAAGCATAATGAATGGTGCCTTGGGGAATGCTCTGAATAATTGTGCTAATTTAAAATTTAGTCAGCAAAGGACCTTAAAAAACTTGATACCTCTTGGTAATGATGCATCATTAGCACTTTTCATTCATTTATATTTTGTTGTGTTTAGGGATTTGGGTATTCAGGAGAAGAAAGGTAGCCTGACAAGAGAGTGATTGAATCAGCCCCCTTGATACCTGGGAGTGACAGAAGGTGAAGTACTGTAGCTGCAGTTGACAACTACTTTAATATGAGCCACTTATAAATATTTACAATTCATAAGTCAATGATGAGCTTGTGTATAGCACATAAATAATACCATAAGTATTTGGCGTATTTATTCGGAGCCTGATCTTTAGTTTGGAGATAGCTTAGTGTTACAGAGTTATGGAAACATTTTCAATTAAAAGAGCTTCATTTGGAGACTGCAGTGCAGAGCTTTGAAGAAAATAATATGCATGAAACAGGTGAGTTCACACTTCCAGAAAACTGCCGTTCTGAAGAAGCGTTCTCACCTTAATCATGGGAGTAAAACATCCAACTTCAGTGCAATAACATTCGTGAGTAAGATTAATAGGAACTGGCTCTCGATGATTTATTTGGCACAGATACCACAGCACTTAACATATGGCCTTTTTGCAGCACGACGATAAGCATATCGCAATCTAGCCATAAAAGAGTGAGTCCTATTTACTGCACAAGACATAATTTTGTTGGGGATATAATTCCTCTTGTTAAGGAATTCTACTAATAAGTAGATTTTGTAGGCTAAATGAGACACCTCAGGTGCACGATTTTGATCTGACTGCAATAAAAGATCAAGCTCGCACCAGGCTGACGGGTTGAAAATGAAGCACCTACTGACTGACAGATTTCAATATTTTTTGTTCAAGACAGACAATTATATGCAAACATTTTTTTTTTTGTTTCTCATATTAAATGTTGTACATTGTTCATTGGGAGGGGGGAGAGGAAACCAACAGCAGCACACTTCATAAAACAAAATCAAATAAAATGAAAAAGCTTACAGACAGTGCATCGCTTTTTTTGAAAAGTTAAAAAGTCTGTACTTTCGTGAAGTACTTTAGGCAGAGTAATTATCTGTAGCTTCTGTCTCTTATATATGAGCGTAAAGTGCAGTGATGAGTGCTAAATATATTAATCAGGAGTGAAAACTAAATTAGAATGTTCTGGAGCACATGCACAGATACATAAAAAGATAAACTAATCCTCTGCACAGGTAAAACATGTAATAACATGTTATGTTTGTGTGTCTAATTTTCATGTTTTCTGGACTTTGTCATGACTACTTTTTTAACATAACAATGAGGTTTTAAATGACCACTGGGGATGGATACTCCTTTCTTTCCACCCTGGTGGGTAATGAGAGAGACAACACCTCCAGCCATTATCCCTTCGAGTGCTGAGTGGGAGTGCAGTTAACTTTGATAGCATAGAAGTAAGTACATTTTTTATTGCATAGAAAAAAAAATGTCGAGAATAACCTATTCAGTTTAACATTTTCACAGAGTAATTACACATAAAATTAGCTAACCGTCAAAGTTTTTAGCTACTTTTCCCCATCATATTAACTGAATACATACACATTTCATCTTTAAGCACAGAAAAATTATTTTAACCTGCCAATATCCACAGAAACAATCTAGGTTTGGGGTATTTTTTTTTTCATTTTTTGCTTGTTGGTAATTTTAGGTTTGTCTCTCAAACTATAATTAATTTTTCAGATACTAGTGTAGAAAATCAATCTGCAATGTCTCTCTCGTGTTTGTACAATGCCATCATTCATTAATGCAGTCTCAAATACCAAAAAAAAAAGTGTCTGTTTTCTGTTTAATTTGTATGCTTTTTTGTAATAGTGTTGTCAGAGTCTTCTTGTCATGGATCATCCTCAGGTATGTAAACAACATACGAACTTACTTTGAATGATAGGCAATCTCATAATTTTCTCTGGTAAAATGACATATACAAATCAAGGAGCTAAAGCATGGAAAGTAACATATTTTGGTCTTGTGACTAATGGTAACCTGGTGCTATTGAATTACTGAACTGTGTCTGAGAACTAATGAGAAAAATTTCCCAGGGGAATCTTTATCCAATGCACTTGGAGAGCACCTTGGGGACTCATTCCATGTCTGTCACCTTTCCCGTCTCATTGACACTCAGCTTCTTTACCACCATTACACTGTGCAACCATTTCACTTTACACCTCACGATTAGAATATTAAAAGGAGAGAATACTACACTACTTGCACCAGATAGCAGAGTTGTTTTTGACACTTAAAATAGAAATTGTCACTGAAATATCACAAGGATATGACTGTCTCCAGCTCCAGAGCTCCAGTAGAACATTTGAAAGCTCAGAGCTGTATTATTTTTCAGCTAATGATATCTTTTATCATATTTCTTAAACAGCTTGTTTCTTAATTTCTTAATTAACAATGAAACACTTAAGGATACATCCTGTCATGTAGACCACACAAATGATTTCTCTTAGGTAAAACTTGCTCCTGTCATAGTAGCGAGGACTGAGTCACTGGTATTGATTATATAACGAGTTTTTAAATGAAGGAACAGAAATGTCATTAGCAAAAATGTAGCATTTCGCATGTGATAAATATTTGGCGAAGACTTGTAAAGTCTGAAAACACAAGGAAAAATCTTCAGTGCCTGTAAATGGCTGTAGCTTCATTGACTTAAGAAGAGCATTGCTGATTTCCCTCAGTGAGGATTTGTCTCATATATCTTACATCTATATTTAGAAGAGCTTTGCTACGTCCCGTTAGGGCCAAAACCCGCCTTCTTCTGAAAAGCTTCCTCACTGAAGTGCACAGAACTACTCTCATGAGTAAGAGCAGGGAGGATTTGGCCTCAGGGAATAAAGCTCAACTTAAAAAAAAAAGAAAAAGTTTGAAAAAATCCAACTATATTTTTTAAACTTAAAAAGTGCTCTAATTTCACCTGGTTGGTGATTTCAGAGAGAAGCTAATTAAAGCCAAAGGAGAATTTTAAAAATGAAGGAAAAAAAAAAAAAAAAAAAAAATTAGGGCAGCAGGGGGAAAATAAGTTTTCTAATTATATATAATGAGGATATCTTCTGCATAGAGCAGCAAATGTTCACCTTTTCTATAATATGGAGTGTATGATGATTTCTGCTGTGTGGCCCAGGGTGCTACACATACAGCTGCATGTACCCATCGCACAAGTATTTGATCTTATTAAAGAGTGCTAGTTAGCCAAATGTCCATGGGGGTCACATACTGTTATTGTGTAGAGCCTGAGAAGTACTGAATATATTTGACTGTTGATTATATTAACGGCACCTATTGCCTCTATTGGCTGTTTTTGTCACTTTGTTTTGTTGGTGGATTCTCAAGCTTCTCTTGAAAGAGGGGAGGTGTGGGAAGGGAAGGCTATTTTGGCAAGTATTAGGAAGAAGGAAGACTATATGTTGAGTTTGGTTTTGTCTTCTACCAAAGAAGATCTTTCCAGGGAATTGGAGAAAGTGGGCTTTCATCCTACCCTGGTGTTTCTGAAGCCAGTGGGATTTCTGCTACAGGCTCCCTGAGGCTGAACGTGGTATTTTTTTCGGTAGTGGGCAGCCACTGGCGTGTTAGGGTAGACCTACTATTTCTTAGAAACATTTGAGTGTACCTGTCCCAACCTTGCATTACCAACAGTTCAGTCGTTCATTGTTGACTCAGCAAATATACTTTATTCCAAATGAAATGAAGATGCACTCTTGGGGTTTTAGATTTTCTAGAGGATTCTGTCCCCTCCCCAGGAATCCTGAGTTTCAGAGGAGAGGTAAGGGGCAACTAGAAGACTGACTTTAAAATTACAATATTACTGATGATGTTTAGGGACCAAAAAAGACCTCAAAAACAAACTCTGACAGGAATTATCAGTCCTCTGATATTTGATGTAAGCCATTGATGGTGTGAGAAATGCAGTGATGATGATGAATAGGGAAATAAGGTTTTGATGTTCTCTTCTATAGTTACTCTGAACCTACCGAAATCGCAAATGTTTTAAGTCTCATTTGCTTTACAGGACCGAGTTTAATTAATTAGAACTAGGAACAGTCATGCATGTCTGTGCAAAGTGAGGATGAAGCACTTCTGCTCAGATGATCACCTTCATCTCCATTCTGCATCCATTCTGCACAGGCGGAAATAAATGAATAAGAAGCAAGGTTGTGAGGATAAGATCTATATTACCATCTCTATCCTGTTCACCTTTACCTTTCTTGTTTGAATTTCAAGTCACTGTACTTTATTCTGAGTTCAGACCAAAATTCCTTTATCTATGCTGTTGCTTTAGTTGGTCCGAGATCTGCCATGCATGAACGGAATGTCAAAGAGGAAGCTAGTTTATGATTATTTTAGAAAAGTTTTTGCTTTTCACTTCAACGCACATAATCTTCAAAAACAGAAATCTGTGAATTGGTTTTTTTAAGCTTCCTCTACTAGTTGAATATGTTGATTTAAGGCAAAAACTGTGAGGTGTTTTTTTTTTTTTAAACATTAACATACAGTTTACACATTCCTGTCTCCTCTTTTAAGTGGCAAAATACAATTCTTTTGAAAATATATAGGGAAACACTCCATGTCAATACTGACAATATCAGGAGACAGGTTGTGAACTGTATTTCTTTGTCTTTCTCAGAAAGATAATTGTGAGTGTGGCAGAGAAAGAAACCCTTAGACTCGGTATTGCAGGAACTGCGTGAAGCAGGTACTTGATTCAGTCTCATGCTTGTGCTGCTACGGGCAACACGCCGTTTCAGTAGAAGTTGGGATTAAATATACATTTAAACTTTTTCTCTGTGACCTCCCTCCCACCCATTACATTTCTTACACAACTGGCTCTTATCAGCTTCTCAGGGTTAGTTTTTGATTGGGAGTTGATGAGGCTACATTAAATCCTCCCAACACTTTGGATACCCAAACCCATGGCTTTCTTACGTAGCTGAATGTTAGAACTAAAACCTGAGAGCAACTAACACGTGTGTAAGCACTACTAATTTTATGAATCTTTACTAGCACAGCAACGCAGATTTGTAGAGACAGTGAGTGAAATTAGACTTGTTTCCGAATTTGTCATTTTACTTTGCCACCTTGGACTTATGCTGGCATCAATTTTGTTTAATTTCAGAATGGGTCTCTTAAGGTCGAGAAAGTTCAAATGTAATCCTCCCACTGCCACAGATCTGTGTGTAATTTTCTTTAAATTCAACTAGAGATGCATAAATAGAAGCAGCAGAGCATCTGACATTCACTCATACTGAGGATGGTTTCTCTGTTTCAGATGTTTTTGCTGAAGTTACTGAGTTTTGAGCAGTTCACATTTTCTTTTGAGAAACTGTGAAGGCATAAAGATATGAAGGCCTGCATTATAGCGATGTCCGGAGGGAAAGGAAACAAAATGAATGCAGAACCACTTTCGACCTACCAGTGTCTGCCCTGCAAAACTAATGTTATGGTGGACAGCTGAGACAAGAATACACACTGTATATTGATGAGACAAAAAGCTCGCCCTGAACTTTTGCAGGCTTCTGAAAGAAAAATATTTTATTTATAAACAGCTTTTCTGGGGAGGGGCAATTTTGTGATGTGGGTATCATGTATTTACTTTTGCCTACCTAAGTGGAGTGCTTTGAAGGAAGCAAATCATATATGTCTAAGCCCAATCAGTGTCTCTCAAAATCTTTCTCTGCAGACCCCAAGGTCATGCCTGAACCTCTGCCTATTCTTTAATATATGATTGAGAATGTGCAGCAAAACGCTAATGTAACTGCTTTTTAGTGCCATGAGCGGGCAGGTCATGAAAAGCTGGCCAACAGGGTAAATACAATTAATATGGAATTGTTCAAGGCCCTGATTAGCACTATTTATCTGTCACTTTCTTTCAGTTTTGGAGATTTTGTTGCACCGAGCTTGGAGCTTAACATTTACTGTTTGGATCATTCGTCCTGGTCTAGTTTGTCACAAACATCTAAAAGTTCTGCTCCAAATGACTTTGATGGTGTCAGCTCCATCAGCGCCAAAGCAAACACGGGGTATATGTTTACAGTCTCCTTTCTATACATGTCTGGGGCAAAAGAGCTATTGAAGCAAATTACTTCTCACCCACACTGAGGGTATTCCTTCAATGTCACAGTGGAGGTCATTGACAGGGCAACACAGAGAAGACAGCTTCCGAAGAGCGGGCTTAAGTTTTCCATAATGGCCATCCAACTTTTCTCAAACACTCTCAAGAAAAATGTACTTAACCCTTTTATAATTAGCAAATACAAATGCAAAAATAGGTGTTTAAAACTTTCAGCATCTGCGAAATTATGTGAGGTTTGCAGGAATAACCATCACATGCCACAGTAGTCCCACAGTTACGGAAACAGCCAGAACGATGCATCACTTTTGCGTTTTAACAATAAATATTTGTGCCTGCTAATCTATTCAGTGAAGCTATATAATTTCTTGTTGATGTTGCTATACTGACCTCTGCAGGCTTTGGAAGTTTGGAACATTGTTTACTGCAGTGACTGCTGTGACCCAGTATGCAGCTAACGGAGCCTGTAGCACCAAGACACTTGAGGGCTAACGTACTTGTCTGAGAGCTTGGTTTCTTTCTAGTTCTAAAAAACAAACTGTAAAAGAATTTAAAGTAATGATTTGAAAGTAAGCGTTCATGATGTTCAGAAAATGTTACTTTAGGAAAAAGTAAATTAATTGAAAAAAAGCAGAACTTAAATGAGTACTTTACAGATTCGGGGTTTTATGATATGACCTGGTTATTAAGAAATACAGCCATTTTAGATGAAACATATTATTCCTATTAACGACTGTGCAAAGCTTGTCTGTTAAAAAAAGGAATTCTGTTGTATATTTAATCCAATTTGATACGGTCTGCTATTCTGCTCCTAGATCTAGTTAAATTAAAAGTTGCACATGTTCAGTATAGGTTTTATAAATATAAGCTTTCTCAAGTAGGACAGACACACCAGTAGGACTACTGATTCCTGATACAGACTTCCCCAGTTTCTGAGTTTCAGTATATTGAATTAAATTAATTTCACAGATAGCGTATAATGCATGCATTAATTTAATCTGGGTTATTTTTTGTTAAATACTTACCGCCTTTCTGGAGTTAAGTGTGTTCCTTATATTTATTCATGTCCAAATACAATTTTTCAATTAGGGTCTGACACTTCTTTTATACATATATATCATTTTTGTAACTTATAGTCATGTTTGGCTGACATACAGAGCTATGCCCTATACCTTGTTTATGTTAGAAACAAAGACTCTCTGAACTGCAGCTCTGTTTATAACTATTTGTGGTTTAACAAATGACAAAATACAGAAGACTTAAAAATCTTGGTCTGGAAAAAATATCTCAGTCTGGTTTATGTTTTCATCTACTTTCCCCACATTTATTGATTTTGTTAACTGTTTCAGCCATTCACTGTACACTTCTCTGACCACATCGTATTTATGATGTATGCAGGTAACTGACATCTGAAGAAAAACAAAACATACAGGATGAAGTCCTGGCTCCTCTGAAAGCTCCCATTGACTTTAGGAGAGCCAAGAATTTTCCCGCTGCATTTTTGTCTCTCTTGTTTCATCTTCAGAATTAAGTGCTCTCCTGGACAAATTCAAAGTTTATCTAATTAATCTTATTCTGTAATAGACTGGCTGGTTATACTCTGAGACATGCAGACATATGGGCATTCCCATCTCCACTATTTGTTGAAAAATCTGTGCATTTTGGGATGGATTATCACTCACATTGGATTACATCTTCTGTAATCCAGTACTGGTAACTGAGAGTTGCCAAAAGCTGGCTAAAATAGGGAATGTTTGCTGGGAGAGGAAAATACACATGGGAAGCTGCAAGATACTTCTTTAAATATTTGGCTTAACATTCACTCCCTCGGTTTTATTTTTTTCCAGTTTTTAGTGTTGTCAAAACAAATTATCTGAAATAGCTGGAGATTTCGTCTGAGAGAGGAAAGATTTTGAGATTAGTATTCCATTTATCTGCTGCCATTTGCATTACCAAAGTCTCTGATTCATAATCTTCTAACTAGTCCAAGTGCTGGTCGTCCTCTCGTGCTGATCCTGCCATTCCCGGTGGTGCTCAGAGCTGCGGATGAAGGGATACATTTTTGTGCATTTACAGACTGCCTAACCCAACAGTTCTCATCCAGATCACGATCAGTGTCAGCAATGATAGTAAAGTTTCTACGGAGCAAAATTCTGGCTAATACCATTCACGTGAGTTACCTTCAAATACTACATAGCTTTACAAGGTACCCCGAGACGCATCCAGGAGCACACCTCATGTTCTCCAGCCACAAAAAGGGCAGTCAATCCATGCCACCAAACTAGGGCTAATCTGAAGCAAAAAAAAATACACAGGTGTGTAAAGTGAAGAATTTAGGTCCTCAGAATCAACTGTTTTACTCCAGAGATCTGCTCCTTTTGCTCCACGCTATTTGCTAACGTTAACATAGCCACATTGTCTTGCTCAGTCACATAGAAAATATTGACAGAGTTTGAGACTAACCCCCCCTGTCTTAACCATCAGGGGCCGGCCAGCCAGTGAGAATGAGCAAAGGTAGACTCAATTCTGGTTACCAGCAAGTTCGTACAGCCCAGCAAAGTAGGAAAGGGCAACTGGAAGGGGAGTGTGGTCCCCCCCCTTGCCCCTCCCAAAGGGAAGCACTGGATAATTGCACGCAGAGGTGATATAACAGTAATGATGGTAATCGTCAGTCCATTCCCATACTCAACCACACTGTCTACACTACAAACTGAGGTGCTGAGGAACCTGAACTGGCTGTATGGACTTGTTTATATTGTCATAGGGTGTAGTGCAAAGAGGAAAGGTCCAGGCTTTGATTTAGCAAGATGTGTTCTGGCTCTAGGAGCCGACGCCTGCATAATACCTTTACAGCAGTGATTGTTCAGGGCATGTGCCTGGAGCTGAATGCTGGAGGGCCTTGTCTCCACGTTGCAATGGGGCATGTTAGAGGGCTGCCCCCGGGCATGGCTTCAGCTGCAGTTGCACCAAGGGGGAAACTGCTCAGAATTTACCAGCAGTGTCTCTAGTGCATACTGCAAGTCTCCAGGTATAAGTACAAAGCAAACTGGAACCAGGAAAACTCTCCACAGCACGCTAAATATTTATAACCTGGATGCACCCTAAGCACAGGCAGCAGAACATTTTAACTATGGCAGCATAATTAACCATAGGAGTTATGATGTGACTTTTTTCCAAGGACATTTCAGGACTGTTAAGACGTCCAGCATGTAACTGACAAATTAACCTGGAACATAGGCTGGAGGACCGCTGAAACTTAAGACAAGAGATTTTTACTACTAGTTGCATCTAGACCAATCAGTAAATTTCAAAACTCTACAGAAACATAGCTCATAGTATTTGAAATATGGCTCGTTGTGTGCTGATGCCAGATTACAGCACCTGGACAACTGGTTAGAGCAGCCACTGAAGCCTTCTCCTGACTGCCGGTCTTGACTGCTTGGTGTTCATGTCAGGTCTATACTGTAATGTGAATAATCATTCAGCGTTACATTCCCACACCTTTCTGTTTTGATGGAAATTTGGGGCAGGATCATGCCCTGATTCTGTCAATATAAAGACCATAGTTTTGCTTTTGCCCTAGAAGTTTCTAATTTGTGCTCATTTTTCCGTTGGATCTCTGTGAAAGCAGTTAAGCGGGATGTCAGCTCCTTTTTATTTTTCTAAGCGCAAGCCTTGTTACGGTTTGCTTAATCTTCCATCCGTATGGTGACATGTAAAACTGAAGCTTGACCATTTAAGAGTTCGGCAATACCCAGCCTCCCAGCGGACCCCCCCAGGGCACCGTGTCAGATGGTATTAGCAGAAGAACCAAAGCAAGTGTCCCTGCTGCAGTGCTTGGACACGTATAACTGGAGCACTCCGGAATCACAGCGTACTGTGTGTACAACAAACTGTAAGCTCCCTTTAGACCACAGTACAGCTTTCCACACATACTCTTATAATTAAATTATACTACCATAGCTCTAAGAAGTGGCAGCAAAGCAGTAAAGCAGCATCTTTGCCTATTTCCCCTATTAAACTCTATTTTCTGATGGGGGTGTAAAGCTCTCAGTGCAGTGCCAGTTACACCTCATTGTGTACTACTACTCCTACACAATGTTGCCTTAAGTTTCTTTATGCTATTCAGGTGGCACAAAGCGGACGCAATAGGGACTGTGCTCTGCCCCTTTTTGAAGCATCTGTGGCACTATTTATGCAATAGACTATATTTGGTACCTCATTACTGATATAAGCAGAAGCATCACCCATCAATTGCAAAGAGATTTTCCTTTGCATACCTCAGAGGCTGCACTTGATCCAATACTTCTGAGACATTGGGCATAAAGTGTTTTTCCACTGATGTTCTTTGATTTGCAAAAAAACCCCACTATAGGATGTGTAGTGTGCAAATAGACTTTGCACTCTACTGTAACTATCAGTAATGGTATGCAGGCTACAATTTAAGGAGAACTATTAGCTTTCTGAGATGTTAAATTACTGCAGAGCATGCAATAATAATAATATGGGAAAAGACAGCACCCTAGTGGGTTGAAACAAAGAACACTGTGCAGCCCGATCGTACGCAGCCTCTATAACAACACTTCTTTTTCACACAAAAAAGTTCCTTCCTGGGGAGCATGGTTGTTATACACTGACACTGTATTCTTCTTGCACAATGGCCTTGATTCGGTGAAGTACCTTATTCACACACTCCAAGCAATTGAGCGGACTCACCTGAGTTAATACAGCTCTTCACGAACTCAAAGTTAGGCCCATCCTTAAGACTTTACCTGAATGTAGCCTCTACAATTTAGTCGGCTTACACATTTTCTGGCACAAGGAGTTTGATCTACTTCAATTTCATTTATTAGTTTGATTTTTTTTTTAATTTCTTTTTTACTATTTAACTGATCTTGCTTATGTTTTAGATCTTCAAAGTAAAGTATTTAATGCAGTTTTTTTTACTTTAGTGTTGTCAGTGCCAGGACTTTTTTCTTTTTTTAGTGCAGTTTACAGCCAAGTTGACCACATCGAGCTTCCCATTGTTTAACAAGTGGCTGGAAAGTGGAATAGAAACAAATCGACATTTTGTGAAATTCTCCAGTGCTTATTTAGACCAGGAAAAGAAACTGAGCTCAGATTAAAACCAAGTTCAAAATTAAACATTTTAACCACAAAGAAGAGAGAGACAAATGGCATAATCTGGAAATATACTTCCAGGATGGTCTGACCCATTGGCATATAATGACTCAAAGTCTTGGCCATGCTAAGCTTCTGTCTTTCATTTAAATACTGCTGGGGTGCTGCCATATTTTCTTGAAAACCCTGTCCCATAATAACATAAAAAGAAGTGAATGGCAAAAAAAACCAAACAAGAATCATTAGAAACTAGTAATCAACTCAGCAACTTAGCTTTGTCTTTGTGCGTTAAGAATAATATACGCGTTTTTCAAAATACGTATTTACATAAAGTGGATGTGTTTTGCAGATGAGAATTGAGAACCTTAAGTATCCTCCTCTAAAGTAAAGGTCTTTGGCCACAAGGTTAGAGAGCTAGATAATTTCTTCTGGTTCCTGAATGAAAAGAAAATGGAAGGCCTACTGCCTTGAAGAATAAGGTTGCCCATGTGTTTTTATGCCTCTGTGCGCACATCGGACAACAGAGCTCCTGCTATGGTATCAACAGTAACAATATGGAACGAGTTGTGTCTTTCAAATGAACAGTGTGCTTAGCAAAACAATTTGTTAACAACTGTCATCTTGTTTGCACAGAAATAAATAAGGTCCAGTTTTGTATTGCAATACGTAGCCAACAAGAGTCTGGCTTTCAGAGCAGTGTATTATAGCAGTGGTTTTCCCCATTTCTGTTCCCTTCCCTGAATATCCTGGCAAACCAGTTTGTTAACTGTAGCCCTCACATACTGGTGAATTGGCAAGTGGTCAGTGCTCTTGGCTTCATTACAAAAACCCTGCTCCTAGTCTACAGAAACTAGTGGGAAGAAACTTCTGGATTTGTATTTACTGGTCTTTCTTCCAGTAGACTTACATTTTATCAGTCCGGAAAGAGTATTGCAACCTTCACAGACATTGGTAAGTAGCCTTACCTTCCATCCCAAAGTCTGAGTGAACATCTACAGATACAAATACATTTGTATTGTTATACCTTACATAAATCAATATTGAATTAATATTAGCTGCTAAAAGTTCTCTTCAGTGATATGAAACTTTCTGATATTTTTGGCTACTCATTTGCTATTGTTGATCTTATTTTTTCAGCAAACTGAATATTCTCTTTGTCTGCCAGTTTTGCTTCAGAACTGATATAAATGTTACCAAGGGACCTTGACCTTTACCATAGGAGATGAACGTTGCATAGATGAGAATACTTGGAAAATATGGGACTTGTAGAGTTGTGTGATTAGGTGCATAATGTGGGCATCACAATTGGCAATACATTGTACAGAGAAATAGCAGACTTCCATGATTTAACAAGAATTGTGCAAATATGCAGCCCTCAACACCATTTATGAATTAATCAAGTGCACAAGCACCTCTTATAAGGACTTCATATCAAGTAAGGAACTCGCCTAGGGACATAATACGAAAAGATCCCTACAAAACTCATTAATAGAAACTACATCTTCCAATTTTTAATTTAAATATATAATAGAAAAGGAAACAAGCTGTATCAACTTACCACTGGACTTGAATTAGAGATAATATAATATGGGAATTACAAAAGTTTAAAAAGTGCTGAATAAATACATATTTTATATTTAGACAGCACCGGTCCACCAAGACCTTTCAAAAAGCAATTTTGACACCGATGTAAATATTGTTTTGCCAGGCCCTTATTTTGGGTACAAAAGGCTTCATTTTGTTGTCATTACTCGCACACACTTTTCGCAGGAAGCACAATATGCTCCAATAAAAAAGAGGGAATGGTTAAGTAGGACAGGTCCGTTGTGACTCAGCTGCCTGCACATCCAGTTCTTATACAAGGGGGGAGCAAGGAGTTTAGCTTAACCTTTGAAACAGGAGCAAAATTAGGTAAAGTTGTGTGAAGTCACTATATTTTTACCTGGCTATTATGGAAGTACTTTTAAATGCTACCAGGCAGTTCAGATAATATAAAAATTCCAATACTGCCTTCGACTCGAGTCAAGGGTACACTTAAAGAGTTATTAGCACCCAGCAAAGTGTGTTAAGTCTGACATTCATGATGTCTCAGTTATTAAATAGATACTAGTACACGTACTGATTTTCTTATAAAACTTAATAATGATAATGACCTTTCCATTTAGAATCAGACTTTCAATGCTGAAAACACCAGCAGATTTATAGAATTTAATGCTAGACGCAAATTACAGATCATTGTCAGTTTTTCACATATACAGAACTTGAAATGTATTTTTCACTTTTCATCTTGAACATTCATGTGTCATAATGACCATCAAATGTATATATTTCTATGCATAGCTAACATAATCGATGTTACACTCAATTTATCATTTGATTTAGTGCTCCTCTGCACCAGTGCATTATTCCACTGAGATGATCTGCGCACTACAGTGCCTCTTAATGTTAAAAAAAAAAAAAAAATGTGCCAGGGACTCTGCTGCTGTTACTAAACAACAGAGGAGATGTTTTGTATGGCAAAACATCGTCCTCAAAGAGACTAGTATATAAATCGTTTTGGGCAAAGAGTGAAAGGAGACACTGAGGCTGTTGTTTTGCCACTCACAGTTACAACACTACTGCAGGGATTTTTCTTTTTAGGTACGCTGAATGGCGGTAAGATAGACTCATAAAGAAAATGCCAGGCATTGCTAAATACTGAAAATAATTTGGCCCGGAGCGCTCAGCTTAGTCAAAATTACTGCATTTCAAGGACCAGGTTTTCATCTACTAAAAAATCAACACATTTCCACTGACTTCAATGCAGCTACGCCAGCTTACACGAGCCCAGGATCTAGCCCGTTTCAATAATGAATGAGAATAACTCCAATGGGGATTACAGCAGCTGAGAATTTGACCCCTGACTCTCTGCTACACAGGGAAGAAAAGGAATCATTTTTAGAATACTTAATATATTTTCTTATGCACGAACCAGGGGTTATTCCTAAAACAAACAAGCAAGACTCTGCTTCAGCAGAGATGATTAGAAGCAACAATGAGTGTGATGAAGGGAAACCATATTTCTTTTTTTTTTTCCCCCCATCAAGTCCTTTTCCCCAAACCTCTGTGCTATGCTTCATATACCTTAATAACCCCTGTGCTTCCGATTAGCCACCACATCCATGTCTGATTTTGTCTCAGTTATCTGAGGGGGCCAAATTATGTAAGGAAGTATTTTTAACTATTTTTGAAGACTGGTACTGTTAAAGGGTGCAATTTATGAGATTTCAAGGTTATTTAAATGCAAAATAATAATTCTTGCAAAGTTTGCATCTCTGATAACTTCAGAAGTCCCTACTTAACAGTGGTGATTTTAGGGCAGACTATGTGACTTTAAGGGTGGAAATTATCCACCTAGCTTCAGGTGGGACCTGAATTAATCTGAACTTGTCCCAGGGGGCAATGGAAGGGGAGAACTCATTTAACTTACTTGAGACCTCTACCCAAGAATGGCATTAATTGCACCCCAGAAGAGGACTTGCACAGATGCAGATATCAATATTTGTCAAATCCTGACTTAACTTCTTCTTTCCCTGAGAAAAGGAAAATTCCCCCATCTCCCCCAGGATGACCTTGTCTTAAAGGACCGAATCCTACAGGATACTCTGTGATGTTCTTTTTAACAGCATTTATTCTCAATTGCTTTAGGATCAAGAGTCAAAGATGAAAGGTGCTTGCTACAGATTGGGCAAGATTTCTGAGGAAGGGGTAAAGAGATAAAAGGAAAGGGTGAAAAATGTTGTCTCAGGAACTGGATAATACCATGCCAGCTATTTCCTCTTGTGGAGAAGACAGAGCTTGTCATATGGTTCCCACAGGGAGCTCACAAAGCAAATTTTACTTGTTCTGCCCGCAAATTTTCTGAACAATGAGTACCTACTCCAGGAATTAAAGCTTGTACCTTATTCACATAATGAAATGTTAACACGAGAAGAAAGGAAGGTTCCAAGAAAGTGATTCTGAAAGATCTGAGCTTTTTCTTCCTAGACACAGGACCTCAAATGACTATTAAATCACCTAAGACCAGGCAGTGAAATGAATGGCATCCTTCCCCTTTTTGAAAAACAACACGCTGGTGTGCTATGTTTAGCTGTCATTATCCGATCCAGAAAATTTAAGTCTATATGTGATCCTAGTCTCAAAGCAACCAGTTCAGCTGAAAGCTTGCAAAATTGTATTTCTTGAGCATGTTTATATAATTACTTTAAAAAATAACAGAGTTAAAGATTTTTTGGGCGGGGAAAAAACCCCCACCCTTAACACACTAACACAGTGAATGTAAGAAGAGAAGCACAGTTAATACTTTGATTTAAAGTAACTGGAGAGCGTAAAAATACTGAATTTGTTATCTTTGAGGAGCCAATTTTTCTTTGGCTTTACAAAGAAACATGTGAGTTCTCTTTTTACAGACACTGGAAACTGCTAAGCATTAACAGGCAGGAATGGTTTACACAGTGATTGATATTAGCCAATTTTACAAAAATATGAGGGTATTACTTGTGCTGTACTCCATCTAATTATTTTTATTATTTTACCATGGCTGTGGTGAAACTCAGTCCCAAAATTCCAGATCTGGATTAACTGTCCCATGAAATTTATAAGGGAAACAATTTATAGTGGGGTTTTGGTTAGTTAAAACCAGAAAAGTATTTAGATCAAAATCCCAGTTTTGAACACTGCTGGACAGGTGGGAAATTTGATTGTGGATGCCAGCTTATGGCCAAGATTTTTAATACATCAGGATAACTGTGTAAAAGAACACTTCAGTGACTTTATTGCTGCATTTTTGCAGAACATACTCATTTTGAAAATATTACACTTAAATACTAACCATCTCTGAGGAACCGCTATGTTTATTATCAATGCTTTTGTATAATTAATGCAGAGTCAGTCTTTAATATTAAAGAAAGAAGCTAGCCTAAACTTAGAAATTCAAAGTTAAAGACGACATTCTACATTCAATTCATCCTCTGGTGCCTTGTTATTGAAGAACATATAATGCTAACATCACACACAGATCTGAGGCTCCACCATTACCTAAGCACAACAGGGTAAGCTAACGACAGTGTGTCAGCCTTTTGTTGGTCCGTGTCACAACCTTAACGTTACTTTGTGAGAAGAACTGCTGTCAGGGCATTTCAAGTTGCTTTTGAAATAGTGCCAAGAATGAGGAGGCCCCACTGTCCAATTGCCTTTTCCGTATTAACAAACTATATAGGGGGAAAAAAAATGAAGAAATTGCTCAGTTTGCATCTCAGTGCATGAAAAATCCTAAAGTGTTGCAGGGACAATTGATTATCCAGAGGGCACCACACCATTTCTGACTGAAAAAGGCCCTTTCTGGCATCCTACTGGTTATCTATATGAACATTTCTTTTGTATTTTTCTTTCAACAACTGAGAAATGAAGAAGGGGTAGAAAATGAGGTTATGGAAAAAAAAAATCAGGAGAAAACAGTGTTTCATAAGATTGTTAAGGTTTTCAGCCCCTTGCCTAGTGATAACCATTTTGTCTCCTTGGCAATACTCATCATATTACCTATAGAAAATATTTAAATATTTCTTCATTTGTTCTTTAAAGACTTTTTTTTTGCAATAGACTACAATCCCTATACTAAAAGTAAATTGTCTGAATGAGAGCAAAATGGCCTTAAATGTAGCAGAGATGTTTTCAGGGAGGTGTTAATTATCCAGCAAAAGTTCCACAATCTCTGCTGTGATTCATGAGTCTTTGTCACAATGAACCGGTAGCACTTACAGAGACAATAACATTGAAATAGTTTATTTCCATGATGGAACTATTCACATGGTTAAAGAGCAGCTCATACTTAAGTGATATGTTGGTCTGAATCTTTCAATATACCACTACTTATGCAGATGAAATAGACCTTAGCACTTGATGATTCACAATTATCAGTGATTTTTAACCTGTAGAAGGGTTGCAGTAGCTTCTTTCACTGCACAGGACAAACAATTTAAAGATTGGAATAGGTTTCTTTGTTTTGGTGAGTCATAACATATATTTAAATAAAGAAAAAACCAGAAACCTAACAGCCAGTCAAACAACATGCAGATTATTCTTTAGAGCATGGTACGTACACAGTAACTAATACTATAATATATAACATATAAATATCCTCAGTCTCTTTTCAGAAGCGTTCAAGCCGTGACTTGGCCAGGCCAGGCAGTCTCCTGTCTCTTAACACAGGCTACAGCTGTGGAGGGAGAATCTGGGCTACTGGGAATTAAAATGGTGTTTGGAAACTTAGGGAACTCTTCCCACCATTATTTTAGCATTTGTTTAATAATAACTGTATTATAAAGTATAACCTAAAAGTTAAAGATTCAGTCCTCAGTGTATGGGGAATTTGGTGTCTATGTAGAACCCTGTGGTAAAAACTGTCATCCATATTTCTAAAGCAAGATCAATTTAAAATACAAGCAGCAGTTACCTTATATTTTTGCAGTTGACAGTACACTGATATGACCACTGAAATGAAAGGTTGGAAGCGCCTCATTCTGGATATAGCACTTGGCTCTAACTTATTCTGTATCACAACATCAAGCTAATATCAAATGTTCTGTATATTTCCTATTCCCTAGATGAGTAAACAGGCAAGAATATATTCCTTTATACAGATATGTATAAGTAAACTTAAATTTTACATAGATATATGTGCACGAGAGGAAGGCAAAAGTAGATGCTTCTGGAGGAGACAGCACTACATCTTATTTTTAATGGTTTCCCAGGACAAGATGATGTGTAATTCAAAACAAGTGTCACAAATCATAGAATTCAATTGCTAAATAACCCCTTTACCCTCAAAAATGCATAAAACAGATTGTCCCTATTGGGTAGAATAAAAGATTGATTGTCATGTGTGATTAATCTGGACATTTGAAAAAGTTTCACATGATAATCCTGCAGTTTAGTTTGACAAGAGTAAAGATTAGACCATTCTAAAATCATCACAAAGCGTATTCAGTTTTCAGGGCCCAAGTATGGCAGTGAGTTGGAAGTCAGTTTAATTCTGTGCTGCAGAACAAAGGGCAATTTCTGCTGAACACTTCTCAATGGATATGTAGATGAGAGATGAGATGCAATGTTGCTGAAATATTCAGAAGCTGATACCCATACCAAGAGAAATTCTGTAATGTAAAACATATCACTGCCTTATTTTACTTTTTTTTTTAAAAAAAATTCTTGCTCTGGGGTTTCTCCCTCAATAAATTGCCTTCTTGACTGCCAGCTTGTGGAACATCCTTGGGTCTGCCTGGCTTCCCAGCTGCATAGGCTATTCCCAGTCTCTCAGCCATAAATAAAAAGAGTTGCCTGTAGCTCAACCCAGCCTGATTGGCACATATGGCAATTGATTAACTACAAGTCACGTCGGGGGACTGCCATTGAAAACAGCTTTTTTTTCGAAGTTCCTAATGAAACTATGGACTCTCCCCTTCAGGGCAGAATCATCCATTAGGCCCATGTGGCCTGAGCTCAAGGCTCCATAGGATCCCACGTAGAAATGTAATAACCTGAAGGTTCTTACACAGCAATGGCAGACTTCGCTGTGAGATGAATGATTTAAAGAAATGACCTGTTTTGTCTTACTTAGAAGAGCGATTTGGAAGTGGTTGTGTTGGCAGCTGTCTACTTTACTTCTGACACTTCTGCTCCTCCCCTCAAATTTCTCAGTGCACAGTTGTTCTGCCCACCAAAAGGGCCATTGTAATGAGAACACTTTTCACTTCTGTTGTATCTTCTCTCAGAATAACTTCATAAGATGCTTTACAAAATGTGGTGAATTTAGCATTGCAGTGTGCTTGCGTGCTCCACTAGGAAAGCAGCAAAGAGAAGTTCAGTGACTGGCTGTGCAGGCAGAAAAGCTGAATATGGCCTGATAATTGCAAGCTACTGAGTTAAAGTAGTTTAAAAGTGAATGCTGGAAATTTCCACATATCTGCTGAGATGTAATTGTCGTTTCCATGAGCACTCCTGGTCTTGTGCAAAGTGGATAAAATAGGTTTTGTTAAATTTGGAGGTCGATGCTAAACACAGTCAACGGATATATGACAGAAACTTAAAGGTATGGAGGAAAAGTAAGGTTCGGGGGGCTTCACACACCAGTACATTGACTGAGAACTTCCACTGATCTGCATCCTGGGAGGGTGACAACCATCTTCCTTGTAAACAACTGAATGAACCTTTCAAAAACATCCAGGAAGTCACATATTGACATATATGGTAAAGCAATCTAGTAATAATGTCAACCGATGTTGGTTTTACTTAGGCAGAATTTTTTCTGAAAGCCCAGAAAAAGCTTTGTGTACTTGAAACCTCTCTTTTTTTTTTCCAGCAACAAGTGTGATAAAATCTCTGTTTGCCAAGTTTGGCTCTTTAAAAACAAGCGTGTGGCTGTGGGCTGTTGAAATGAAGACTGTTCTGTTCTTTTCCCCATCTGTGCTACCTGGGTGACCTGTGTATTGAGACCATGTTTCATGTCTATATGGGGACTTCTCAAGTCTGAAAAACTTGATGGGCCATATAGTCAGATGTTGCTGAAATGGCAGGTTTTTCATTCAGCAGTACTACAAGTACTGATGGCAGGATGGACTTTCCTCCCACATCTCTGTATACGTTTCTGTAAAGAGAAAAAGGAGTGAGATAAAGGCCTGTCACCATCTCTATTGTCTGAGGCCTGTGGAATTGTCATTATATTCTTATTGTGGTACAGTAGAGACAGATTTTTCAAAATTGGGCCTGAGAATAGGTAAAAACCTTTGTTGGCCCATAATACTTCACTCTTAAAAATGCAGATCAATGTTCTCTGAGTTGTTGAGGAACTCTAATGTTTTGCCGAATGTCTGTACCAATGAACAGGGGAATTAAGTCTTCCTGGCCCTACCTGACCCTGCTTTCTATAAACTACATTTTCTTCAAAAAACAGAAATTGATTTGAGTACCAGGACATTTGCATTAGGTAAGCCTAAATGTAGTCAAGGCAGTTATCCTTCCACATTTTATTTTGGGGTACTATTGTTCCTGTCAACATACCAGCTTCTTCAATCCACTCATCAGCCCTTTTTCTCTTGTTTGAAGGCAAACCTAAATGAAATTCATCTTAACTAACCCTGGCTGTGTAAAAGTTAGGCATGTAGTCTAAGCCATTCAACAGTGACATAAATGTCTTGTGTGCTTAGATTCTTAGTCAGACATTTAACTGCCAGCCTGATTTTAGTCACTTATGCATAATCAAGGGCTTCTGTCATCATTAAATCCTTAAAAATGTATCTTTTCCTTGACACTCCTATTCTTGAATGCCAGAGGTCAAGGCCCATGAAACCAGTCCTGTCCCTCTGCACATATCCATGTGCACAAATTGGATCAAGTCTTTACCCTCTAATAGTCCAAGTTCACCTTCAAATTCAAGCCAAGCATGAAAAAAAAAGCCAAGGCTTTACTTCAAAACCCTAATGCTGGATATTGTCCTGCTCATGGACGGGATGGAGAACGATGCAGGAAGGAGTCTGACTTCGACAGGGACGGTTCCGCCCTCTGCAATTCTCATCCCACATTTCCCACTGACAAGAATGGGGAATACACTCCCAGAGCATTCACAGAGCATTCAGATGACTTTTTTTTTTTTTCCTAGTTAGGCCTCCCTAGATGGATGCAGGGTGTATAACTCTGTGCCTGTTTAAATAGCAGTTTGCGGGGACATTCTGAACTTTCCTGTTTGGTGTGCAATTGAGACAAAACAGTTTCAGTGGCTGGGTGGGATAAGTGGCAAATAGAGAAAGTCTTGGAGGACATTTCACAGGAGACAGCTGCTTTCTGGAATCAGAATGTTGGGGCACAAGTCCATATCAGCGTTTTTTTGTTTGTTTTTAATATTTGCTTACTCAGTACAATTGTATAAATGTTGAAGGAAACAAAAATATCAGTGTGAGAGTTTCCATAGACTTCAGTGGAGTCAAGATTTTCAAGTAAACACATATTGCAAAAGCCAGATTTAGAGATATTATTACTAGTCTGGATATGTTCATTTTCCGCCTAACAAGGACACCAATCTCTTTCAAGAATCCTAATTGTTCCTACTCAGAAGCCATTAAAAATTATATATTGTATTATATGGAGAGTTCATCTAATTTAAATGTGAAAATTTTGTAAACATGAGTATTATATTACGTTCCGTTCATTCATTTGATTCTCTAGTACATTAGAGGGGGAAAATATCCATGCATTGCATTTTGGAGATTTTATTTTAAGGGCTGCTTTAATGAATTCTTAATTACATTATTCAAAAGATCCATTATTCAGCATTCATCTCACTTCTAAATGAAAGTCTTTACCTGACATGTGAATGAAATGAGTCTAAATGCTTTCCATGCCACCTAGGGATTCGTAATAGACTTCTTGCTGAATGGCAGCAGCGGGTTTTCTTTCTGTTTTAAATTTTTGTGGATTGTTTGCAGAGATGGACAGGTATGAAACACTCAGCTGTCCCAGGCACCAGTGAACCTTCCAGGTGAACTCAGTCCCACCTGATGTAATGCAGCCACAGTGCTTGAGACAAGTGAAAGAGATAAAAGCTAGAGAGAATAATGTTCATAACATTTCAAAGGTATTCAAATATATTGCACAGTACTCAACAATTTTATTTTAGGTGGAAAAAAATTTTAGCCCCTTGCTAAAGATTCTCCTTTTTTTTTATGGTTCACCATGAAAAAATGGTGGTCAACATCATAATAGGAATTGAGAACTGTTTTTCAAAAAGGGTAACATGATACTTTTTCTCATTCGTCATTCATTTCAGTAGGACTAACATCTGGTATTAAATTTGGGAAAGAGCTTAAGAGCTCAAAATACTATGCTGCATTTCAGCAGTGTAATCAGCAACTTGAAATTAGTACACGCGTGGCTGATCAGGATTGTATTGTCATTACATACATTGGGCCAAATTCCTCCATGACTTGGTCCACTCCTGATCCTGATCCTTGCCGCTAGGCAAGGTCTACTTGCTCCAGACTGAGTCTGTATAACGGAGCACTACCCATCTCCTAGAAGGACTGAGGTGGTTCAAGCACATAAAGTTATACAGTCATATTTAAAAGCCTGGTAACATCTTTCCTTAAAAACACATTTATTGGTTTCAGTGAGAGTTTTGCCCACATAAGGACTGAAGAATTTTCATCACAGAAATTGCCGGAAAAAAATCTTAATTAACTGAAAAAAATCCTGCTACTATTTTGTCAGAAAATTTTAAACATCACATTAATAACAGGGGAGTGTGTATGCTGTATGCCTGTAATTGATTATTTGCCTACATGTTCATTCTAAATATAAAAATATTTCTTATAGAAAGAACGTTATTTAGAGCATTGAAGTTATCACTTACTAGATACCACAGTATAATCTCAATTACTTGTGAAAGGATTTAAATATTCATCTCCCACAGATTAAGATTGTCCATTTCATTTGTATTAAAAAAGTGAAAAACTTTCTTCTTTTCAGATTAACATGCCATAGATAAATTATTATATACATTCTGTTCTTAGCTATCTATGTTTTATAGAACTACTTTTGCAAAAGAATGTATATTAAAAGACTTTTGAGCCCTTTTAAAGTCCTTAGATCAATTTTTTAAAGCACATTTCTTAAACTACATTTTGTTGCTTTTCATACATATAGATGGAGCTTTGCTAGTGTCGAGGCATTGGTGGATAAATCATGACCTTTCCCCCTACCTGATTATGAAGACGACTGTGAAATTTAATATGCTGCTTTAATTCCAGACCATTATTTAGGGCTCAGTACTGGAAGGTGCTGAGCATGTCTCGTGAAGCGCCCAGCATTCCCAATTCCCACTGACTGTCCTGCTTAGCACCGTGCAGGACTGCGTTAATAATACAAAACCCACAGCACTTGTGTGATGCAGTCAGGCATCGGTTAACGAAGCAGCCGCAATATCAAGCAGGCTCAACCACCCACTGATAAAAAAGCAACATTTTAGAATGCCTAAGAAATCTCGGATGAAAAACCACATTATCCACTCTTCTGATGGGCGAAATGTATGAGTGCTGCTCACAGGGACTCCCATTCACCCAGCCTAAAACTCCCCTCTCTAGGAGTGATTGAAGTGCACCCTTGAGGAGTCACATCACATTGTGCATCCTGTGCAGAAGAGATCCTTCAGCACAGACCAACAACTGACCCAGCCTTTGCAGCTGATTTCTCAGTACATAAAGTGCTGGGTTTGTCCTGCTTAAACTGAAAAACACGTAAATAACCACGTGGAAAATAATAATGAAATGAAACAAATACATCCAGTAGCACTTATGATGCACTAAGGTATGTGTGTTGTCACCACTTCCAGATTGGTTCACCCAGCCAATTTTATTTGTCTTTTCTGTTGTCTCAGGTTATTTTTGTGCACGTCATTAAAGAAAATTAAATCCGAAATTCTCTTTAAAGGTTCTGGAAGGAGATGCATCTAGGTATCAGAGCATTTAAAATGTAAGGAACCTCTGGAGGTTGAAGTGCATCCCCCAAAAGACAGGGCCCAAGGAGCAGACACTAAGCTTCAGTGCACAATGGGTACACTGGAAAATGAAAAGGTGTCAGTCCTGCAAAGCGACAGACCAGGCAAAAATCTCCCTAATCCCACTGAATTATAACTTCTCTTGGTGCAACACAAGTCATCCAGGGCTACTGCCTACACATAATACTTAGGCTGCAGCCCATTTTGTCTCTCAATCTTTAACGTATATATTTCAGCAACGCGTCAGGAAACTGTGGGAAACTCGGGAGCAATGAAAGATTAAGGGGCAAAATCCACAAAGACACCTTATGTAGGGAGAAAAGCCAAAAATGCAGATTGATAGAGCCAGTGAGGGAATAAACAAAGCAGAGCATGACTTCACTAAGTCTAATTGCAAGAAGATATTTAATATAAATACTTGGAAACATCTTTTATGCAATTACTGTCAAAGCTGTTTCAAATATGTAGCTCTGATCACGTTTTTGGAGCTGTGGCACAGTGCAAAACTACTTCTTCTAAGCAGGAACATGAAAACTTTTCTTTCACCTTCCCAGTATATAATTTGTACAGAAGATAAAGGTTAGCTTTGAGCGCTTAAAGAAATGTAAAGATGAACATAATGATGTTATGTTCTTTTTAAGTTTTATTTGAATTACTGTGTGATCATAGTTCTCAGTCAAATATCTATTAGCTTTGCCCTAACACACGTCAATGAGATAGTCGGTGCCCTGAAAGCTTATATGCGCAAAGCAAACAGAAAAATCAACATCTTGCCATTCTTTTTGATGGCTAAGAAAGGAAAGCTGATGATATATTCCATCAGATATTTTTAATATTCTGATTTTTAAAAGCATAGTACCCATTTTTTCAGAAGTGTTTTTCTGTATCTAATATATGTAAGATTATTAAGAAAGCTGCTGATGTTGATGAAGCAGGATGCAGTTGCGCCTAAAACATTTCAAGAGGAAGTGTTTCCTGTTTTGAGTAATTTCTAAAAGTCATCATAGCAGGTTTGACTCATTTCCCACCCCTTCAACTTTCCATTTGAGAAATTAAGTCCATTTGTATTATATCTTGCCGGGTAGGTAGAAGATACGGGTGGTCCTTCTATCAATCAAAATTGTAATTACCTTTCCCAATTGTCTCTGATATTTTATTCAAAAAGTATTATGACTCCTAGGCATTACATTAATACAATGATGGTTATTTTTATTTTTAATAATAATATTAATGGGATTTTTGATACAGTGCATGCAATCCTATATGGTCTTTCTTCACTTCTTCATTCCTTCTCTGTCTTTTTAGAGTTTTTTAGAAATTATTTTAGGGGTAGTTCTGTGGGCTAATACTAATGCTAATATAGGCTATGTAAAACTCACAATAAATTGTCAGCCATTCTTTAAGAATTCACAGCACATGTGTTACCCGGCCTTCTTTGCAGAAGATTTGAGGTACAATCATATAATGCAGAAGTAATTCTTTATTAACCGGGCTCCCTGACTGCACTAATAATGGTAAACGTGAGCAAAAAGAACTTAAGAAGAACCACTTGATATGATAAAGGATAGTTCTTTTACTATTATGATGTATAATTTCCTGTCTTCCCCTGTAAAAAGAAGAAATTTATAGCCATTTCCTGCATGTACCTTTTTCATTTTAGTTTGACAATCCTCAGCTTTTTTGCTTCAGCAGTACCTTTGTCACTGGAACTGAGCATTTGAAACTTCTTTCTAATTTGATAAAATATACATATGGCATTAGCATGCTAGAGGTAAAAGGTACTAACATCAAAGTCTGCACAGCTCACATTAGAATGATCTTAAATGGGCATTATATATTTATTTAGCAGGGAAAGAAGGAAGTCTCTCAGAAGCAGTTTAAAGGATCTTAATTTTACTAAATGTTTCGGTAAAGCATTTTAATTAATCTTCTTACCGATAACTCCGCTTCGGTAAAGCAATTTAAAAACAGCTGTCATTTATTTGGCAGTTTGGATGCGGTTACAAAACAGGTGCATTGTTGCGCTGCAACCCTTAAGGAGTTAAAGGATGTACACGCATATGATATCTTTAAACTTTCAACTTAGAATTATTGATGGATGTAAAGCTACTCACTCAAAATCATCTAACCTTCTTAACTGGTTAAAAGAGTATAATCCTCTCAGTTATTAGGAGACCTTTGAAGTGAAACAGTGAAACTCACTCCTTCTGCCTGTTTTGAAAATTCTCATTGACTGTAGACTAAATCACAGGGAAGTTTCAGCTGCAGCACTTTGTCTGCAGAGTGAGCTGTGGATTACTTAGTTGAACTTTGCTCCAGTCAAGACTTTGTAGTGCTTATAAATCTTGAATCCATCTAAGTTCACCTTAAATTAGCCTTGCAAAAACAATCTCTAAACTTCAGCTGTCTGCTTGGTGGCTTCTGGCTAGGTGCCACGCAGAAGCTGAGACGCTGATTAATTGTCTTCATTTCTTAAAAATACCTCACATTTTATTAAAAATAAAACATCACGGAATACACACTTTTGCTTTTCACTTCATAAAACAACAGCGTCGGCCGGTTCTATGCAGACCGTTGGCAGATACAGTGCATTTCAGAAACGAAATGGAAGAGAAACTTGAAAGCTTTACAAGTCCTGAAAGCCTGATTGCACAATAATGCCACTGCTGCATGAGCAGCCTGGGACGGGGCCAAACAGGCATGCCAAGATACAACAGATTTTTCAATTTTCCAGCAAATAGAAACAAATTCTGGTTTCAGAAGGTGTACTCGACAAACACTTCTCAATGTGTTTCTGATTTGCGGTAAGAATGTTTTTACTGCTGGTGCCCTGTACTTTTGAGACATTTATTTCCTAAAAGAAAGATTCCTTTCTATAAACCTCAACTGTCTGTTTTTCAAAGCAATTTAAAATCAAACACACAAATAAAATTTTTAACATATGGAAACCTTCATATAGAGACTTACGTATTCCAAGTTAAAATTGTTTTATAAACTGTAATGCTTTGCAGATGAAAACACCGAGAAGATGACTGTTTTTAGCAGTAATGCTTTTTGACAGCGTTAAACCTTGTTTTAGTAATTGACATCAAAATGTTTGGTGGTTTTAAAATGGACCATTAATAAAAATGGCATGTTTTAAGTTTTAAAATTTTACTTAATACTGTGAAGTTGTATAGAATTACAAATATGATATAGTATTTTTTTAAAGAAAATAATCTTTTACATCTCTATGTTAAAAACAGCGCAGATGCATCTTTAAAGTATTATGTTGGCTCTTTGTTGTAATAAGTATCCTAGGGTTTGGAGTTTGAGTTTGGGGGTTTTTGTATCTGTATCACATATATTTTTTCTTTTCTTTTTCAAGTCGTTACTTATCTTCTCCACTGGCTGACTTTGCTCACCAGCTTTTATCTTCTTTGTTTAATACGGAGTCAAACCCAAAGATTGCTGTACCTAAAGTAGAGAAATTTATTATTTAAACATTAGCAGACTATTAGCTTGCACACTGAATACTTTTAAGATGTGTACATTAACAGCTCTAAAGTATTTTTGGAATAGTAAGCAATAAATTAGAGGCATGTTGCAATCTTAAAAACCTCTTCTTAAAGAGTGGATCTTTTAAACTTTTTTCTGGTTAAAGAGGTTGTATGGCATTTAATTTCCCGGCTTTAAAAACAGACAATGTTTCTGAGGGAATTTTTCCTTCCTAATCTACTGTAGTTCATTAAGTTTTGACGCAAGTTTTCATATCACATTTTGCACAGACAAGATCTGAAAGAATTAAAATTTTGATGCACTAGTGCTGAATAAACAGTGGGCATTACTGTTTTTCACTAATGTCCTGTTTACAAAGGAATTAAGTGGATGCTTACTTTTAAGCACGTGTTTAAATCTCATTGACTCCTGCTCTAAGAGTCCTGTATATGTTTTCAAGAGGTCCACTGCAATGAGTCATAAATTAATTTGCATCTTCCTACAGGCTGACTGTGTCTGTATGGACAATTAGTCTCTTTTAGAAGCCAAAGGAAATACTGAAAATGAGCCCATGACACGATGAGCCCATTTACATGGAAGATAGAAGTTGATTTCATCCCCGTGCTGAAACTTTACAATGGGGAGAGTGTGCACTCCCCATGCAACAGCCACCTTAAGCACCAACTGTCTGAACGAAAAAAAAAGATGGTAAAGAACAAGAGCAAACCCTCGAAATATGCCAAAGAGAGAGCACCAACTGGCTTTTCTTTGGAGGAATTCCAATGACAATTTTTTATTGCTGCCGGAGTAATGGTACTGCTCAGTCACTGACCATGAGAAAAAACAGAAGCAGAAATGCAGGAAGCAAACACAGGTGCCAAGTGACTGATCTGCCTCAGTAGGTAAACAGGCGAAAGGAAAGTTTCAAAAGGAAATCATTTAGAGCAGAGGCATGATCTGAGAGCCACCGAGGCTGCGGTTACACGTGCGGCAGCAGGGCTGCTTAAGCCTACTTAGGCTTGGGTTCCTGCTGTCCACCACGCGTTCCCTCCCTCCTCCCCTTCCCTGTGCTGGCACTGCTGTTTGTTCAGCTGCATGGTGAACACAGTCAGGGACCTGGACCCGGTGAAAAATGACCCACCAGAAATGGATCAGTTCCCTTCCTGATTTACTTCAGAGCCCCACAACTGGCTGTGCTGGCATAGCAGAGGTTATGACGTGGGAGTGAGACTGTGCAGCTGAGGAGAGGAGAAGCTGTTGAAGGAGGCCCTGTCAGCGACACAGGGGGGTCACATCCTGGGGCTCAGAAGGGTGTGCATGGCCATACCCCCAGCACACTGCCCTCTCTCTCTGATAGCATGTCTTTGCTACAGGGTGTCTTATTCTTTTTGCGATTAGGACACCTAGATCAGCATTCCTACAGAATGGAAGTTAGGTTTCTACATTGCTGTCAGAACAGAGATGTGGGACTTCTTTCAGTTGCATGAATATAGGCCTCTAGTGCCATCTGAAAATGCTGAAGGTAACATGCCTGGCCTCCACCGGCTAGCTCCAGAAGGGCGTAGATCCACCATGTCACATATACCAGCCCTCTCTGGATGTCTTAGATACCCAAAGGATCCTCAAATGGCACGAGACACCTCTGTTTGTGCAACAGAATTAAGCTCCCAAGATGTCATCAAGATACCTAAACAGAGCTATTTAATGTAGGTATCTACAGGTGGAAACTCCCATGAGTTAATAACACTATTGCATTACCTAAATATAGGGATCAGCTGCTTTTTGAGGTGTCTTGCATGTTCTTACAGGGCTGGCAAATTTTCCACAGGACCTAGGGAACACCTGTGCCATTTTGAACACTGGAGGTCAGACATCCTAAGACATCTCAGATGGCATGAGGCCCAGGTCAGCTGGACTCCACTCTCTTTCTCTGTTTAATTTTTTGTTGGTAGTAGGTCAGGATCAGTTTCTATTTACTCCTCCCCCAAATACTGTCAGCTCTTATCAGCATCTTCCTATTTATTTATGGTTACTGCAGATGATCAACCATACAACAGGCATTGCATGGGCTAGCTCATGGGATTTGACTAGATGGCTTCCTTCTGTTCCAACAGCGCATGAGTTTTAATAGCCTTCCTCAGTGTTTCATGTGTTTCATTGAAAGAGCGCTGAAAAATTCCCCTCAGACTTGCTGAACTTTAAGGTATAAGAAGGAAAATGGGTATAATCTGCTTCACCAGGTTTCTTACCATTAAATTAAGATGATCAACACTTCTTTATAATCTGAAAGAGCCCTTAGAGAAGAAAGCAGCATATCTCGAGGAACGAATTTGTCTGCTAATAAAAACAAAATAAAACAAAAAAAAGCATAGTAGTTTTGTCACCTGTACGACTATGTTTAGTTGCATTCCCATTACCTTTAAGAAACAGTTTCATAAACCCATGGATTATGATGTCCTTGTAATGAGACCTCTGCTACCAAAAATAACTGCAAAAAGGGTAACCACATCATGAACCACTGGCGTGCCTTTCTGAGGACCCACAGTAGGGACTATAAGAAAACCAGCTACACCGATGCTTTTGAAAAGACATGGGAACATGTCCTACAGGTATCTAATTTAAGTGGCTCAAACATGTTTAACTTGTGACTGTAAAGTGAGCCAGCATTTTTGATCACTGGATAATATCTATTCTGACACATTTTTTGTTTGCCTGAATTTATAAATCACAGTCATCTCAAAACCTATATCAACTATCCATAGTATGCAAGCTAAGCATTGGTCCCAGCATACTGAGCTTTCATCCCACTTCATTTTCACACCTCACCCCTTCCAATTAACCTGAAGGATCCAAATTTTACCTTTTTATCTCAAGAAATAATTCTCCTCCCACCACCAGTGCACACAGAAGAAACAATAAGCAGCAGAAAAACAGGAAAATGGATATAATGTAAGATAAAGAATATCAGCTATGGGGAATCAGGGCAAAAGAAGATGTTTTCTGCGACAATTCAGGCTGCTTTTAACGAGGGTCTTCTAAAATAGCTCATTCAAAGATCAGCATGGACAAGGCTACTGCAGCTTTCAGCTACTTACAGGGTGTTCAGAGGCACATTGTCTCTTTTCAACCTAGTAACAAAATTCAAGTGATCTAAAACTGATTAGTTTAATTCTGCATTTAAATGTAATTGTAATTTTATTTTATTTGTTTTTATCTTTTCTAAAGCACTCTAAGAGGTCCTAAAGAAAGGTGTTACACAATTGTAAGTGCTGGAGTGATTGACAGAGTATTTTACAACTGGCACTTATTATTCCTTTTATTAAGAATAAAGTGGCTTTTAGACTAAAAACAATAGGGTGAAAAGGGGTCTTTTATGCACTCATTATAAGTAGAAAATTGGAAGGAAAAAGTTGTAATAAAAACTAAATGATTTTGGCACGATGTATGTTTCTTGCATTATATGTTAAGTGGTATATACGTTGAAACCACTGGACATACAATAGCCCTTTAGATGTGGAAGGAAAAATGGAAAGTGTAGATTAAAATTGCCAAAGTAATACATGTAATAACCATCTTTTCTTATTTTTGTTATGAGTAGAAAGAAGTCTTTATGCAGCAAAAAGGAATAACATTGTTATATTTTCCCTTTGAATTTAAATTCGGGGGAAGTGACAGAGGGCTTGAAGCAGATTGTCTATTATGTGCCCTGTTCTAAGATGACAGGTGATTGTTCCCCAAGTTGCTGTAAGGTTTTCTCTTCTGTTTTATTCAGAGCAATCCTCTTTTCCCTAAAAATCAGTGTGTGCTAAATGCCTGTGCGCCTTCAGTCATTTTTGTAAATGGGATGCAGATTCACAGAGACAATTTCAAAATTTCAGAGCATTTCCCAAGACAGCAGGCCCCAGAGTCTCGTGGATGAAACCTGCACTGGGTGGTGGTGCTTTAATTCTAGATCACAGCATATATTAATAAAAGCAACTGAATTTTTGTTAAGCTCCTGAGCACAATAATAAAGTCACAATCCCTAGCTTGCAACTGGCTTATTTACGGCCCTCTACTTTCTCCATAAGAGAGAGTTTCACTGAGCCTTTGTGGCTTTATGTCAGGTGCAGAACCTCCGTTTAGCTCTTTCTAAAGCCACTGTCTCTGCAACACTGGATGGTATTTCACACTCCAAGTGAGGGTCCTGTGGTCCCTGATTCTGGAGCAATTTGACTGATTCAAGCACGGTAAGGCTCTTTGAAATCAAAAGGGCCAAGCATGGATAAACATCCTGGTGAGAATTTAGGCCACTCTCCGAAGCTGTATGCTGAGGTATGCATCTCTCACCGAAATCAATGGGCGCCTCAGTGTTTCATGTGTGTGAAGTGAGTATACATATCAAGCAAAGGCGAAAAAGGAGCTTTGGTGCCTGATCAAGAGGCTCTGAGCATAAGCTAGCTTAAAATAATTTCCCAGTTTATCTTGGAAAAATTATTTGTCATGCCAAAGAAGCATATTAATCTGCCAGACCTCAAACAGGTCCAACACCAAAGTTGTTCAGACCCAGAGGGCCAAATTTGCTAGTGATTTCTTGGTGTTGTGCTGTGTTTACAGGACAGCATTATGTAGGGCCTTATGGCGCAGAGCTCTTCGTGGTGGGTCTGGCCTATGCTTTCTCAGCATAGGAGGTTGGAGATTTCATCCTCCAACAAAATCCAGGGAGTAATGAGGGAAAGGCTACTAACATACTAAGCAAAACCAACAGTAGAGATGTGAGATCAGTGTCTAGCATGATTTACCCTACCTGACCTTGGCAAACTATAGAATGTATCCAAGGACCCTGTTTTTAGTTAGCACCTGTCCTGGTTTGAGGTAAAACAGAACCAATTTTGTTCAGTAACTTCGCTTCTTAGCTGGGCCTCTTCTAACTACTGAAATTAACAGCATATTGTGCAGACAATGTTCACTTTCTCAGAGTGATAAGACCAATGTTTATAGTTGATGCCCAGGCATGGTATGCAGAGAGGCTCCTGCTTATACTTATTACTATAACACCCAAGGCCAACCAACTCTGTTATTTGCCCCGTTGGAGGGTCGGAAGCGGAAAAGCCTAGTGGGGTCCCACCTGCAGGGAGGACCGGACAGGACAGGTGACCCAAAACTGACCAACAGGGTATTCCATCCCATCTGCATCATGCTCAGTATAAAAAGCTAATGGATCAAAGGATTAGCTCTTTTCTTTCAGTGGCCGACATCTGAGGAGGACTCCGTTCGTCTGCCTGTGATCCCGATCCTGAATCCAGATCCGGAATCCAGTTCCCGTCCGTCACTGAGTCCAGCCTGGGACTGGCCCAGTGCCAGCTGGTGTCGTGATTGTCATCTCGGGAGCTTGATACGGTTTTGTATATATTTTTCATTATTTCTTTTTATTTTATTATTAATATTTCATTAAAGTAGTTTAGTTCCTTCTAAACTCATAAGCCTCTTTTTCCTCCTCTGCCTCTCTCTTTGAAGAGGGGTAGAGGGGAGCATCTGTCGGTCCCATCTGGGGTCCCCCAGGTCCCCAGTAGCCAATTTGGCCTAAACCACGACAGCACCTCAATATCTTTCTTCTGGTGAGGGACCCAAAACTGAACACAGTGTTCAAGATTATGTTATATCTTAACATAAATGACATCTTACCACACAGTTAACTCTAGTTTTTCATGATAGCAGGAAAGCTCAGCAAGTAAAAAAGTGAGTGTTACATGAAGAAGCAAAGTATTTCTAGGATTTAACATGGATCTTGTGAAATATCTCCTCCAAGAACAGTGGAATGGTCGGAAAGGGGAAAAATTGGGGGGGGGGAAGAGGACAGGAGGAGGTTTCACTGTAAATTTTAGGTCTTAAAGCACAGTGGAAAAGGCATTTCCCAAAACTCGCTTTGAAATAGTTTGGGTTTTTTTGGAATATTTTGAATTGGGAATATAAGAAGAAATATATTAAACCTCAAGTTGGAACATAGGAAGTTCCATTCAAATACAAGAAAAAACTTCTTTACGGTTAGGGTGACAGAGCACTGGCACAGGCTGCCCAGGGAGGTGGTGGAGTCCCCTTCTCTGGAGATTTTCAAGACCCGCCTGGATGCAGTCCTGAGTAATGTGCTCTAGGCAGTCCTGCTTTGGCAGGGGAGTTGGACTAGATGATCTCTAGAGGTCCCTTCCACCTCTGAAAATTCCATGATTCCATGATATCTTGCATCTGCCTCCTCGGTGCTGGCAGACCAAGAGGTTGATGTTCTCATTGGCTGAGTTTTCACATCACTACTCATCACCATCTCAGTTACTTTTGACAATGTTTCATGATTTAGTCCTAGACAAATATCAGAGAATGAGAAATGTGCTGAAGGGATAAAGGGCATTCCCTCAATGTAATATGACACAATAAATATAAATAATTAAGAACAACTGTAGAATTTTAATTTTAAAAAAATCTCTCTATAAGGCCATTCAGTTTGCCTGCAATGCAATGAAACCATCTAAATTGTAATAAAAACATTACAAATTCTAAACACTCTCTTAAAATTTGAACAAGTAAAACAAATTGACATTTGATTCTCAAAAGCCTTTGGATAAAATACCTCATAAGAGTCAGTTAAGAAACTTGATAACCACAGGGTTAGAAATACAGTACTGCCATGGATTAAAAACTGCTTTAAAAAGAGGAAGGCAAGAGTAGGAATAAATGTTGAGTTCTTAGTGGAATGAGGCTATTCATTAGTGGCACTTCAAAGATCAGAACTAGAACCAGCATTGTTCAGTACAGCTGTGAATAATCTAGAGGAGAAGGTGAATGCTAAAGCAACTTCTTGCCCATCCCTGTTACCATCTTTTTTACACAGCAAGACTTTGCTTTATTATTCTGGAAGCCCTGTTTCTTCTCTTTTCTACTCTACTAAACCCTTCTCTGGTGGTCAGGGCTTACCAGTTACCATCAGTTGTATATCACAACCGGGTTCAACCTTACTAATGCCTCTTGGCACAATTCCAATATGCAGTGTTAATGACCAATGTTAACTCTTGGTCATAAGCAAATGCAACTCAGTACCAATCTGAAAGAACAACTTGCAGTACTTGGGAGGAGTAAGTCTTTAGATTCTCAATAGAAATATGATAGAACCAACTAACGAAAAGCATAGAGTAGGAAAATATGAAGATAACATACACAAATAAGTAGTAAAATATATATGACTTATAAAATTACTTTAAGTACTGCCAGGTCTAATTTTTTGTGTCAAAAGAGAAAACAGTCATAGTAGAAAAAAATTAGATTAAGGATGATGAAAAAAAAGTCTTAGGTTTGGGGAGGAAAAATTCACAGAACAGATATTCCTTCCTAGGCTGACCCTGTGAGCTACTGTGAAAGGGCAGTAAAGTTTTAGTAACCAGTGAGATGGAGTTTTTCCTAGGTCAGAGAAGACCCAATGATTTAAAGTTTATAAATTCCAGCCAACAGGGAATATTAGAACACCACCTTTGGAAACAGTAATAGAGGAACCAATTCTGTATTCCAGGTAAGTATGAAGAGAACCCAGTAATTCCTCTTATTAGCACATGTATCTTAACAACACATCTTTGCACACTGCTGTGATACCATGAGACCTTTCAGGAAAGTCAGGAGAAAGGCTTCTAATAGGTAAAGCTCATCAAGCCCCCTAAGCTCGAAGACAGAGATGAGAAGCAAAATGAAGCCCTCATAATTCAAGAGGAAATGGTTAGCAACCTGCTACACCACTTAGACACACACAAGTCTATGGGGCCGGATGGGATCCACCCAAGAGTACTGAGGGAGCTGGCAGAAGTGCTCAACAAGCCACTTTCCATCATGTATCAGCAGTCCTGGCTAACTGGGGAGGTCCCATTTGACTGGAAGTTAGCAGATGTGATGCCTGTCTACAAGAAGGGCCAGAAGGAGGATCCAGGAAACTACAGGCCCATCGGTCTGACCTCGGTGCCAAGGAAGGTTACGGAGCAGATCATCTTGAGTGCCATCATGTGGCATATACAGGACAACCAGGTGATCAGGCCCAGTCAGTATGGAAGGCAGATCCTGCTTGACTAACCCGATCTCCTTCTCTGACAAGGTGACCTGCTTAGTTGTCTATGTAGACTTTAGTAAAACCTTTGACAGTGTTTCCAACAGCATTCTCCTGGAGAAACTGGATGTTCATGGCTTGGACAGGCATAATCTTTGCTGGCTAAAAAACTGGCTGGATGGCTGGGCCCAAAAGTTCATGGTGAATGGAGTTAAATCCAGTTGGCGGCTCATCACAAGTGCTGTTCCCCAGGGCTCAGTGTTGGAGCTAGTTCTGTTTAATATCTTTATCAATGATTTGGAATATTGTGTCCAGCTCTGGAACCCCCAACATAAAAAAGACATGGACCTGTTGGAGCAGGTCCAGAGGAAGGCCACAAATATGATAAGAGGGCTGGAGCACCTCTCCTATGAGGAAAGGCTGAGAGAGTTGGGGTTATTCAGCCTGGAAAAGAGAAGGCTCCAGGGAGACCTTATAGCGGCCTTCCAGTATCTGAAGGTCACCTACAAGAAGGCTGGAGAGAGACTTTTTACAAGGGCATGCTGTGATCAGACAAGGGGTAATGGCTTCAAACTGGAACAGGGTAGATTTAGATTAAATATTAGGAAGAAATTCTTTACAATGAAGGTGGCGAGGCACTGGAACAGATTGCCCAGAGAAGTCGTGGATGACCCATCCCTGGAAGTGTTCAAGGCCAGGCTGGATGGGGCTTTGAGCAACTTGGTCTAGTGGAAGGTGTCCCTGCCCATGTCAGGGGGGTTGGAACTAGATGATCTTTAAGATCCCTTCTAACCTAAACCATTCTATGAGTCTATGATTCTATGATCTGGACAAGAGGATCGAGTGCACCCTCAGTAAGTTTGCAGATGACACCAAGTTGGGTGGGAATGTTGACTTGCTAAGGGTAGGAAGGCTCTAAAGAGGGATCTGGACTGGCTGGATCAATAGGGCAAGGCCAATGGTATGAGATTGAACAAGGCCAAGTGCAGGGTCCTGCACTTGGATCACAACAACCCCATGCAACATTACAGGCTTGGGGAAGAGTCGCTGGAAAGCTGCCCAGCGGAAAAGGACCTGGGGGTGCTGGTTGACAGCCAGCTGAATACGAGCCAGCAGTGTGCCCAGGTGGCCAAGAAGGCCACCAGCATCCTGGCCTGTGTCAGGAATAGTGTGCCCAGCAGGACTAGGGAAGTGATCGTCCTCCTCGTACTCAGCACTGGTGAGGCTGCACCTCACCTGAGTACCTGAGTACTATGTTCAGTTTTGGGCCCCTCACTACAAGAAAGACATTGAGGTGCTGGACCATGTCCAGAGAAGGCCAAAAAGCTGGTGAGGGGTCTGGAGCACAAGTCTTATAAGGAGTGGCTGAGGGAACTGGGGTTGTTTAGTCTGGAGAAAGGGAGGCTGAGGGGAGACCTTATTGCTCTCTACAACTACCCAAAATGAGGTTGTAGTGAGGTGGGGGTTGGTGTCTTCTCCTAAGTAACAAGAGGAAAGAGCCTCAAGTTGCACCAGAGGAGGTTTAAGTTGGGTATTAGGAAAAATTTCTTCACTGAAAGAGTTGTCAAGCATTGGAACAGGCTGCCCAGGGAAGTTGTTGAGTCACCATCCCTGGAGGTATTTAAAAAAACATGCAGATGTGGCACTTACAGACATGGTTTAGTCATGGACTTGGCAGTGCTAGGTTAATGGTTGGACTCGATGATCTTAAAGGTCTTTTCCAACATAAACAATTCTATGATAATGTATCTCAGCATTGTCATATATAACAAAAGCTGTTCCTAGAAGTGAAGATTTATGTCAAAAAAGTGTTTGTCCAACTTTGGACATTCCAAAATTCAGGTACATCAAATAACAGAAAATATTCACAAATCTTATAATTGGATTTTCTCCTGTTAACCTGGCCATGATTTCCAACAGTTTCCTCTCAACAGGATTTCATAGGGAGCGTAGCTGGTTTTGAGCTGCCTATGTAGGTGCATGGAATTGAAAACATTCATTGTTTCATTCATTACGGAGCTTTATGGAAAGTCTCTTTTTACATCTGAGTGATAACCTGGGCATTCTTAAACTAGGCTGGGTACCCAAAAAAGAACTTCACTTGCAAATGGACAGTGTATCTTCCTTTCTGCGTATTGTGCCACTTACTCCAAATTTGTTGTCACCACCAGATGCATATGCCTTTCTTTTACTTGCATGATTTTCTATAAAACTGTTGTATCATGCTAGCAGGAAGTGTCCATCAGTTTATCTTCGTGTCTGCTTTTGTATAAAAAACAGGGCGTTCTGAAGTGAGTATAGTACTGCCATCAGTCGCTGGAGATGTGGTTTGTATTCAGCTGTGAACAATGAGGGACTTAGAGAGGACTGTATATGTGATGGATGTTTAACAATTAAGAATCTTAAGTTGAATGTGGAGGAACTGGAAAGAGAAGCAGAGGTCCTCAAGAGGATAAATGAGTGTAAGAGATTTATCAATGAAACATGGTTAGTTTTAAATGAAGAAAATGAGAAGCAGCAAGGAGGTCAATGGAAGCAAGCTGAGAATAGCCTATAGAGAGGAAGAAGAGGAAGAGGAAAAAAAGTGAGATATGTAAAGGAACAGAGTTAAAGTGAATGACAAGAAAAATGAAATGTGCAGCATGAACAGGACTGCAGAGATTGTGGTAAACCTTGGCTGACAGAGCACATCAAATTGCAAAACAGTGACCAGACAACAGCGATGGCAGTGAGGAAGAGCAGCCCAGCAAATGGAGACACATTGGAAAACACACTTTTTTACATGCAATTTTTCTTATCCTGACTTTTCTGCCAGGAATACAGTTACAGTTAACTGTGACAGAACAGATGAATACATGTAGAATATGCTGTAAGAGAGTATCATCTCTGTTAGTAGGCATCAGTGGCATAAAAGGGGAAAGATTGTTGGTTTGCATGATAACTCAGAGACGTTTATAATGGCAAGTGTAGGGTGACAAATTAATCATGATTTTGGGGGGAATGAGAGTTTTTTTCAGTGTAGCTAGGTTGGGTGTGTGCAACCTGTGGGTAACAGATAATTTGCAGCTAATAAAGAAACTAGATTACTTATTACAGGAAACTAGAAGATGGGACTGCATATCAAAAAGCAGTAACTATTTAAGAGTGTGGTTGATACAGAAATAGTAACATCATCCTACCATAAAGATCTCAGTTTCTTGAAAACAACTTTGTTTTAGTGAATCTCTCCTATTTTTAAGAGAAACTATTAATTTGGGAAATGTTGAGGACTTCACAGGGAATTGTTTCGCAAAGCTTTTCACTGCTCTCTGGGGATTTCTTCCATTACGTAGCCTTTTATCTCTCTAGGAGGATCACCACAACGCTTTCTTCACAGGATTGTATAGAGGACCCTACAGATCCCGGCCCAGATTTTACGACAGGGCAGAACACCTATCCCTCTGACTTGCGTAGTTTCAGTACAGATACATCTAGACACGATAAGGTTTATTTAGTGGGAAAGATCCTCAATAGTTTTATATGACAAATACCTTTCCACTTTCCTAGAGATAAGCTTATTTACTGTAGCATAAAATCTGGTCTGTTCAATGGTAGAACCACAAGAACACAACCCTGAATCTAATAAAAAAGCATCCTGTATTTGGGAGTGGCACAAGACATCAATGCGAATGCTATTGCTTGTTCGGGCCATCATCTAAAACAATATCTCAATGAGCCAGTTGAACTGTTAGGACAACAGCAATATACACAGTACCCCACTGTTAGCTGGTCAATGGCTTACTATTTGCACAGAAACATTTTCCAGACATTTGAGGAGGACATTTAAAGATCAGTTTTCTTTATCTCCCATAAATATGAAAATAATAAAGAGTTTTTGAATGCATAAAATATTTGAATGCAGTCCTCTAAGGCCATCCAGCCTTTTCAGTGTTCTAAAGAAATGTGGGTCAATGAAACGCTTTGAAAAATAAGTATTTTATTTTGTATTTTAGAAAGTGGTGATTAGCAGAGGTATTTTAAAAAAAGATTTAAACAATTTTAACTTAGGAAAAAAGTGTGAATGAGCATTTTAAATTGTACCTTCTACTTTGGGACAGCATTGTAGCATGTATGGTTATTTAAAGCAAGATTCTTATATTTATATTCAACAAATAAGAAACATGTAAGTGTGCCACTGTGCTGTCTAAAAGATTCAGCCTCTGTCACAGGTGATGTACTCAGCACAGTACAATAAGGATGGCTGTAAGCAAGTCTAAGCCTCGCAAATAAAGAGAGAAATGTGCTTACTGGAAAAAGGTATTGCTCTTGCTTACAAAGAGAAAGGAGTTTGACTCAGTGCTATGACTGAAGCCAGGTTTGAACACAACTATTTATTTCTATACCTAAGGTGAAATGCACTGGACAACTGAGATGGGGTACAGACAGTGCCAAGCTCTAGAAGTGTACTCTTTCCGTGGTTTTGTAATTTGGGCACTTTTTTCTTTTTTTTTTTTTTTTTTTTTTTTTGTCCCTAAAACTACATTTGGGAGTCCGTGACCCCTAGAAGGGTTGGGAAGGGCATATGAGCCCTTAGTGTCATGCACAGTTGGGTCATAACTTTTTTATTCTCTAATTTGGCCCTTCCTTTTCCTTGCTGTATCATCTTTACAGCAGCAAGCTGTTTCTCCCCCTTCATTTTCTCTATTATACATAAGAAATAATTTTTAATCATTTTTCATTCCATTATGTAGTTAAAATTAAAAATATAACAAATTGAATTGGAATTTGAATAGTGATGCTAGAGGAATTTCCATCTACATCAAGAGAATCAGAATTATTCTTATTTAAGAATAATTTTTACTTTTCAAACCCTTACCTTGAGTAATTTATACAGTGCTGGCCACTATATCTTTGTAAAGGTTTAATTGCTCTTCAGGGGAGCAGTGTAGAGCAATTATACAAATGATACCAGATATCAACGATTTAAGGTATGAGGAAAGACTGAGAAAGTTGAGCGTATTCTCAGTGGAAAAGAAGAGACTTCATGTAACCCAATTGAAGTTTTAAAAATTATGAAGAGGACTGATAAAATTGATCCAAGCAAGCTCTTTACACTTGCAAGACCACAGGAGCTAGAAGACATGATCTAAAAATTAGAAAGTTGGGAACAAGAAAAGAAATGCTAAGGCAAAACTATTTTACACAGAAGGATTAGAAGTGTATGGAATAAATTACTATAAAGGGCCCCTGAAGCAAGAAGCATCATTGAATTCAAGAGGGAATGAGATGAATTTCTAAACAAAAGGAGCAGATAGAGGGGTGGCAGAGAAAATTGTCAAATGGAAATAAGGGAGACAATGGGGAACAACCAAGAAGAGCATGAGAGCCTTTTCCTCTTATTTCTTTGGCTCTTCTTGCTGGTACTGTTCTTTGGATATTGGTTTAATATTACCTAAAATAATTCAGCAGCCCCTTAGCACAGGTCAGTCAGGTTTTTTTCAGAAATTATTTACAACATTTTTAATAGCAAGTTTACGTAATTAAGGTGTTCCTGGATTTTGCCCCCCGGTCATCTTTGACCACATCTTGAAAATGAACCAGTTACTGATCTTAACCTAGTTAGTCATATTGCACAACTATATATCAAGGAAAAAGAGATGTGATGGTGCAAAGCGGTCAGAAGGTCTTTTCCCTTCCACAACTCCAGCTGCTGCTGGCAAGCACAAGTTGTTGGAATAACCAGGACCCTGCTCCTGGGATATCCATCTTCTTAGGAGCTGGAGTTTTCAGAGCTGGCTTTTACTAATAGACACAGAGTACGTAGTTACATGAAGATTTTCTCTAGTGAGAAAGCCGATTTATGAAGTTCCAGCTTCCAACCACAACTACTCATTCCAGTCCCCACACCATAATTTACTGTATTCCCAAGAAGCAGAACTAGGAATTTGAGGTGATTTTACAGATTCTGACTATATATGTTGTTTTAATTTTCCTGTGACTGTGCAAACCAATAAGGAACAGCAAAGGCTCTGAAGCTGTGCATACTCACGAAGACAAGTTTCCAGTGATTTACTTACAGACAGGTGTATTCAGAATGACAGCTTTAATTACGCAGGAATGAATGGCTGAAAAGCCCACACACACCTGAGAAAGCTTCTTGGGTTTCATTGTTGGCTGCTCCCTATGTCCGTCTTTGAAAACCTAATTATTTCTCAACAATATTAAATATTTAAAACCTAATTATTGTTCAGTTGCTCCATTCTCTTCTAGTCCCCCCCACCTGTTGTAGTTTTTGTATATCAAGCTCACGTTATCATGTCAAAAAACAGCATATGGACAATAATACATCAAAATCCTAGTCCTTGCCTAATTAATTGCCTCATAGCTTTCAGAAATACACAAAAAATAACAAAAAGCTTGGAATGTGTGGTAAATAGTAAAAATATCCTTTGTTTTGTTTTCTTGGGAAGTGGGGGATATTTAAAAGGATTATGCAGTTTCTTTTTATTTAAAGCTTGATTTTTTTTTCTTGAAGAAAATGTACTATTTTTTTCCTCTGCATTTTAAACATTAATTTTCAAGGTATCAACGGCTAATTATTCAGCAGTTACTTTAATGTTTCAGATAGGGAATAAGTAGCCTTGGGGAGAACAGATCATGCTTTTAAAGTAAGTCTAGCTACAGTAAAGGATTATTACTAGAAGACATCCACTGCATATAGTCACTGCTATTCCTTTCTCTGTTCAAAGACAGAAGCAGAGTGGTAAAATTTAATCTAATTTAAAAAAAAAAAAAATCTAGATGTTGCCCAATAGCCCTGTGTCTGTAGTTGGGGTTCTGAAAGACAAGCTCCAGAGTACAGAAGGATTTATTGCCATCAGCTGTCGACCCCACCTCATGCTGGGCACAGTGGAAAGGGATATTCATGTGCCCTTTCCTACCTATTTCACCCTTCAGAGTCTTTCTGTGACACCACCTTCTCTGGTCTTCAGTGAAACTCTGGTCTGCGAGCTGGACAACTGAAAGTAGCACAGTTTAGCCTCCTCCGGGAAGGCTCTCAAAGCTCATCAGTCACACGCCCAATGCCAGAGCTCCTCAGCCTTGTGTGCTCCAAGTTCTTCAGGGCCAGGAGTACCAGAGTGGATTGCAAATGAGGAAGAAAACTGAAATGATATCTCAAATGAAAACTAACACTTTCATCTTTGGTGACATCCTTTGGGAACTCCCTCCCGCAACAGTAAGCCGGCCAGGTGGTCCTAAGCACAACATGTGCCCATTGCAAAACTGGTAAATGAGAAGTAACACGCACTTAAACTCTGTCCAACAACAATCCTATCTGATTGTTTCCATAAGAGAGAAGGTATTTCAGGTGACAGAGACAGCAATCCTCACTAGGAAGTGGAGTAATTTTTCACAAGCCTTCTAATGGACAATTCATGTCCTGTCCTCTCCATGGCTCAGTCAGAAAGAGAAAAGAGCATGAACCAGAGCCTGGCCGTAGGTCCTTGGGTCAAGTTGTGCCCCCTGACTCCTCTTCTACTACGTAGCTTCTGGATCTCCTCTGGGGTCACCGAATGTATAGCCATGACACATGATGATTATTTGGGGAGTGTTTTCCTCAGTTCAAAGTTCATTAAATACTGTGAAAATTCATTAAATACTGTGAGCGTTCCTCTGCAGCCTGGCTGACTGGTGGGGTTTTAGCCCAAAACAGATGATTTCTTTGCACACCTTAATGTGTGGGAGTTTGGAGAGAACAAAGACTGTTGGGATTGTGTTGGAGGACTGTGCCATGGAGAAGAAGATAAACACATTGTAAACTTCTTTGTACTCTCTTTTGTGAGCGGTCTCTGACCTGTGCTTTTCCCCAGGTAGTGTCTGGAGATACCTGGGAAAGTGCTAGGTGGCAAAGGCCAAAAATGTACATGAGGCTCTGCTAACAGTCAATGCCACGAGCGATGGCACGCCACAACTTAAGCCTGTGACCTGGACCTAATATAGCAGTTATTACCATAAAACCAAGCCTACCTAACTCTTCTCCTGGAATATTTCTGTGTATTCCACTTTAATAGATGGTTTCCAGCTTACCTCAGCATGCAGTATTGGGTCACCACAAACTTGCTTGAGGTGTTTCAGTTAAATATCTGTAAAAGGAAGCAAACATTATAAGTTTTACTGATCAAATATGTTGGTGTTTCAGACTGTTAAAAAAATATTTATATCTGTTTTATAGTAAATGTGTTCCTTACATTTAGCTTATTAGTATAGACATAGCTTCTGAGTTTGGGATGGGAGATCCAACTGAGGCAAAATCTCTGTTCAGTGCTCTGGTTATTCTGACCAGAAATATGTCCAAATTTGGCCAGGAATTTTTAGGTTAGGGCTGAAGCCTGCTTTTCCCTCCTCCTAGACTTTATGACATGCTGATATCTAAAGTGCTAGAGCTTGTGGGGCTGGTGAAGACTCTTTTCATTGGAACAGATTTTGCAGAGGAACACAGGAGGGTAGCAGGACCTCTGTAACCCTCTTGTGATCCCCAGGCATCAAAAGCAGCTTCCAAGGGGTCACTGAAGTAAGCACAGTAGCAGCAAGGGTCTTACGCCTGACATCAGGAAACAGGCCGAGACTGCTCCCCTGAGTGCTCCTCCGTCCAACCCTCCACAGTTAAGTAGATTCATACATCTTGCCCTAAAATTTCAAGAGAAATATTTTTTTTTTAGTTTTTCTTTTCCTGTGTCTTCACTTCCATTCCCTCTCCCCTTATAACCACCATATTGTAGATCTGTCCAGATCACCATAATTTAACCAGCAGAGTACCATTCTAGTCTAAGAGTTGACATATTGATACATGTTAGTCTGTTTCTCTTTAATTATCTGAGAAAGAGGAAAATAATGATACTATAAATATAGAAGACGTTGAATTTTTAGGAGTACTGTTTCTCCAGCCTATTGTTAAGCAGCACATACAAGTGTTTTGTGTATGCTGAGATTAATTTTCAATACGCAGTTTCCCTTGGGATATTTATATTCTTCCAATCAGCATAGAACTGTCCATCAAAAGTAACTTTATAAATATATATATATACCCACACACCACACGCACATGCACACACACACATGCGTACAATCACCGCCACAAACTTTTTGGGGTTGCTTCTTTAAAGAGCTCTAAATCTGAGTAACATTTTCTCTGCACAACGACCTGTTCAGGTAGGTGGGTGTTCATTTCAACAGACAATTGGAAGAGAAGTACTTGTTGGTTTATTTTTTTTTTTTAATACCTTCCACTTTTGCAAACAGTTAAGTTAAAAATTCTCTTGTCTGAGAGGTAGAAATTATTAATGCAAAGGGGGAAAAATCGTTTCATAAGAGATGCTTCGGAGGCCAGCCTATTTTGGTTTTCTTGCTCAAACCATTTACTTCTAATTAGATAAGAGAACAAAAAAAAAAAATCCAAAGGGGAAAATACATTTTTTTTCCCACAAATTGCTTCCATCATTTCTGAACTCTGCTAAGCATTTTTAATAGATATGTGCCCTTAGCTCATCTTTTGCATGCTAACAATTTAATCTGAATACCAATATAGACACAAAATAAACGATTGTTTCCTGCCAGAGGTATCTGCAGAAGAAATCTTGGAGTAAAACATTGTCTTTGCAGCTCATTGTGTCTCTAATTAGACTGGAAGGAGGCAGAAGCTTGCTGGTGTCAGTCTGTGTTTAGCATGCCCTGGAGCTTCAAGCTCCTGTGGGTATCAAAGTGCACTAATTAAATGAGGGGTCCACAATACCGCACTAAACATCAGAGTGAGAGAAAGAGTCCAGTGTCCTCAGTGCCTTTGAGAATCCATGGCCCACGCTAATTACCCATTGTTGAATTGACTTCCCATTCTACAAGGAATGAATGGTGCCTCTCTCCCCCCCTTCCCCCGGCCTCCTCCCCCCCTTAGATTTTACCATCTTTGCTTTGGCCGCCTAATTAATCTTATGGAAATCTCCCGAAGCCAGATTCCAGCAAGGTTGCCCCGATGTTTATAATTTGATTTGTGATGATAAAAGTGAAGACACCCGGTGATGGAACAGTGTCATTTTCAACACTCTTGAGAATCGAAGAGGCTATCAATCTTTCCCACGTGCATGGCAAACTGATATCCTAGAAAATTAACTTCAATTAATAACAGAAATCCCCAGACACTCAGGGAAGTAGAGATGCTTTGAAAGAGAACCTTCAAAGATGTCTCTGGATTGTCTTTTATATGCAGACTCTTCTTTTTATATAGAAGAGATTCTCAATAAGGGAATGTGTGGTGATGGGGGGAGTTCCCCCTCTCCCCTTTTAATCCAGGCAAGATGAGGTAACATTTTATATTTAGTTTAGGAAGAAGTTAACCAAAGGTCCATAGGTTAAATCTGTTTTTATTTCCCCTCCATAGATAGTACTGCTTAAAGGATTATGCTACGCATTTCACTGAGGATAAGAAATTTAAAATAAAAATGTTTTTTACCATAATGCTCCCCTCCCCAAAATGCTGGAAAGTTAAGGGTTGGGCTGCTTGTCATTGCCAGTCTTCTTTGCCTTGACAAGATTTGTGATCTAAAGCTGAATGTTCTATCAGGAAAAAAAGACTTGTTAAGATTTTACATGTTCTAATAACTGCAATGACACAGATACTAAAGACTCCTATAAAAGAAAGTCTCGTTCCTGCGAAACCTTGTGACACATGAATTTTACTCTGCAAAAAATCTGCCATGTCTACATTTGTGAATGGCATTTCTGTGTTGCTATTGTGTAGGGTGGTTGATTAGACAACACAACTTGAGTTTATTATCAGCAAAATAGAAACAGATGTAACATTTCATCCCTTGCGATATCGAGAAATTCCTTGCTGAACAAACAAACAAAGTTTCAAAGATCACCCAGTAATAATTTCTCGGTTAGGTTGGGGTATTTTTTACATAATATACCATAGACAACAAATACAAAATTATGATTAGCAATTGATTTGAGGTGATGTATAAACAAAACCTCCTACCCAGCATCCTCCTTAATGTTTAGCTTCCAAGCAATTTTCAAGGTAGCTTGAAACAAACCTAAGTTACAGTCTTAGCTTAGCAGCAAGAATGGGTTAAGTTTATTGCATTTCAGGTTCTTGTTATAATCGCTGTCACGTGAATGAATTCATGTTGTGCCATTTCTTGCTCTCATTACAACCTTTGTTACGAGAATGAGGTATTAGGATTTTAATGCCTCATATATTCTGTGAATTATGTTAGTGTGCTGTACTACTTTGACCTTTTAAGTATTCTGTAATTTGATTGGCTGGTAATTCTAGTCCTTTTCTTGTTGACAGCCTCAATAACCTTTCAGACAAAGGTGGAATGGCAATCCAATCAAAATACAGAATATTTAAGAGTTCAAAATACTTAGTATAAAGGATGGCTATAGTTCATTGGGGAAAACAAAATTTTAATTCTTCTGGTGCTTAAAAATTGGGACATAAATAGAAAACAGAAGAAATAATGCACTCCAAAGAAAAGCTTAGGATAACAAATGAAAGTGACAAGATTTTTTTTTTTAGCATACTTTGTGATAACTTGTGGTATTCTCTTGGTTAACTCTACTTGATAGACACAACATTATAATTTTTTACCATCTTTTTTAATATTGCCATATCATATGCAAATTTATTAAATGAAAGTTTAATTTTATGTCTTGAGTATCTAGATCTATTTTAAAATGATTTTATCAAATTGTGACTACAATAAATAAGTGTACACTAAGACACAGCACCTGAACACCTTTGTGAGGACCATTAATTGTAATAGTAGTCCATACATCATATGCTGGGTGTACAAATTATCATGAAAACATAAAAATGTAGATGTCTATTATTATTTGTTACTATCATCTGCACGTCCACATTTAATGATTGGAGAAGGATGCTTATTTGTCAGAAACTGACATTTGGGTTTGTTTTTTTGAATAATACTTTTTATCTAAAAATAATCCTCAGTGACAAACAATACTAATTAGAATGAATGCACACTTACTATATTTTCCACTGTATCTGGAATAGAAAGTGAAGTAATTCTACAGAATTGAGCAAACTTCAAACTAATTCAGTTCTTTTCTCCAAATTAATTCTTCCTCTAAAATCTCAGCTTATTAAAAATAATGTTATTTTAAAATATTCTGTAATCATTGTTTTCCTTTTTTTTTTCCCTTTTTTTACTTTCATAGAATTCTGTATGGAGAACCCATGTAAACAGTAGAAAACTTTCAGGAAGGTTTCTGATTAAATATCCTTTGAAATCTCTGGAAAATCCCCCATTAATAATGCTGTGCCAAATCCAACTTGATATAATTTGGGGCTGAATTGCTGTAACTGTATCTATTGGTAGGTATAGTTTACCCTTTTTTCTTTTGTTATTTCAAGTACAGGCTTTCTTTGATTAGAGGTTGCAGCTGGCCTCTAGTTTTGTCTACAGACTCCATATGAAGGTTGAAGTGGCATACATCTTAAGGCCACTTCAGGGAATTCTTTCTTTTTCAATGAAGGGAATGAAAGAATGGATTCTTCCTTTTTCCTGAGATCACTTACTAGGTATGTTTAGAGGAGGAAGGATTCCTACTTGAATGGGGTATGAATTTCCAGCCAGCTGAATTTTTAGACTCTTCTACTTGGCAAAGAAGAACCTAGGTCAGATCCACAGACCATAGGTTAAAAATTTTAGGAATCTTGAAGGAAATACCATTGATTCCTACAGCATAGGAACAGAAAGATTGCAGATGTATACTACTTTTAACATATCCCCTTAATACAATGTGGCAGATTTTGCACAGCGTAGTATGAAGCTAATCAGCATACAAAACAAGACACACACACAAGCTCTTTGGTAAAGTTTCAGCCCTAATTTTGTGGAGTCGTTCGGAAGACTATCATGAGCAGAAAAGTCATAACAGAAAGTAGATTGCAGTAATGTACCATATTCTCAGCCTGTAAATGCCAGTGGCTTCTAACAGCCTTTGGAATTTAAAAAGTCTGGTCAATATTTTTATGGCATGCTGGTCTGCCTGGGACATTGCAGAGAAATCATATTCTCTGTATGACCACATGACACAAACACCAGCTCAAGGTATAACTGGATCTAGAGTGAACCTGGAAACCATCTGTAAATGACCAAGTGAAAAGTGGTTTGTGTTTTTCAATTGAACCTGCAATTATATGAGTGTAATTGTTTCCTGTATAAGTCTATACATCTCCCCCTCTGATGTAGGTATGTCTTTGGTAAGATTTGTCACAGTTGCAACCATGCAGGTGTCTTTTGCTGTTTGAAATGCCCTGGATTATCTGAAACATTCAAGGGCAGTAAAAGTCATTCTAGAGCTGTTCTTCTCTAGATCGCTAGATCAGCAGTTGCCGACAAGAAACAGCTTAGCTCCAAATTACTTATAATGATGTGAGACACCCTCTGTTTAGTCAACTGAATTTTAGCCCCAGGGTGGGATTCAGTGGGATTCACCTTCTGGATGAAGATACTGAAATTGTGGTCTTCCCAGAAAGATGATCTTTTGTGAGCTTGGTAGATGTCTGCTATTGCAGTCAATGGATTCAAGAGAACAGTTCAGCTCCCCAAATGCAGGTGGCAGGGTGGGTAGGGTGTCTAATAGGTTTCACTGATTGTTTTCACTAGGAACACAATTCAGGTGCCAAAATATAGGTATCACCAACTGTTTCAGATACATTTGGGACTGACATTGATAATCATTTTATATTTGCTCCTAGGATCAGTTTTGTGAGAGTGGAAGGACTAATGGAGAGGAGTTTCCATCAGTTTTTCTTAATCATCACTGGTTTCTTATAGTGACTACACTTTGACTTTCATTGAAGAATTAGGTTGTCGCATATCAGTATACAAATCTTCACACATGGACAGTTTATTGTAATCTGAATACATTTACATTATTACATAATCTAATACAGAAATTTTAAGGATAATTCTAAGATGGATGTCAGTTGTCTTCCACCACAAAAGTATCAGACATGATTTTAGGAAGACGCCAACGTCTTCAATGACTATTTTTTTCAATATTGATGGAAGTGGTTCTTTCTTCTAATCTAAAACCTGAATTTTCATGTCCAAAACACAGTGGTTTCACCATTTTGGCATCAGTAGGTCACCTCCACTGGAATTAAGACTGTTTAACACACTGAAAATGAAATAAAAAGGAAGAATGTGTTGTAGTAAAAGGCTTTATATTCAGTGAGATAATCACAGTACTTCATGTGCTCCTTCTTAAAGTGCTTGTTCCTGTCTTTTGGAGGTGACCTGCAAGTAGCCTAGCAACAATATTTTAAACTTCATGCTTTTCTCACTTAATAACACATTAAATTTACCTATTTTTCTGTTCTGGTATGTGATAATGCAAATCAATTCCATGAACGTTGAGGGAGCCAGGTAAGAAGTCTGGATTGATCTTTCTTCTCAAAGCCATGGCTGTTGGAAGAAGGACTTAGAGTGAAGCCAAGCAGTTTAGAAGTCACTTGAAGGCACGTGCCTCAGAACAGAGAAAGTGGCTACCAAGGTCAGGTGATTCAAACCTATTTCCTCTAACAGAGATGTTGGCTTCATTCCTTTCTCATTTAAATTAAGAACAACTCCACTAGAGTCACTAAAGTTATACTAATAAAAAAAAAAAAAAGAAATCAAAATCAGATTTGATCTTTTAATTGGCTTCAAATTGGGCCCTAAATTAGGTAATTTATTGGTCCAGGGAAATTATCACCTGTCTTTGCACTGACCTATCTGAAGGTTAAGTAATACCTCATTACAGTCCCCATGAAGAAAGAGCACAGAAATAAATGCATTCTACACTTAATAGGCATTGGGATCCCAGTTTTGCTCTTAGTTTTAGACAATAATATGGAGCCTTTAATTCAAACAGTTAAAATGAAAGATGAAGTTCCTAGACATACAAACAAGTTACCAAAGGGTAACTAATTCCTGTGTATCCACTAACCTATGGTAACTACGAAAGTTCGTGCCACTGGCTCATTCATGCATCAGTACTCCCTTCAACTCACTTTGTGAAGATCTGATTTGCTGACATGTGCATCATTCACAACTGTGCTGAGGAACACAAACAAGATCCAAAATGTGAACAGTCAGGAAGACCTGGTTCAGTGAGCTTGTGTGCTTTATCAAGGTATTTTCCTTCATGTACAGAAAGCACTTTTGTATTTTAAAAGGTGACATATTCAGAGAAGAGACACAGTGGCTCCATAAGTAACACATGCCTCCCTGCCTTTCAGCAACAAGTGGAAAACCTGGGGCCACAGTATTGGGAACATTTCCCCCAGCCTCTTCCACTGATTTCCTCTGAAGAAGACTATCACTGCACACAGGAAATGCTTTGATGGGAACAGCCGTGTTTCACCATGTCGTGGAACTACGGACAACTCAAAACCACTTGGTGAGATTTCTCAGTTGTCCCTGCATTCATGATGCAGGAGGAACATGCCTTATCAAAAGTTAACGGCTAAACTGGTTAAATTTCTCTTCCATCTGCCCACTCATAGCAGCACAAAAATGCCACAATGTCAGAAGTCACACACCATTTTAAAAATAATGGAGTGCATGAGTCATGACAGCTGTGACAGACATTTTCACTTGCACTGATGAAGAATTAAAAGACTGAAAATGTGGGTTTTTGAGTGTTTAATTCACATCCAATTATTTTTTTTTCCCAGTGCTTTTCAGACTATTTAATAGTCCAGAAAAAGCATTGCTCAGAGAGTGTTCAATCTGGAGTACACAGCACCCACGGATGCCTCACAAATAACTGCATTCTTGACAGGACCCATAAAGAAATTCTCAGAAGAAATGCCTGTGGGAGGAGAAATAAACAGAATTTTGTCAAAGAAACAATCAATCATTTTGGTTAGAAGTTCTGATGCCAATCCTTGAAGTATCACTTTCAAGGAGAATATTCCAAAATCAAAGATCACAGCAGCTACAAGTTCAAGTGCTTCTCATGGTCTCCAGGCATATTCAGTCCTGCTCTCATCTCAGTATCTTTGACCCTCAAGCTCCAGTGCATGCAGACAAATAAAATTTTTTTCAGAATCAGATAATTCAGTGACCTCATTTTGATCATTACTTTCATAGACTCCTGTATTTGAAACAGCTTGATATTTTTTATTGCTGACCCAATTTCTACTTCTCCATTGCAGGCCCAAATGAATCATTTGAAGGGAAGTATTCACTTTTTCTTCTGTCAGGAAAATATCTCATCTGATTGCAGCTGTTAATCAGATCAGATTTGGCAAAACTAAATCAGCTGGCAAGACCATTGTCCGTGTTAGGATTAAAAAAAAGAAAGGAAAAAATCAAATTAACAAATCTGTACTATAAAGTCATCTCTAAGATTTGTTGGACACTATACAGAGAATGTAGAGGGATCATGTTGGGCTGATTGATTATTTCACCTTATATTCAGAACACCAAGATAATAAGGTTAAAACAATTTGCTTTATGCTGAATCAGGCTAGACTTTAAAAAGTTATAAACTAGCCCTTTTATCTTCAAGCAGTCCTTGATAAGACCTTTATTGCACAAGCAAACAAAGCAGTTAAAAAGTCTCAGAAAAGCAGCAGCCATACATGCTGGCAGGAAGAACAATGGTACTAAAAAAGTTCCTCTTTTGTGGAAAATCTAAGGTTTTAATTGCGATAGAATGAAATACTTAACAAGAGACAGTGGCTTTGCCTCAAGATATTCTGCAGACGCAAAAGGGCAAATAAAGATTTTCTTCTATCAAAATCAGTTTCACTGCAACAACTATGCTTTGGATTTTTTTTTCCATTGTGCCACGTTGTAAGTTCAGCCAGTTTGCTGTACTATCTCACAGTAGGTCCTTGTGACCCAGCAACTTTTCAAGTATTATCCTCCTGGTGAATATCTCTGTTTCATATTACCTTCATCTCATAATATGGTATTTTGCATTTTTCTGCTTTGATTCTCACCTATGTGAACTTATTTTCACTGCATATTACCAAGCTCTGCTGCCCCCATATTATTTTTCTGTCCTCACAGTTACTTGCAACACCTCTTAATTTCGTATAATTTTCAAATGTGAAGTCTGGTTAATGTCTTTTAGAAGAATAGAAGAATTAAACAAAATTAAACAGCCTGTATCTATAAAACAAAGCTCCTGGTTGGTCAAATGGCTCCATACTTATGCTAATAAGATTGAATAGCAGAATGAAAGCTCCTGAGTCCCAAATCCGACATACAGGAGGTGACAGGTCCAGAACAAGTGAAGCAAATTCAGAACCAGGAGCATTTTGACTTAAGCAATGAATGTGGAATATCCACCATTACTACTTCTTCAACACATCTCGCTGAAACACAGTCATTTCACTGCCCAAGCACCAACCAGCAAAGATTTTTACCTCCAGCCCAGCCAAGCTGAAAAGGCCATGAGGCTTTGAAAGACAAGTGGACAACTCCAGAGACCTGGTTGTGCACAGACACAGCAGTCCCATCCATGTCCTAAATAAAGCAGCCCGCAACTGAAGAAAGGGCTAAACATGTGACTGGTTTTGAGCTTAGCTACATTAATAGTACATTATTAGACTAGCAACTGTTGGCATACGCTTTTCAGAAAACAAGGTTATTCCAAATGGCTTTACAAAGAATTGAAAAGAGAAAAAAGGATGTTTCATTCTGAGACTGTAAATTGATTGCAAAATATTCAGCCAATAATCAGTCTTTATACACTCTGGCTGTTTTATTTAACATACTGTGATAATAAATATCTTTAGCTCAACTTGATACAAATATGTCTTTCCCTTTGGAAGTAAAAAATAACAAAGCAAATGAAAACTATCCCACAGAAGCACAGTAGTGTTTGAACATCAATTTGACAGGTACTATAATTTCCTTATTAAGGGGCTCTGAATATCATACAGAAGTATTCCGCTACAACGCTATAAGAATTCTTCAGAGAAGTTATCTGAAAAAGAAAAGTTTTAGTACAAGTCAGAGAAGATATTGGAAGATGGACTCAGGCTGATGAATTTTACTGATGCTCCAAAACCATGACCTTGACTTATTTCCATTTAACACACATCTATTATCACTAAACCAGTAACAAGTAGAACTGAAATCAGTATGAGACAGGAGAGTTATCTCTGTAACAGATTTACTCTGAGCGGTGCTATGTCATCCACATACATTTGTATGCGAGTGACAAGAATCGAAGCATGTTCAGTTCTAATCTATGCCTTCCTTACTATTTTATGTCTGGGGAAAAGATGACAGAGGTGTGCACTACAGTCTTTCCAGGTCCCTCTGTAATAGAAGCCATGAATGCAAAAGATGACACACATTTTATTAATCTTCTTTCAACACCTTCTTTTATAATGTATTCAGAGCTTTGCTTTTCCATATTTAAATAGGAAAAAATGGTTTGGACAGTGAAGAAGGGGGGAGGCGGGGGGGAGAGAGAAGAGAAAGCTTTTCATTCTTTACACAGAGATTTTTTCTCCTTGTTGTGCCTGATAGCGTTACCAAGAGAAAAACTCATAGAAAGACACAAGCATTTGCTTCTTCTGTAGCGTATCTCACTACTGAAGGAATATGCCTTTGACTTAGTTAATCTTCATCCTCAGAATACTCACCACTGATGGCTATTCAGATTTTTACACTATTTTATATATATATTCACGCATCCCATTCATTATTACCAGAAATTTGAACCTTATGTTAAACCCCATGTTTGAACCTGCCATAGAATGGAGCACACAGTAACTCCATTCTAACCCTTCAGAGCCAGGCAGAAAATGTCAGGCTCTCTTCATGAAGGGTGTCTTGCTGCAGAAGGCAGCAGCCCATCTTTTAGGTAAGGCAGTTCCCTGGGAACACAAGTAGTGATCTACTTTGCATGCTGTCACTCTCCATCCTAAGACAAAATTCAGAGATAAGTGCCCATCCTGATAGTCACAAATTCCTCCAGGAATTTGGCAATAGTTATCTGAGACATTCTGCTTTCCCCTTCAGATATAAAGCTCTCATCCTACAAACAGAGGTGTGCAAGCCCTGGAAACTGAACTTTTAAGGGAACATGTAGGAACCTGTGAATTCATTCACAATAATTATGAAAATAAAGATTTTTTTTTAGAACAAAGTACACATTTTTTTTTTTTAGTTCAACTGTCCTTAATGAATCCATTATTTTACACAAGTATGCATCCATAGCTGAATAATGCACACAGACACACACACAAACTTATTAATCGCTTCAAGACTGAGAAAAAAAAAAAGGATAACAGAAATTGGGGATCTTTGCCTCTTTTTAAACAGGTAAAAGGTATGCTTGGACACATATGAGCCATAAGTACCTAGATAGACCGACACAAGTTTTACAGAATCTAGGAGGGAGACTCATTGTCTAGGTAGATAATATCCCTGGTGTTTTCTCTTCTTCTTGCAAGACTGGGACAAAAAACGCTATTTAAAACAACACCAACCTTTGTTGAAATGCAGAATATGATAGTAGGGTTTTTTTCATGACTTGTGGGAATGAGTTACAATTTCCAATCACATTTCTTGATAAAACAGGCATATGTTAAAATTAATACGGTGCAAACTAAATCTGGCAATGTTTATATTACTTTTTAAGGGAAACAAAAAGTGAATGAGCATGGAGATCAGCTTCTAGTGTCTCAATCCCCTGTAAATTAAGACTAAAACATGTTTTTGAAAGATTATTTGGGAAGTGTTCTCTTCTGCATGAACTTCACCAAATATTAAGAGTCACTGTCAAGCACCCTTATGTCCCTAACCATAGATATGAAGGGGAATATCCCTTTAAGCCACTGAAATACTGTTCAATGGGAAAACCTCTCTGCACCAGCAATGTTTTTTCACTTGTATCAGTCATAGTAACACAGATTTTTAGACAGACAATCCCAGAAGAGAATCTGCTGAATGAATTCAATCTTTTCCCAGTAGTTTGGACAAAAAGCAAAAGTATTGTGAAACGTTTTCTTTTTCTTTCCCTCTCTCTCTCTTTCTCTTCCACTGTCTCTCCTTCTTTTCATCCCTTCTTTCCATTTCTCTCTTCCTTCTTCCCTTCTTTCCTTCCTTCTTCACTTTGAATGTACAGAACGATGTTGGGGCCTTGAGATGAAAGACAGTAGGACTCAAGGGAGAATCCTGGCTTCACTTTAAAAGGTACGTTTACATCAGTCTGGAGCACTTTGCTCTCACACCACTTGTATTCCTGAATAAGAGAAGAATTGATGACTCTGAAATGTGGTTTGAAAATATGCCTCTGCATTTGCAAGCATCAGGAAGGACCGGAACGCAAAGCTGATCATATATCTTCTAGATATATGCAATATATATTTATACTCTTCTCTTTCCTACTGTACTTTTATCGTAGGACACGAAAGTCAGAGAAGAACTTCCCTGGGGCATTCAGGCCTGGGGACAGCTTCTGAGCACACTGTCACTCAGCCACAGCATCTTTCCCAGAAGAAACACCATGCCAAGCTTCTTGCAGACAGTTTCCAGATTCTTTGACTGGTTAGAGAGAAAAACTCAGCTTGAGAGTCCTGTCAGATCAGCATTAGGTCTCTAAGACTTTTCCTAAAGTAATAATTTCCCTGGAATAAGGATAAGCCACTATAGAGTCATATCCTAATAGATTCATGGAGATTTTTGAGCCACAAATCATAAGTCTTGTATCATATCACATGCATCTAATAACTCATTGTTTAGAAGCAGAACAGAGCAAGACTAATTGCCTTATAATACTTAACAGTTGATACAAATACTATTCCACTACATCAAAGGTGAATTCATACAGCAGTTAAATATACAAATGACTTCTAATAAAGTGGTAATTTTTCTGTACTGTATAAATGCAATCATATTAAACTCAAATCAGTGAAATGCTAATTCACTTTTTAATGAGCTCCTTTCCAATTTCTGATTTTTAAGCAACTTTCAACTGGGTGGTTAAATATAGTTAATAAGATGAAAAGAGTGTTTTTTAATTAACTCAGACAAAATATTCCATTGTATATATGTGAGCTTTTAAGGCGATGTGAGGTAAGATTAGAATTCAGGTTTTATTCTGTTTCATCTCCTCGTGAGCTCTGAACTCTGAACACAGCAACCTGAGGTGTGGAGGAGAGGTATCATAGCCTCCTCTCTGAAACCTGTGTTTCTGAGGAAAGCTCTTCATTTTCCTTTTGGACATGACTGCGGTATTATTGACCAGGACATGTTCTTCTTTCCGATCCATGAGAAAACAAAATGATTGCAACCCTTAAGACTGGTTATCCCATGAAAACTAAATGGGTCATTACAAGCTTCTGCGTTGACTCTGACATTGTACAAAAGGACAGGAAATTATTTTTGAGGCCCCTTTAAGGCCTGTGTCCTAATTCAGAGATACTCTGAATAAAATTGATTTCCCCAAAGCTTAGGAAAAATAACTTATACCCTACTCACCTCCGCCTGTTTGCTGTCTGTGAGCCTGACTGAAAGCTGGCCAGAATCAGTGGAAATCTTGAAGCTGATTTCAGTGGAATATGCGATCAGGGTCCTTGAATGTGTGATTATATGACCATTATCAATCTAGTAATGAAAAAAACATGCTCATTAATTCCCATCCCGTAGACACAAAAATGCCTTTTTTCATATGTCATTCAGATCAGGCCTCAGAAGGATATTTACTCTTGATTTGCTCCAGCATAATTGGGCTCTGGACCTGGTCCACTATAGAAATTGCATTGCGCAAGGGAGCAGTAGCTCGCTCTTTGTTGTTGGCAGGTTACTGCTGTTGCCAACCATCAGAGGGTTCATTAGAGAGAATAAAATCGGGGTATCAGAGAGACCTGACAGTGTGCAGTGTCTTACTATCTTTTACCCAGCACAACTCAGCTGAAGAATTATTCAAAATAAAATGTAATCCATTAGAGCGAAAACTTATTTTTCTACACGCCTGATTTTCTCATGCCATTTGTGTATTAAGATTTAGAATCACTGATTCAATTAAGCTATAGCTTTTATTCATATTTTGCAGCTGTTGGACCTGAATTTGAAGTCCTCCCTGGTCACCAGTTAGAGAGTTTTAATGATTGGGAGTTTGAAAGAAGGTCATTATATCACATCCCACGTTACATGCAGGTAATAAAATTCCTTTCCCGCTTTGATTTTAATTGAATACAATCTTTCAAGTGAAACACGATATCAGAAAGACTTGCTTTGTCTAGATAGTAAAGTAAACGTGGCCTATTATTTGTCAATTTTATTGTCATTAAATGCTTCTTTGTTACCGAAACTCAACATTGTTTCATTTTCATGCTCTCCAGAAACGGGTCAAAATGTTTTGGAAAATCTTCAAAACTTGGAACAGTTTGCCTGCAAGATGAGAGTCAGGATTCATGGTTTCTTTACACAGCAAGTTAACTCTGCAAGCCAGGAAACCTCAGTATTTTCACTGGGTCTCAACTTCCCTCCCTCCTTCAATCCTCATAAAACACTTTGGTTTAAAAACTACCCTTCAGTCCAAAATCTTAGTATTCATTTGTTTCAGATTCTCGCCTAATTCTGAACAGACGGATATCTCATCACGGATATCACCAGTGTCCTAATGACACCACGATTTGTAGAAACCCTAACAATTGTGATAAGAAGCTCTTCAGAAATGGCTCTTTCTGCTACCGCAGCCAGATCACCCCTAGCATCTGTCCCCCAGAAGCACCCGAGCTGAGTGTTTGGGTGGCACTCTTGAGCAGGCAGGCAGGTGGGATAACGTGCTCCCAGAGCATCTGCAAAGTATTTGTGAATCGGATCTTTTGTTACCTAATACTTCTAGCTAAACCTCAAGGATTGACAGCTCTGAACCTAAGCCTACAACTTAGGTAATTCCACATCCACTTGATGAATAATGATGCAGAGCTCCTTGTTTATTTGCTTATTCTGAAATCAGATCTTGTTTATTCTGTGCCCCTTTCTAGTCCTGATATATAACTAATTGTTGGCAGATGTGGCAAGTATCTAGGGCCAAGATATATTTGTTTGCACAGTCTGATTTTTGAGTCTTAACCAGTATCAGGCAATTGCAGCTGTTTTTTATCAAGACTCTGTACACTGTAGACAGTCCACCTGGCAAAACAAGATTTGCCCATGTGACCTTCATATAAAAGCTTTAAATACAGGAGTTCTACTCAAACAATATTTAAAATTTCTGAAAATGCCTAATTAAATTAACAAATCGAAGCGAAATGCTAATCAGTGTTTATACATGTTAAAATTGCCCTATGGTTCATATACAATAGCGTGACAGTCTTATTTGTTAATTTTGATTTAAAATCTGAACCATATAATAAGGGTGCTAATTCTCTGAGACAGTCTTTCCTTTTTACAAGCTAGCCAGCATCTACATTTAATCATCTTGCTTGAAACAAAGCAGAAAGCTAGCATTTGTCTAGGCTTTGGAAGCAAAGGAAAAACAACCGCAGCAGAAGCAGAAAACAGCATGAATCCAGTTTAGCTGACTAATATCAACACTTCTTTCTTTTCTGATGAGGATCTCACTCCAAAACACCCAGATGCCAAATTCTTCTTTGTGAGTTGTTTTTATGACCTTCTTCAATTTTTAAAAACAAATAAAGGATTAGCATTGGAGCTAACTTGTTTGCTTTAAGCTATAAATTCTCTGAGCCACAGTAGTCCTTGTGTTTTCAACTTCTCGTGCTTTTCAATCAGTGGATGAGTGTAGTTGGCTTGTTTCATCCATCCAAAAATATTTTAGGGGAGTAACACTGTGGATGATTGTTTATTTGAACTGGTAGTGAACAATCTGCAAACTCTGGGGCTACATGGTACTTTTCCCTAATAAAGTAGAAAACCTGTATTCACTTGTTTTCTGTATTTACTCTGTCACTGTCAAAAGCAAATCTGAGAAGAAGTGCAGGCTGTTTAGGATTGTGTCAGCTCATAGGGTGGAAATCCTTCAAGCTAATATGACTGAAAACTATGCAATTTCTCCTGATTTTAATGACACCTATAATTTCACTGATTATTTCCAAATTCCCAAATGAATTAAAATACCACAAGATGGGTCCCAAAATCACAGTCAATATTTCTAATTTCATCCTGGAAAGACAAGACTTGACTTCCCTTCCCTTCCCTTCCCTTCCCTTCCCTCTTTTCTATTTGGAGGAGAAAAAAAAAACTGAGTACTCATGCTAAAATCAGAAAACAGATCTTTTACCAGTATATTCCATACATTTCACAACACTGCAATGTGAAACTCTATGGAAATTTCATAGGGTGGAGATCAGGTAGAAAAGTAATGAAAAACAGGCTAACAATTTAGACTCTTTTTCAGTTCACCACTCGTTTTCACTGATTACAATACCTACATTGTTTTTGCTCAGCATTAAAACGCTGCATAAAAATTGTGTTACTTTAATCTTGAGTAACTTCCTACAGACCCCACTAGGTAGGGCTGGAGTGCATTAGGGAATTGTGATTTTCGGGAAAGGGCTAAGTCCCTGTAGACCAGTAGTCACACTGGTGGTACCTGGGGCCATGTGGCCCTTGGCACTGCATCAAGCACTAGCCCACAGTACTGGAGAAGCAGATCTTCACCCAGTTACTATACAGCTCCATAGAGTTAACATGAATAAACCAAGTGAGTGGAAAAGAGGGAAGAGTTACCTTCTGCTGAGTGTCGTAGCACAGCCTGGGACACAGGGCTTTGCTATCTGCATACCAAAAGGACAAACAAGACAGTCAAAAGGCCACAGTCCCAAAACACTACAGAATTTGCGTTTGTGGGGTTTCCATCAGATCATTTCCCAGGTAAAGGAGGTGTCTCCTCTCCCCTTCACTACAGAGCAAGCAGCGGGCTGTCCCAGTGACCCTCCGGAGCCAGCTGGCAGCACGGACCTGTCTACGGAGACAGGGGATCCTCCATTGTGGCTCTGGGACATCTGCAGCTCCTCTGCTTGGCAAACACATTTCCTCTGCCTCTGGGTTGCTCTGCACTTCAGCAGAGCAGCTCTGCACAAGGGGTACTTCGTCCTTCATGTCCCTTTCTGTTATAGAACATTCCATTCTCCCTGAAACTGCAGTAAGTGCTGCTGAGCTGTGGTCTGAGTCTTTCTTCTGTTGCACAGATCCACCAGCCAATCTGCCATCATCTGCCAATCCACTTCGGTGTCAAGCCCAGAGTAAGGGAAGAAATATTCTGAAATATGTGCTTGCAAGGAAGCATGTTTGTGAATACAATTCCAATATGATACACTTTTTTAATTTGGCGTGCTTTCTGAATATGACAGACTTTACTCCTCATTTCAGACCTCTGAGGAAAAGGGGAGAGGTGAGCTTCTCCTGGAGGCCTGAACACATTTGGGATATTTATGTGCATAAGATGTTAACCCCCGGGTGGCTTAGCATGTCTGCCCCGGAGTACTTATTACAACATGATACACTAGTCTCTGTTTCTAAACCGTTAAGTATGATTGTAATACCACAGCATGTATCTTCACTTTTAATGGATATGCCCCATATATTTCAGCACCGTTTAGAGAATTTCCTCTTTCTCTGTGACTGAAAAATGAACTTGGTACGCTCTTCTGCTAGAAGAAAATAATACAGGACCTCAGTAATTAAGTGTCTGACCTAGTGAATTCCTTTTTCTTTCGTGTTTTGTCCACAGTCCATGAAAAATTGATGCTCTCTCAGGTAACATGCTTCTTTTTATCTACATGCAACACATTGATCCCCTTCCAATTTGGAGTTAGCTTGTTCATTCCACTATCATTCCCGAGGTAACAAATGATATTTTCATAGGCATGGTTAGTAATCAATATACACAAGCTACTGTCATTGATCTGAGTAAGACCCTTGATCTAGAAAATCACCAATTATAGCTATTTAAAAGAGATTCAGCTGGGTTAGGCTGAACCCAGAGAAAAACATTGTCTGGGCATTTTGCATAATGGTGTTAAAACTAAGGTGAAGTCATTTAATTAGATGACATTTACATAGTGAACTTTAGGCTTTTACCATCTTTAAAAAAGAGCGCTCTGAACAGTGTGATATATGTCTTGAATTTTACTTATATATGTACAATTATTGTAGCCAGATACAGAAGCCTACATAGAATGCAGTCTAAATTTGTTTCTAACATTTTTAATTTCTACTTAGTACCAATAATTTAATTTAAATGTTCATACAGTTTGGTACCTTACAACCTCCTATACTGACAAGTGTGAGCTTTTGTTTCAAGCTTGAGCCTCTCACACCCCGCTGCATTCTGTGTATTCTAGCTGCAGCTATCGGGCAAACACATCAGCTCCTTAGACCTGCGCAGCTCAGGAAAATAAGGCTAGACAACAGATATTTCCATAACCCTACACAGCAACACAAGTTATGATAAATCAGCTGCAAGTATTTAACCATATAATTCACACTCACTTTAAAGACCCTTTGCCCTGCCAAAGATGTTTAAAGGGGCTTTAATGCAGCAGTGAATCAAGCCCGGTGACCAGCTGTAGCTTGGTATTTCCAAGCTTTTATCAGTTTTCACCACAGCTTTCATGTTATTTTTAGCAACTGGCTGGAATCAGAACTCTAGCCTGAAGTCTGGGTTTGCAGGGACTGATTTGGCTCCATTCGCATAGTGGTTGCAACTAAATATATGCCTCCGATTCTGCTCAGGCGTCCGTCCTATCGTTCTCATCTCTCGTGGCATTCTGTACCCACGGACTTGGTTCCAGGAAGGTTAATGGTCCCCATTTCATTCACCATTTACAGAAGCCACTTTCTCCTGTTTAGCCAACAAATGGCTGCAAGTTTGGACACCGCCTCTGTGATCTGGATAGATTTTTACAGCTGGAGCATCCACCCACAGTATCCCTTACATGTGTTTCAGTACAAGAGAAAGGTGCTTCTAGATTTCAGGGATATAAAGGGACCACACAAAACACACAGCACCTTGCAGGACCACGAAGACTCTCTCTGCAAAGAGGGAGAGGGAAGTTGCAGGAGAACGGGCAAGTAGTTTTGCAGACTTAACCACAGGAAAGGAAATGTTTTCCTTTCTCAGTATTGCAGCAAAAAATCCTACGCCAAGCCCAGGCATAGGGGCTTTTTGCAAGTAGGGGAATTTACATATTCTCTCCCTTGAGCATTGTAGCGATTCGTTAATAGGGAGTGGCCAGTGCTGACCATGAGAGTAGTGGTCTGACTGGGAAGCATGACCAAGGGAACCAGGAGGGTGTAAGAGTCTGAGAACTACCATTCCCATGAGACACTCAAAACATGAAGCAGATTGATGTTGCCCGAAACAAACATTTGTTTCCGGCTGACAAACTAGAAACAGTATTTCAGATCAAAAATGTCAAAATACTTCAGTCAAAAAGCTGATAATTTAGGCAAATCTTTTTCTGCTGAAAGTTTTTTTTTTATATATATTTCCATGGGATTATTTTGAAAGAAAGCAAGAAAAAATAGCAGAAATTATTTTAGATCTTTTCAGCTATCTTAGATTGTCCAGTAACAGATGCTACCTCTCCCATTTTCTTTACCTGTCTTATAGTGTTAAACTGTTACAGATACAGCAGCGCAACAGAGAAAGTTAAGCTCCACTTCTTGACTTAGACACAGGTGTAAAATCTAAATTGGGCTGAACAAGGTCCATCCCAAGTTTCCATCAAATTTCTATCCCAAAGCACAATGTGGGGACTGAGAAAGCAAGAGGTATACTTGGACCGCATGTGGAAATGACATGCACATCACGGAGATGATGTTGAACACTTATACAGGGCAAAAATACTTCCTAGGAAAATCTGCTTAAACATCATCCCAAGTATTTTTACTAATTTAGTCTCACCATACCTGAATGAATTAAATGTAACCACCAATTAATTCAAAGCTCATGAGTTAACCTATCTCTAGAGGCTTTCTGCAGCATGTCAGACTTAATTGTTTAGGGACGTTGCTACCCAAACAGCCCAGTCTCCAAGATGTTGACTCTCACTTTCTTCATTTCGAAGCTGTTGATAGGTGCGTTTGTTCTACTAAAAATCGCCATCACGTGTTTGATCTGCCTCTACTATTAGTGAGTTTATTAACATCACCTGTGGTTTCATTGCCACCAATGCACGTCCATTAGCAGTGGGCAGGAGGTGTGAGTGTGCATCCCTCTCTACCACAGCTGGATCGTGCTGAGGTTACAGCACTAAGCTGAAACATGCTAATGCTCCCAATTGCTATTTCGGTTGGTTGGGGTTTCACTGGTGTGAGTGGGTAATTAAAGGAAATTTTAGAAGGCAATTTTAACAAAAATGCTGGTGCGCAAAAGGCCTTGGCCTCTGGCTCTGAAGTGGGGTATTAGCATTACCAATCAAGATCTCCAAAGTTTTACTACATTGCAGTCTGCTTAGGCAGAAGATCTAATCTCTGAGTTTCCTTGACCTTGTGATCTTTTACCTCAAGTGAAAGTCTGTGTTCCATTTTAGAAATGTAAACATTATTAGTGCATATATGAAAGACCACCTCTGCTCTACAATGGAAGATAAATAAATCCAGAAGAAAAGACCAAGGCCTAGGCTGAATCAGCTGCATGTGGTGTGAGAAACCAAGTTACCAGAAAGAAAAAAAATTGCCTTTGTTGGGTTATATGAAAACAAAGGATGGAGAGAGTTAAACTAAGAACATTGAATAGTTCAAAAATGTTTTATAAAATTTAGCCTAGATACTGCTTTCAAAAACCTCAACTGCTGACTTCACATATAAATATGTGTACAAATTCTACTGGTTTTATACATGTATATATAAAAAAATTACCGTGTTTGGCCTGTCCTATACTAATAAATTTATTGGTATTTCTTACTGCTTCATGGCCCATCAATACATTACCACTAATGTAGGTGGGAAGTACATACATGTGTATTTGCATCTATTTAGCTGTCTAGCTGTCTGCTTACTGTAATGTAAATTTAATGATTGACCTGTTTTTCTAATAGCTTTTATTTCTTTACTCCTAAATGCATAACAGTGTACAAATTCTGCTCAACTCTGCCTAAAATAAATAAATAAATAAAAAATCTTAAATGAGAATATCTAGCATATATCCTATAATAATGGGAAAGCACAGTCTCTCAGATGAACTGCATCGTTGGGGTACGGGGTCCTCACAGAGGCCACTCACAGAGAGCAGCTCTCCCTGGCATCCTACACCTGGAAGGAGATGTTTGAGGTGAAAACCAAAGGTGTTTCATCTCCCTTCACTTCCATACAGGCACAGTTCCATCTGTGCAATGCAGACATGTCAACATTGCATTGTGGCTTTCTTCTCATCCACATGTATTTCCCATCCCCAGAGGTCTGAAGGAGTTGGTGCGAGGTGGTGAAACAGGTCCTTGCACAGAGAATCTGCTGTGCTGTCCATACCCCTTCCCATCATGGTGAGGAGTCCTCACTGTGCACAGCACTGCAGCTCTTACGCTGGTGGTGGCTGTCATCTCTGAGCTCAGCTCCGCCAGCCCCGCGGGATAGTCCAGATTTAAGCTGGAAAGAAAACAGTGATGGAAGTATCCATGATTTTTCACATGCAACAACTCTTCCTAAGGACTTTTTAATCCTCATTTTTCTGATGCTCGTCTCCAGCTGCATTGCACTTACGGTACTCTTTGACTTTTGAGTAATGCTGGAATGACTTTGAGCCATTAAGTTAAAAAATAACTGCATTTTTATACCATACTCATCACCATAACTGTATGGTGACAGTATCCCAAATCACAGTGTTTTCTACCAGTTTGCCCAAACTCAGCTTGGATTTACGGCACCAGTTTGTAACGAATTTACAGGATGCTTCTTCAGTTATGCTGGGAAACACTGGAAAACATGCAGAATACTATGAATACTAAGGACACACTAAGGCACCTAAGGTGACTGACCCACTGCAGATAGTATATACAGTGTACAGACCTTACTCGTTGCTGCTTAATACATTTCTGAATGTATCATTCTGATGTTACCTCAATTTCTGTAAGAATTGTTTAGGTTCAAGTAGCATTTGTATATTTAATTATGTCACATATCCTTGGTGCTTTTAGATTCAAAACTAATTAGACAACATATTTCACCAGGGTATCTTTCCTCCACCATACAAAGCTCTGCTAATAAAAGGCATCAGCTTGGGAACCTGAGAATGGAAAAATTGTTTTGGATTGAGTTTCTAACTTTTTTTCACTTGAGAAATGTTAGCAAATTGCCAGCTGAAGTATGGATTTGAAGAATAGGAAAACTGACACGGTGGCCATCCTACCTTATTTATTAGTTTCAGCTCTGTTGTGGAGGAGGAAAAACTAGCAATGCTGCTCTGTAAATGCAAAAGTTTGCCAGCCAGGTAAAGACAGAGCCATTCTATTTCCAAAAAGGTTAATTTCATAAAAGATTTTACTCTTCCAAGTGTTCTCTGGTCACTGGCAAGAACCAGAAATGTTGCGTCTCCTGCATGGCGTATTAATGAAGCCGAAAGCTTTGTGTCCCGAGCGATGTGTGCTCTGAAATAGTTTGAAAGCTTAGCCCCAGTACCCTGCGGTGCCAATTGAAACTGGGGGGAGGAAAGGCAGGCCACTCTCCAGTTTTCAAACCTGGAAATGTTTTCCTGAAGCAATGTATGGAATAAACTATTTACAATAAATGACTGCAATACTGCGGGAGTTTTCACTGATAGAGGAATGTGTGTAAGACACCTTGACATAAAAAATAAATCAGCTTTGCCTTCAATTATTAAGTGCTAAAAGTAAAATTCTCAGATAGAAAAGGGTGGGTTTCCTCCTTTTTAATGATAAATATGGATGAAAAAAAGAAGCGTCGCCATGGAAACCAAAGCCTTGCCATAGTTTTTCATACAGGCAAATGTTATAATGGCAACTTGTGTTCGTTGCAAAAACAAACAGCTCGAGACTGAGTCAAAGGTAGTGTTACAGCATTGTCAGCTTTGTCAGCTTGAGCCCCTTTGCAGTTCATTTTCTTTTATCCAAGTCTTCCTGTGTTTCCCATCTGGATTACACTGTCATACTTCAACCTGCTGTCTAGGTGAAAAGTTTAATATTTTTCCAGTTCAATAAAAGAAAAACTTTAATAAAGATGAAAGGAAGATAAGTATCCAAAAATGCTTCTCTTCACCTGTATTTAATCATAATGACAAAAAGTACTTAAATCAATTTTAAATATTAAACAAACAACAAAAAAGGAAGTGAAATTAAGGCACTAATCCTACAGGCACAGTTCTTTGTGAGTTTAAACTCATGAATAACTTTACTGTTGTGACTAGTGTCTTTGTTATCAAGGAGATGTTTGTCTGAGTGTTCATTAACAAGCTCAGGACTTGAATGTATGAGTATAGAAAATACATAGAAGCTCACAGATGTCATTAACTAACATAATATACCAAGAAGGAGAAAATATAAGCAAATGGGACTGTTAACATACAAAAACCACATCCCAAAATGCTGGCAAGGATTATGACCTCCTGTTTGGTACATTTGTCCCACTGAAGAAAGACAGGCTCTTCGGTAAACAGAGATGATAAAGCATGTGCTAATTTGGAAGTGGTGCTCTGGAGCAGATGCCTTTCAGCATGTCTCATTTGCCAAGACTATATGCCAATTTGCCAAAACACTTTACCACAGCTGGGCAGCGCAACCTTGCTGCATCTCACTTTCTTGGAGTCAAATCAAGAACCCATTGCCCACAGGCAAGAAATGCGATTCTCCCAAGGAGTCCCTTTGGTTTTAACAGAACTCATTGTGTGAATGAATAACCACAGAGGAATGTGAGCGAGAGGCTCAAAACCTGGCTGCCGAATCTCCTCTCTGCAAGCCAAGTGGACAGCCTGGGTAAGTAAGGGCCACTGCTGTCCATGGCATCATTCCCCACCCTACGAACTCGCATGCTACAGGGGTCCCTAAGTATCTTTATGGTAACTTGGCTGACTTTCTATTACCAACTATTCTATTTCTTCTATACTGCATAAGAGTTCTTTGAATTATTATGGGCTATTATTTAAATGCATATTTAAATTCCTGTAGACAGGAGATTTTTAACCTCAATAGACTACAACTGCTCCATTAAATCTGTTTCAGCATTTCATGTCTATTTGGCTGCTGCACGTACAGAGCAATCTGTGAGCAGTTATGAAATTTATTATTTTTAAAATTAGGTTGTGGGTGTATGTGTGTATGAATGACCAGTTAGAAAAAATATTAGTTATCTGGCATTTTCAAAATAGCCCTCAACACTTCTCTGCCTTTTAAAGACTAATGACCTGCAAAATTTAATTTAAAAATATTTTTTTAAGTTTCATAAGCTAAAAAAGGTATCTAATATCACACCATTCCTATATCTTTCATTTATGTGACGTAACAGCTGAAACAATTTGCTTCCATTTTTTTCTTAGGATCAGCTGCATTTGACCTAAGATCCTATAGTTTCATCCCAGAGAAAACTTCAGCCTTGGATGTACGCAATATGCCCAACCTTAATTTTATGTGCTGGTTCGTCCCATTGCAGCTAGCAGGACTACTGAAACAGAGAAAGCCACCGTATTGCATTGACAGCCATGCTTAACTTCGCTATCAGGACGACTCTCAGCAGTCAAGTTAAGCATATGTATATGTGTGTTTCCAGGACCTGGGTCTAAGTCTTTTTTACAGGACTGGACTTCTAATGGTTTCATCATAAAAATCTGAATCAAGGAGTTATAAATGAAAAATACGACATAAATGTACCCGGAGTGGCACAAATGGCATCATCATAGTAATCACACTAGAGACTTTCAGGGAGCAAAACAATATAAAATAATTCAAATCTTTCTACTGAGGAAAGAAAAAAAAGAGTTAATTGAATAAAGTACTTCAGAGGATTGTAGCCCACTTATGTTTTCATTTAAATACACATTAAGATTTTTCTAAAAAGGCCAAAGACAGTTTTTGTAACGCCACATATGGATGTCGGCAGCATATGTAAAATGGAGAGAGAACAGTTCATTCTCGTTAGGTTTAGTGCCATATTTTTCTAGGTAAGATCAGCTGTAATAGTGGTATTTCATTGTGATTTTGAACCATTAATTTGCTCAATAAAAAGTGCTGGATTTTTAATAAATGGAAACCTCAGAATACATGCGTGTTCATGGTCAAGTGCCAAGCATGATTTAAAGAAGGCTATTGTAAGTCTACCTTTATTGTTCTTCATAGACCACCAGGATCAAATAGTGTGTGGCCTACAAAGCAATTAGGCATTTACAAAGGATTTGCTGCTGGAATAACATGCTCAGAAACAAAAGAAAATCCGATTTGTAAACAGCAAATACTTAAGGCAGGAATCTGTGCTACAATTCTGTGCTCATAGTCCGTAAAAATAGATGAAGATTTATCATATGAAAATGAGAGTGGTTATTGAAATTTTCTTCAGGTCGCATAATGGTGGAAATTGTGTACTTGATCATATTATTTTGTCTAGTGATGAATGCCTCGTCCTTGTGCCAGCTGATGACAGTGGGAAAGTTTCACCTGCCTTCTTCGCACTTCTCTCCAAGCTCCAACATCAGGCAAACCAATCTGAAGCCCGAATGCAGCTTTCCTCTGGTTGACCTGGGTGGCTGTACAGAGGAATACATGCTGCTCCTCCAAAGCCTGAACTAGTGCATGACATTCCCTTTGTCACCCCTGGATTTGATGGTCTTGGCTCTCCCTGTTCAGCAGCTGACACATGGCCAGAGCAGGCACTGCAGACGTCTCTCGTCCATTTTCCCTGCACGTCTTTACCAGTGGCAGGGATGCTCCACAGCTCAGCTGCAGCCTCGCTGCACCTCTTAGGAGAACAGCCCCTGCCTGAACCAAGGCCCACATTCTTCTGGTGGGGCAGGCAGCAAATAAGGCCTTTAACATAGACTCTATAGGGCCATCAAAAACTACTGTAGACACACGTTGCCTCAGGCACTGCTGGTAGTAGGCCCTTATTCCTTGTCACTCTCCCCCAGCAGTGCTAAAGACACAATCTTGTCTCAAGGGAGGAATATCCCTATAAAGTGTTCTCACCAACAGCAACGCAAGGGGCATCCGGGTAAACCCATATATTCCCAACGCCTTGTCAGGGGCAGTGTTTAAGGTGACAGCTGAGGGCTGTACAGAGGGGAACAAACCTTCATGAGAACTTGGGCAGCTCATGCTTCCTATTACTCTCAGTTAAATTAAGGAACTTTACTGTTTCTTGTAAACAGAGACTTGGAAATATAAAGTAAATTAACAGCAATTCAAATCAAACAGCCAGTCTATCCAGTTGAGAATCTGCTCTAACGTACATATTCTTTAAATGCTATACCCACCTTCAGGTTGAAAGGGCTGTTAGGGTCAGAATACACATTATTAAGGTACCATAGTCTGACAAATGGAATTAAGCTGAAAAATACATGCGGCTTTAAATTATTTGTTTATATTCCTCTGAATTTAACAGAAACTAAGAATTTAACAGGCAGAATTATAGCCGGTATAAATATGTACAGCTTCACTGACTGTTTTGATTTATATCAACTGGGGATCTGGCCCACACTATTGCTCTGTCAAGGAAAACATTCTGTGTTTGCTTGATCACTGTGCGCAACGTATTTTTTATTATTTAAAAACAAAACATTTCCCTTCCCTTCCCTTCCCTTCCCTTCCCTT